>JALMQS010000828.1:5548173-5995862 GCA_024734495.1 Forficula auricularia | reverse complement strand
AACTAATTTCGAAGATCTTCGAACTGTAAATGACATCCGATACGATACATATAAACAAGCTTGCTTAGCTCGTGGCTTAACCTACAACGATCAGCAATGGGTAGAAGGATTACGAGAATCTGCTTTATCTAAAATGCCTACAACGATGAGAAGTCTTTTTACGCAAATTTTAATTTTAGGATCACCTGAAAACCCTAAGCGGCTCTGGGAAACATTTAAAGAAAATTTGGCAGAAGATTTTATACATACGGCTCGGCTAAATGAACTCTCTAAAGAAAATGCAATTAAGCGTGCATATCGAATAATTGCCCATAAATTAAACACTGAAGCCACAGAAGGTAGAAATTTCCAATTCTGGGTACAAACTTTTGGTTTCGATGACATTGATGATTACGAGAATGAAATTAATCAAGGTAATCTGAATACCAGCGAATCAGCGGCAGTGGGAGAACAAATGTATCGCCTTCTGAGAGGGAAACAAATAGAAATTGTAAATAATATACTTCATGCAGTAAACGATCCAAGTGTTGAAAGAAAATGTTTTTTTATTGATGGTCCAGGTGGCACTGGGAAGACGTTCATATATAAAACTCTCTATTACATGCTTATTGGGAGATGTCGAAACGTGAAATGTATGGCATTTACCGGCATTGCTTCTATACTGTTGCCTAATGGTCGTACTGCTCATAAAACCTTTGGACTCAAAGTACCACTAACACCAGAGTCAGTTTCGAGTATCAAACCAGGATCACCTAAAGCCAGGGATTTAGCAAAAATAGATATTTTCCTTTTGGACGAAGCCCCGATGCTTCCAAAATATGGATTAAATAATATTGATCAACTCTTACGTAGTATTGGAAATCCGGATTCCCCTTTTGGAGGCAAAGTTATGGTACTGGGACGGCATTTTAGACAATGTCTTCCTGTACAGCCACGAGCAAATAGAAATGAATTACTAGATCTGTCCATTAAAAGAAGTTCTCTATGGCCGCGTTTCAAGATGTTTACACTAGACGAAAACATACGAGTTGATTCGGAGCAGCAGCAGTTTGCTAAATATATTCTTCAATTAGGCAATGGAAAATTGCCGATGAATTCATTGGAAGAAATTGAATTGCCAGAAGATATAATATCAAATAACAATCTTATTAATGAAGTATTCGGAAATTGTTTGGATAATGAAAATTATGAAGGAATGAAAGATAGAGCAATACTCGCGCCACTCAACAAGGATGTCGATAGGATAAACTATGATATCATTAACTTTTAAGGAGTTCGGTGTTGGTTCTAGGTGAAACATTTTAATATAATAATAAAACCAAGATACGAGGTAAGCTGTACCTTCTCAGGTACCTGTCCATTTGCTATTATAATAGCAGGTATAGATAGATCCCTCACCCAGCTCAAATCTCAATAGAAAATATTAATCCTTAGAACAACTACCCCCCCCCCTCTCCCCTACATTCCCCCAGCACATACATTTTTAAAAAAATTTAAAAAATTCTACTTGTAAAACTATTTTACTTATTTCAATATAATCAGTTTTCTAGACTCCTGATGATGGAGGCTAACCCCCGAAATATATCGAGACTCAAACTCCCAGATTTTGTTTTTGTTTCTTTTTGTGAAACCTGAGCTCGTCTCTTGGTTTGGCCATTATATGATATCATCTGCTCAACTTCCCGGGAATACAAAACATATCCAAAGCTTCGACTCAGTAAAAGATCAATCTGAAGGTTCCCTTGAATTTACAACAAAATTCCTTAATTCGGTTAATATTTCTGACTTACCACCACATGAATTAAAATTGAAAAAAAATTCTATTATAATGCTTTTACGCAATTTAGATGTATCTGAAGGTATGTGCAATGGAACAAGAATCATTGTAACAAGCCTTTGCAATAATCTAATTAAAGGAAAAATTATCACTGGGGAACAATCGGGTAACGAAGTGCACATTCCAAGAATCACTCTTGACTCAATAAAAGGCCACCTCGGTTGCACTATGCAGAGACACCAATTCCCCGTAAGACCTGCATTTGCGATAACAGTCCACAAAGCACAGGGACAAACTTTCGAGTTTGTGGGCATAGAACTAAATAGGCCAGTTTTTATGCATGGCATGCTGAACGTGGCCTTTTCTAGGGTCAAAAGGCCAAGCTCATTGAAAGTCCTTTTACCACCAGAAAATCCACGCCATTGTAGGAACATAGTGTGGAAAGAGGTCTTAGGTTAAGATATTTTATTTTTATTTATTTATTTAAAGAATTTCTATATTATACTTATTGTAAAATTATACTGTTTAATAAATGTTGATTTTGGTTAAATTGATAGAAAAATTTTCAATCTAAACATTATTATAATTACAATTATTAGTAACACGGTTGAGGAAAAATGTGTTTACTTAATATTTAATTTCACTTTTGAAAAAAAATAAAAAATATTTTGATAGGTTGTTTAATGAAACTAATTATTAATAGGTAGTTGAATAAAAATAAAACAAGTGATTGATTATATAACAAACATACAAATTACCGAGCATCGCTCGGTGCTCCAGGTACTATAAAATAAATGAGAAAGAAAACGATCTTATTCTATCGATTTTACAATCTATCGGAAGGTTCACATTATATCTAATGCTATAAGAAAATAGCATTTTTGTTTAAGAGTTTTGTAGCTTAAAAGCAATGGCATGACAAAGATTCAATTTCTTCCCCTCCGGAGCGAATCAACTAGAAATGGCGAGAAGTTTTATTTTTTTTCTCTTTAGATATTTATTCAAATCTATTGAAATTTCAGATCTTTGGGTTATTTTCATTTGTCTTTTATAGAAAATAATTATTATTAAGAAATTTATATTTTAAAGGCTAGTTTACTTGGAGTCTCATTTGAAAAAAGCTAATAACTCCGTTGAATTTTTTAAATATGAAATTAATTAGATATTATAAAACAATTAATTATTAATAATTTACTTCAATTTTAAAACCAAATCAATTCAGTACTTGCTGCAAAATCGTCGAAAACCATCTGAACTCTCAAAAAAATGAAAGTTTTTTTCAAAGCAGCTTTTGAAAAATGTTTAAAAAGTCATATGAAACGAAACATTGACTTGTGACATGGAGATGAATTTTAAAATGTTTCTGAAACGGCCTTTTATAGACGGTTTTCGGGGTTTTTGACGATTTTCTCAAAAAGTACTAGTTCTATTTCGTTCAAAATTAAAGTAAACTATTAATAATTAATTGTTTTATAATATCTAATTAATTTCATATTGAAATATTAGTGTTTTTTCAAATTGTTCTTCAAATAAACTACCCTTTAAAATGCAAATTTCTTAATAATAATTATTTGCTATAAAAGACAAATGGAAATAACACACAGATATGAAATTTCAATAGATTTGAATTAATAGCTAATGAGAAAAAAAATTAAAACTTTGTGCCAGTTGATTCGCCCCCGAAGAGAAGAAATTGGATCTTTTCATCAAATTTCTTTTAAACTACAAAATTCTTAATCAAAATGCTATTTTCTTATATTAAAAAGGTACTATGAACCTCCAGATAGATGAAATCGATAAAATAAGACCGATTTCTTTTTAATTAATAATTCTTTTGGTCTGTGATATCGACGCCGAAGGCGGGCCTTATGCTAGCCGGGGCTTCGCCCCTGGACCCCCACGTGGCTGCTTTTATTGATGTTTTATTAGTAACAGAGAATAAATATAATTGTTTTATTATAAAGTCTTAAATAGACATAATTTGTGATTCTATTTAACTGCAATATACACTCATAACAAATAAGATGAAACAAATATTTAAAATGTATTAAAAATCTCTATTTATAAAAATTCTCTTATTCTCAAGCTTGAGTTGTTTATCATAAAAGAATTTAGTCTTATTGATTTTAAGTCGATTTTTCCACGTTTTCAGTAGAGCTTGCCATTAATAGTCAAAACATCAAAAATGGAATGCAATAAGGTTATTCCTCTACTATTAGATAAGAATCGATCGTTATTTTTGATTTTAAGTCGATTCCTCCATGTCTTCAGCAATGGTTACCAATAATAATCGAAGGGTCAAAAATCTAATGTAGAATTGTTATTCCTCAAGTATTAGATAAGAATCGATTGGTATTTTTGATTTTAAGTCGATTCCTCCATGTCTTCACCAATGGACTACCAATAAAAACCGAAACGTCAAAAATCGAATGTAGAATGGTTATTCCTCGACTGTTAAATGAGAATCGATCATTATTTTTGAAATAAAGTCAACATCAGGCGCGGATCCAGACCTCTGATTTGGGGGGGGGGGGCGGTCGCCGGTATATAAGATCTACTTTTGATCTCGGAAGTGTGTCGCAGTCGAATTGTCCAAGCGGGGGGGGGGGGGGGGCGGCAGAGCCCCCCCCCCCCCCACATAGAACTTTATTTTCTTCAATTTTAAAATTTAATGTTATATAACAAAAAAAGATTAAATAAACATATAAAAATTGTTGATCTCCAATGCTTTGGGGGGGGGGGGCGGTCGCCCCACGTCACCCTGGATTTGCGCATGGTTAACATGAACTGCAAATAGCAAGTGATATCTGATTAATAATGAAGGAATAAACATATTAATATTTCAAATGAATTTGGATAAAGTTTAGCAACGATCCGTTGCAGTTTATTTAATTAAATAACAATTTTTGAGTTCGTCAATTAAATTGTCAAATTAATATTTGTGGGATTTAAAATTCATTGTAATTAAGTACCTTGAGGACCACAAAAAAGGTCATATATAGTTTTTTGTAAAATTATATTTTAAAGTACTTTATTTTAGAATAAGATAGTACATTGGATAAAGTTTAACAACGATCCGTTGGAGTTTATTTTTTTAATTTTGTTTTTAAATGTACTTTAAAAAAATAGATAGTTTTTTAAATCTGTGTTGCATTATTAAATTCCTCTTCAACGATAATGTGGTTAGATCTCTTTTCTCTATGCTATTAAAAATAAATGACATCTAAAAAATGTGACAGATAGGGCTGCCAACACAAAGTTAGTTTGCTAGTTTAGTTATTTTATTGTTTGGCAAGCTAGGTTGGCTAAACCCATTTTGTTTTAGTATTTCGTGAATTTTCCAATTTTCCGGGCAACTTTTCCAATTTTTTTTACGTATTAACCTGAATTGGACTATTACGAACATTTTAAAAAAAAATTAGCCAAATCGGTCCAGGCATTTGAGAGATCCGCGCTTACAAAGAAAAAGAAATTCATTTTTATTATATAGATTGATTCAAGTCCATTCACTCTACAATATTGGAATATCTTTTAGCTCGTAAACTAATGATTTTAGACATTACACTCATATTAACTTTTCTGTTGGAAACTAAATCTTCTTTAATAAATGTCATTATATAAATTTGTCAAAGGGTTAGGCAATAATGGGGAAATTTATGTGGAAAGTTAGAAAAATACTGCTCTAGTGTACTAGATATCTTTTTACATTATAATGTAACATATTTCAATGTACGATTATATAATATAATAAATATATAAATAAAATGATTCAAGAAAAAATATATATTATATACAAAAAGCCTTGGGCTGGCAACCACGGACCCAAGACGATGCTCATCTGAAAAGAGACATCAAGACCAAACCATGGAATATTTTTCTTGCAACTGATCTTTTACCTGCAAATATTTTAAATATTTTTTTTATCAGCCCAAGTTCTGTTCACATTTCTGATACAACATCTATCTGGCCAAGCGCCCAAGATATTCGAAGCAATTATCCAAACATCCACATCACAGGGTATTTTTTTTACAGAGAAGAAAGTCAGCATAGTAGTAGTAGTATATATTTTTTATTTTTAAAAATTTAATGGGAATCAGTTTTTTATATTTATATATCCCTATTATATCTGGTTATTTAGTTATTATTTAAATTTAAAGTTTTTTGCCGAGAGTAGCCGAATTTTTATAAATTGAAGGAGACAATAAAAAGAGTGTGTCTTCTGCTGCAATTATAAATTTTATTTATAACGAGACTATAGTTTCGAGATCTGGCCTCTTCATCAGTCTATTACAACTTTATGAATAAATTCATCTTTCTATAGGATTATTCCTATGAATCGATTGTAATAGACTGATGAAGAAACTATAGTCTCGTTATAAATAAAATTTATAATTCCATAAAAGTGTTTTTCTGAAAATTTTTGTATAGCTTCATCAAAAAAGTTTTTCGGAGCTCGGATGACCCCCCTCGGTACGCCAATTTAAAAAATGTTTAAAAAATGTAAAAAATGTTTAATTGTTCTTTAGCCTTGGTTTCCGATTAATTTAAGAAATATTATGAAATAAAGAAAATATTTATTTTTAGTTTCACATTTTTCTTAAATATTAATAAATATTAAAGTTATTATTATTATTTTGGGGGTTTAAAGGCACATCGACTGCTAAGGTCATTAGCGCCTAGGATTTCTATTATATTCTCTATTTTTTTTTTTTTTGGACTTCCATATATCTAACGATACATAAATGTATAAAAATCCAACGAGAGATAGACTATATAAGAAATAACAATACAATAATGAAGCTGTAAAGGGGCTTCTGATAGATATGTGAAATAAACTATATCGAAAAACAGAAAACTAAAATAAATGTATAAAAAATTCAACAAGAGATAAACTATATAAGAAATAACAATACGACAGTGAAGCTGTAAAGAGGCTTCTATAACAAATATATAATAAATAGAATAGTCAACAAAATAGATAATATCACAGATAGTAAGACTGCCCATAGTTAGGCCATGACTAGAAAGAATAAAATACAAGCTAAATCAAATTAAGGAGTTGGATTCGATTTAAAAAGCCGAACAAATTCTCAAAATTTTCTTGACTTCCTAGTAGATTTAGGATAGTCTTGTTTTTTATTTTAAATTCTGTCCTAGCTAGACTATATACGGGACAATCAATTAGGATGTGGTCCACTGTGACTCTAGAACTGCAAGTAGCACACCATGGGGGATCCTCTCTCCGAATCAAATATCCATGAGAGAAGAAGCAATGCCCTATTCGGAGGCGTGTTATGATAGTCTGCATCCTTCTAGGCATATTAGCATATAGTGGAAGGGGACTAATTTTAGGTTTGACTCTTTTGAGTAGAGTATTTTCCCTCTCCCATTCTTTGGTCCAGGTGTTCTTGATTAGGTTTTTGAAAAACCTTAAGGAGTCCTCCAGAAAGGTTTGGGAAAAGTCAACAGACGACTTGTTGGCTCCCATTCTAGCTAAAAGGTCTGTAGCCTCATTTCCTACGATACCCTTATGTCCTGGCACCCACATTAAAAGAATTTCACATTCGTCCCCCGGCGGTTCCCCATACAGGGATTGAATTCTCTGGACCAAAGGATGGGGAGGATTAAACCCCTGCAAGGCAAGGAGGGCGCTTAGAGAGTCACTAATGATTATGCTTTTATTTAACCCATGGCGTTTTATGAAGGAGAGCGCTAACTCGATAGCTTTTAATTCCCCAGTGAAGATGCTGGAGATGGCGGGCAGCTTGAATTTCCTTTCTATGCTATCGAGTTTAAAAGCGCAACCTACTTTATTGTCTGATTTCGACCCATCAGTAAAAATAAGCGAAAAATTAGGGTATTTCTTGATGACATCTTGAAAAACCGTTTGGAAGATGTCGCTGCTTGTATTTTGTTTGTTAAATTTATGCAGGTCCCATATGACTGCAGGCTTTTTTATAAGCCAAGGGGGTTTGGGGGCATTAATAAAAGCGACCTGGTGTTTACAAGTGTCATCAAAGGTATCAATATAATGTTTCATTCTTACAGCTAGTGGTTTGGTAGATCTAGGTTTTGAGAATTTGTTCGGGTTTGTGACTGCAAATAAAATTTTATATGACGGGTG
Source organism: Forficula auricularia (assembly GCA_024734495.1). Lineage (NCBI taxonomy): Eukaryota > Metazoa > Arthropoda > Insecta > Dermaptera > Forficulidae > Forficula > Forficula auricularia. Next base: position 5,987,961 of record JALMQS010000828.1, on the reverse strand, counting down.
ATTTGGCAGTGAATAGATTTTTAATAAGTAATTTAAAGATAAAGTGTCCCTTCGTATTCTTAATGGGGTTCACCCGCTTCGGCTAGCAAACTAACTATAGGGCTAGTCCTAAAGGCTCCTAATGCGATCCGAATACCCATGTTATGAATCGAGTCAAGCTTTTTTAAGACATTGTCACGAGCCGATGCGTAAACTGGAGAAGCATAGTCAATTTTGCTCCTTATTATAGCCCTGTGAACTCTCAGGAGTGCGGTGGAATCCGCCCCCCAATGAGAACCAGCAAGGACTTTCAAAGAGACTCATAGATTTAAGGCACTTTATTATAAGATAATCAACATGCGTTCTCCAGTTCATCTTTTTGTCAAATATTAGGCCTAAAAATTTTACTTGATCATAGTAGGTAAGCGAATTCCCGTCGAGTGTCAAAACAGGATCATCATGAAGGGAACGAAGTCTACAGAAATGCAGACAGGAAGACTTTATTTTTGAAATTTTGAAGCCGTGTTCAAATGCCCAATTGTCAATATCGTTTATTGCCGTTTGCAGTTTAATTTTTACGTTATTTATATTGTTAGATTTATAATAAATACATAAATCATCAACAAAAAGAGACTTTTGGATTGGGTATTTGATTTTGGCCAAAATGTCATCAATAGCTATAGCGAATAAAGTGGTGCTTAAGACACTTCCCTGAAACAAACCATTTTCTTGGGTATTTACTCGAGATAGGGTATTTCCTACCCGAACCTGAAAAAGACGGTCTGAGAGGAAATTACGAATAAATAGTGCAAGATGGCCCTTAATTTTCCAATTATTAAGTTTTTGGAGAATCTGGTGACGCCACGTTGTGTCATAAGCATGTTCAAGGTCGAAAAAAACGGCAACTGTGTGCTGTTTGTCTGCAAAACCCTTTAATACATAATCCTCAAGACGTACCAGGTGGTCGAGGCAGGAACGATTTTGGCGAAAGCCACACTGATACTTAGAAATAAGGCGTTTATTCTCTAGCAGCCACCATAAACGCTTATTCACCATTCGTTCGATTAATTTACATAAGACGCTCGTCATGCAAATGGGCCGATAATTCGTAACGTCTTTATAATCTTTATTCGCCTTGAAGGATAGGGATCAGGATTGATTTTCTCCATTGACTAGGGAACAAATCATTTTTCCAAATTTCATTTAAGATATTTAAAAGAATATATAAATATTAAAGTTATGTTGTCAACTGTAGTTATAAATCAGGAAAGATCTGAATTTAAATGTTACAAGTTATTAATACTTGGTTATTTTCGCATATATTAAGCCACTGATTCTCAAATGTTGGGTCTCGGAAAATATCTAAAAAAAAAGGGCGTTTGTAATCAACAAGTTGAAAAAAACTATTTATGGTTACGAAGATTATAAAAAACATTCATGGCTATACAACACAAGAACAAAAAAATATCTTTTCATAATATTTTTAAAGTAAATTTTTCATTTTCATTTTCTTAGTCCCTAATATTATAGTAAGAAAATTGAGTAATAAAAAGGGCGAAGCAAATATAAAAAGGCTGAAAAACACTGGATTAAGGATATCATTTTTATAGTATAAAGTATAAGTATATAGATTTTTCAAAGAAAAAAATCACATTAATTTGATATAGATATTTTTTAATTTTAACTTAAAAATGTTTTTTTGTAACAAGAAATCAAATTTTAGAACAAAAAATAATCTATTGATTTAATACATATATACTTTAAATTATAAATCTAGATTAACATCAATTTCATATATTTACATCAGAAATATATATACAATTTTTTCCCCTTTTACGGCAATTTACTTCACGTGGTTTCAAATACGAGAACAAAGAATTTCAAAGAAAAAACATCCCTTTGCAATATTTTTGCCAAAGATAAAAAAATTATTCAGCGAACCCACAAACAATTATACCACTTTTTCGCTTTGACAGAAATTCAGATTAAATTAACGTTTTTATTCGTAAGGTTTTGAAACATTTTAAAACACGAAAAAAGGGGTAGTCCAGGCAAATGACGTGAAAAAATGGTATAAACAGGAAATAATTCCCGGCAAAGATTTTATTGCTGGAATACCTTTATTGGTACTCCAATATTACTACTCTAAGTTTTCCCCCAAATCTGTGTTGTGGAAATTCTTCTACGCGCCTCAAAACGAGAAAATTTCGGAGTTTATTCAGTTTTTCTTGAACAACTCTAAAACGGCCTATCAAATCAAAAAAATATCTGTTAGATAAATTAAAGCTCTTTAAATTACGCGTAAAATTATAGTAATTTCATCTATTTACGTTTAGTAGAACCAGTACTAGCACCTGACAAAAAACAGCCCCCGGGATCACTTTTGAATATCACTAAAACTCGTACTTTTTTCGATTTTTCTCCTTTTTGACCATGAAGGATCACGTTTTCGACAAAAACCACTCTATACATTTTTAAACTAGATTAAATTTGCCACAATTTAAATAAAGTTTCATCTTAATTAGATAATGATAACCCGTACCGCAATGAGGTTGAATGAAGTTGGGAGTTTTTTTTGCAAAAAATCTCAGGTCTTCATTCATAAAATGAAAACCACTTATCCTAGAAACTTAATTCCTATTTCATTGTCTTGGAAATTTTGTTGACTTGAACGTATACTTGGACCACTTTTTTAATAAAACTCTTATATATATAGATATCCAGCATTTTCCATGACGTTTTTGTGGATTCGGATCGGGGAAAAATCGAAAAAAGTACGAGTTTTAGGGATATTCAAAAGTGATCCCGGGGGCTGTTTTTTGACAGGCGCTAGTACCGGTTCTACTTAACCTAAATAGATGAAATTGTTATCATTTTACGCATAATTTAAAAAGCTATAATCTATCTAATAGATATTTTTTTGATTTGATAAACCATTTTAGAGTAATTTAAGAAAAACTGAAAAACTCCCTTTTCTCAATTTTGAGGCGCGTAGAAAATTTTTCCCAACTCAGATTTGGCAGGGGGGACCTAGGGCTAGTTGTATGTGGGTTGGTAAAGTCTTTGCAAAAGTTGACAAAGGGTAAACCATAGAATCCACCTTGATTGATTGATCTTTATTATTAGCCTTCTCGGCTATTTTTTTTTACATTTATAGTTTTACATATAGTTTGACATATTAATTTACAATTTTAGGTACAAGTAATATAATTCTTCACATTAACAGTTTCAATATAATAGGACATATTAATGAAAAATGAAAAAGTGGAACAGGTAGAGAAAAGAAAATACCTATGGTAGGTATTATGTCTCAACAGAATAAGAAAACACATCCCGGCCTATACAGCTTCCCTTGTCTACAGAACAATAACGTCGCCACATTCCATGTACTGCCCGATAGTTCTGTATGTAAAACAGATTTTAACGGGCTACAAAAACCCCAGAATAAAGCAATGAGAAATATACTAAAGTGCGACAGGCACACCAAGCAAAACAATGTTTGGAGCATTTTAAAAGTTGTATTATATGATGTATAGGCTACAATAGCTAATAAAGATTATTATCTTTGTAAAATGTATTCTTTTAATTTTCGTTTAAATATTATAAGACTGTCACATTGTTTTAACTCTGTTGGAATGTCATTATACATTTTTATGCCTTCATAAAATAAACTTTTTTGCGCACTTTTCGTTCTTCGAAATTGTATCATAATATTGTCTGCTTGCCTCGTTCGACCCCCCACTAATACTATTTTATTTCCTAATTCTATGGGGAGCATTCCATTTATAATTTTAAAATAAAAATACAAACATTATAGTACAACCTTTGCCTTATAGACATAAATTGCAATACTTGTAGCATTTCTTCCACCCTAGTATATCTATTACACTGTATTATTACTCTCATAGCTCGGTTTTGCATTATCTGCAGCTTCGACAGCTGTGCCAGGCCATTCAGATGACACGCACTTTCATCTGATTGGCCATCCCGTCTGGCATAATGTGAATTCTAAGGGTTTACCCTTTGTCAACTTTTGTAAAGACTTTACCAACCGACATACAACTGGCCCTTAGGGTAGTAATATTTGAGTACCAATAAAGGTATCCCAGCATTAAAATCTTTACCGGGAATTATTTCCTGTTAAAATCGTAATTTGCTTGGACTAGGGTTGTATATATATAATTATATTTAAAGATAATATTAAAATAAAGGTTGTGGTTTTAATCATCATAAAAATCGTCTAACTCAGAACCAGTATTTTCTTCATTTTCTTTTTTATTTTTCGATTTTTCAAAAACCACATCATCCTCATCTTTATGATCTCCATTCGAGTGATTAGAATTTTTTCCATTTTTCTTATGTTCTGATTCTTTTTTTCCTTCAGAATGGTTTGAATCTGTTTTAATAACTTCATCAATAGATGAAGATTTTTCTGAAAGTTGATACGTTGCAGATTTTCTTTCTTTTTTACTTTTTGAATTTTCCGAGGATATTTTATTTGAAATATTTTCTTCATTTATTTTACTTTGTGAACTCGAGTGTGAATTTTCCAATGATCCGGAACCTGTACATTTCTCTGATGAATTTTTACTCTTGTTTTTTGTTTTATTTTCTCCAGATTTTTCAACTTTTTCTGTACTAATTTTTAATTTAGAATGTTCACCATTATTTTTTTCTTCTAAACTTTTATCAGAATGTATCGAGTTTCCATTTAATTTTACCATCAGTGGACTTTTTCTTTCTAAATCCTCTAAGGAATTTGTCATTATTTCATTTTCAAAATTTTCATTTTCATAATTATATTTATAATAATTGTTTTTTTGTCGATCTTGATTTTGCCTTATTTGTTTTTGTTTCTATAAAAAAGAAAAGAAAGATTAACATTTATAATAGAACACGGTTTCCTTTGTTTAAATTGCTATTTCTTTTATCAGAAGTCATAACGAGAGATATAGTTTTTATACTGTAATACGTGCAAGGGAGGATTACCCAAATTAAGAGACAATTAATTTCACTCTATTTCCAATTCGGCAGAGAGTGTAGCTTTTGTGGTCCTAGACCAGAATGTACTAGTCAAGTCATTCCTTAACTGAAAAATTTGTCTATCTATAATCTGACCCCACCCTCAATTCAGACTCTATACACTCACAAACAGATAGATATAAATACCTATATCAAATCAACATCACAAAATGACAAAAGACAATTTCAATTTATAATTCATTCAGTGGACACTAAAGGCAAACGAAATGATTGCTATTCACAAGAGTAATTAATTAACATTTTTACTTGATCCCAGGAGGATGGGCCACAATATTTCAATTTGTTTTCCTCTGCCAAAGCCCATGTTATTTGTTCTAATTTCATCTTTGGAAATAATTAAAAATTCATTGGTCTATAGATATGCAGAGAGTGATAAAATTATTCAAAGTCACCTAGATTATCTTTTCAACAGAACCCGCCTATATAAGTACGCCCCCTAAATATTCTGGATCCTTAAGGACCATTTTAGCAATTACCTATTATGGTTTGTGTATATTTTCAGTATTAATTAAATTAATAGAGATCTTATCCTGCCCTAATGGTACTAGTACATATTAAAGTAACATACTAGATAGGATTTGGCTAAATGAACTGTATGTGGGGTCGGATTTATGGCGTAGGTCGTGATTTAGACGAGCGTCTAAATCATAAGATACACCTTCATATATTTGTTAGAATTTTTAAATGGACTATAATTTCAGAAAAAGCTAACCAGATTATTTTTTCTTTTGATCAATTTCTCTTCAACCTATAAAAGGGATTTTCATTTATATTTCTAAAATAAGTTTTTCCAGAATCAGAAAACACTTTTCTTTGATTAGATTTTTCACTTCCCCCTTGTTTCTTGGCTTGTTTCTAATAAATATAAAATGACGATTCCATGCTTACTTTCTTTTTCATAGTGATTTTGGGGATTCTCCGAAACCTGAGGACCTTCGCGATGTGACTTGCGCATAAATTTACACAGAGGTATATATAAAAAAAAAAAAAAGATTATACAGGATGAGTCACGGGAAAATGATGTTTTTCAGGAAAGCATAACTCTGCGGATTTTTCAAAATAAAATATTTTTTTTTTCATAGGAACAATCACTAAACTATGCCATTATTGAATGCCTATGAGCGAAAAATTATGTCTGACAAATGATGACCATTTTCACGAACACAAATTCGAAGGGGCTCTCGAAAGTTTGCGTCTAATCTTGCCAAAGTTTCTTCAAAGCACTCTGCAGCGAATTTTACACAAAGACCCAGGACTATACCCGTATAAAATTACGATAGTCCAATAGTTGAATGAGCGAGATTATCAACAACGTCTCATTTTTTGCCAAACAATGCTTGATATGTTTGAAGAAAATTATGATTTGACCATCATAATGAACGATGAAGCTCATTTTAATCGAGAGCGCCTTCGAATTTGTGTTCGTGAAAATGGCCATCATTTGTCAGACATAATTTTTCACTCATAAGCATTCAATAATAGCTTAGTGATTGTTTCTATGAAAAAAAATATTTTGTTTTGAAAAATCTGCAGAGTTGTGCTTTCCTGAAAAACATTCGTTTCCCGGGACTCACCCTGTATAAATAAAAAAAAATATAGAAATGTTATATTTGAGAAATGAAAACACCTTTGTCTGTCTTTCAAAAAGTGTGGGTATCTCTTGAACTCGGTGGTACATTAACTCCATATCATAAAGATATTCATCTCGTCTAAGACGTTCTTCTTCACGTCGCATTAGTACACGTCTGTGTACATCTGTACGAACTGGAGGACAGAGCGTGTCTAAAGAAGCCCAGGCTGCAGAACGACGTTGTCGTTCCATTTGCGCTCGAATTCTTGCATCCGTACGTTTTTGGGCCTCTTCTTGTCGTTCCATCGCATCCCGTTCCAGACGTTCTCTTTAAAATATCAAAAATTTAAAAAAGTATATATATAATTAAAAGATAAAGATTTTATTTTTGACTGTTACTTGGCAGATTGAATTCTTAATACCGCTGCCAAATTATTTCTATTGAGTGGAAGTCCAAGACTAGTTCGAGGCCTTCTAGGTATTGAAGAGCCCGTAAGGTTTTGACCATAAGGAGATCGATCTGAGTCTCGAGGAGATGTAGATGTAGTCCGACACTATTTAAGATGAATTAAAAAATTTTCATTGAAATACCCTTACTCAGGGGTTCCCAAACTTTTCCGAGTCGCGGCGCCTTTTTTCAATTAAAATTTTTCCAGGCGCCCTACCTGAGTAAAAGTACATTTATAAAAATAAATACCGTATTTGGTCTTTATAAATTCTCTTGTATTAGAATCGATAAAAATATCTTGGGAATTAATAGTTTATTTTTCTATGAAAATCAAAAATTCAGTCCACATGTATTTGTTGCAGAAAAAAAACACGTTTTTAATAAGAACGGGTTCTTACTAGTTAAAACGAGTTTCGCTGAATACCTTTGTGGCAACTAGAGCTTACTAATATTGGTTGAGTTTAGTTCAAAGGTCTAGAATCTTCATTTTTGACCTTACCCTTCATTTCGTGTATTTATTTTCAAAAAATTTTAAACGAAAATGTCAAAAATTAGATGAAAAGTTGTAGAGGATGTAATTTTTTACATTTCCGTTTAAAACATTTTGAAAATAAATAGACGAAATGAAGGGGAAGGTCAAAAATGAAGATTCTAGACCCTTGAACCAAACTCAACCAACATCAGTAAACTCTAGTTGCCATAAAGGTATTCAGCGAAACGCGTTTTGACTAGTAAGAACGGGTTTTTACTGCAGCATACCATATATACATTTCAAATTTTTTTCAAAGGGTGTCAAAGTTAAATTTTTCGCATTATATAGGTCTATGTCTAATCGTAAGTAAGAGATAAAAATGAAAAATAAATAAATTTTTAGCTTCTCACTTTATTTTTTGTCTAGTTAGGCCAAATGTCTTGCTTCAATTAATTATGAAGTTTCGCGGCGCACCTGTGAAGAAGCCGCGGCGCACAGTTTGGGAACCTCTGCCCTTACTTGTTAAAAAATTACCTTTCGAAGAGACATATGTAGTTTAAAAGGCTCAGTACTAGTTGAAATATTACTATTTTTTCGTTCCTGTAATTCTTGTTCTATTTTGGCATGAGACCGAGTAAAGTTCGGCATGCAATGCATTTTATTTCGGCGCTGACGGGCTCTACTACGCCTTTTAATTAATGGACGTGGATCCAAATCGGAGTTTAAATCTTTATTTGAGTGAATCTCTTCGGATGTTGGAGGACCTAGTAATTTATTGATTTCTTCCCTTGCAGCCATGGAAGGGGGTAAAGAAGAAGACCGCAACAGTTCCTCAGCGCGTATTTTTTTGTTCAATAATCTTATTAAGAAAAATGAATTATATGTTAAAATATATAATAATAATAATAATAATAATAATAAAATTTACCTAAGGTATTCTTGTTCTCGCATTCTTTGATAAGCGAGCCCTGTAAACAAAGATTTTGGTATAGGCCGAGCTCGAAAACCAGATCTATGTGCTTGTCTCAAATCAGGAGTGCTACGAGTCCGATAGATATGGGCTTTTCGTTGAGCTTCATCTCGTTCGACAAAACTAAATGGTTGCATTTGAGCTTCAAGTTCCGCTTTTGAAGCACTTCGAATTCGTTGGCTTCTAATTCTAAAAATCAGATATTGTTATGAGTTATAATAATTAAAATAACTTTATCTTTATAATATCTAATACTAATAGTCCAGTCAAATTGTGTTTTTTCCAGAAAGGTTTTGGGGTATCTCTGATTTTTTGGATATATATGTATTGGATTGGCAACTAAGTAATTGGGGTTTTTTTTTTTGATTTTTTTTTAGAAAATCAAAGACAATTTTTTCAGGGACCTAAATAACTTTATTCTGTAATGTATTGCCCATTTTGATCAATGATCTTTTGCCATCTTTCAGGCAGCATCATAATCCCAACTTTATAAAACTTCTGGTTTTTATTAGCAAAAAACTGAATTAGGTATGTTTTGACATCATCATCATTATAGAAATTTTTACCATTCAAGGAGTTTTGTAAAGATCGAAACAAAAAGTAACCAGATGGTGCAAGGTCAGGACTATATGGTGGATGTGGCAAAACATCCCAACCAAGCTCCAATAATTTTTGCCGAGTGACCAAAGATGTGTGTGCCTTGCATTGTCATGATGGAATACAACACCTTTTCGATTTGTCAATTCGGCCCGCTTTTCTTCAACTGCATTGTTTAGTTGTTCAATGTAGACAACAGAATTGATCGTTCGGTTGGGTGGTAAGAGTTCAAAGTAGACAATCCCTTTGTAATCCCACCAAACTGATAACAAAACCTTATTGTGATGAATACCTAGCTTTTGATGTTGTTTGAGCTGGTTCACCTGGTGCTCCACGATCTTTTCCGCTTGATATTGTTGTAAACAACCCATTTTTCATCGCCAGTTATCAGTCGTTTTAAAAATGGATCATTTTCATTACGTTTCTTTAGCAAATCGCAGCTGTTAATGCGTTGCGTTAAATGCGTTTCTTTCAGTTCGTGAGGAACCCATGTATCTAGTTTTTGAACATAGCCAAGTTGTTTTAAGTGATTTTCAATGCATGTATGTGATACATGAAGCTTCTTTGCAATCTCACGTGTTGTACTGTGACAATCCGAATCGATTATTGCTTTGATTAGGTCGTCATCAACTTCAACTGGACGACCAGAGCGTTTTTCATCTTTGAGTGAAAAATCACCAGAACGAAATTTGGCAAACCAATTTTGACACTGCCGTTCTTTAAATGCTTCGTCGCCATAAACAGCACATAACTTTTTGTGAGCTTGCGATGCGTTTTTCCCTTTGCGGAAATAAAAAAGGAAAATATGACGAAAATGTTCCTTTTGATTTTCCATTTTTCAACAAACGCCAAACGAAAACTACACAACCAATCAAAAAACTTTTTTTACTGATTGACAGCTGAATTGGCAAATATCAAATAACAAAATGTGTTTTACATTTGGACTACGCCAGCAAACCTAAAAATTCAACTGAAGGCATCTATGAGTGAAATCCGCAATTACTTAGTTGCCAACCTTATATTTTGGGTCGCTGAATCCAAATCTGAGGTCTCCCACCAAAATTTCGTGACGCAACATTGTAGAAAATGCAAAAAAATGTGAAAATTTCCATTTTTGGTGATTTTCGCCTATAACTCTAAAATTATTAACTTTTCGTAAATAACCTTCCTATTCAAAATGAAAATTCATAAAATTTCCTACAAATTTCATCATTTAGGTTTTTTCTCCGATCAACCGTTCAGGATCAAGCGCAAAATCCAAGTTTTCGACCACGTCAGCCCCCCCCCCGGATCACCCAAAAACTCGCACTTTTTTCGATATTTTCCCATTTTGACCATGATGGAGCACATTTTCGACAAAGACCACTCTATACATTTTTAAACTAGATTAAATTTTCTACAATTCAAACAAAGTTTCATCTTAATTCGATAAATGCGTGCCGCAATGAGGTTGAAGTTTTGAAAAACTGAGTTATAATCGAAAAACCGCCAAAAAATGGAAATTTTCACCTTTTTTTCATTTTCTACAATTATTATCATTTCCGTCCATAATTTAATTTATAATTTGAAAGTTTATATTGGGAAAATAAGGACAAGTTTTTTATGTGTGACTTTTTTATTTATCCACCACGCTTCGTCGACTTTGCCGACTTCTTCAGGGCTTCCCTGAAGAAGTCGGCAAAGTCGACGAAACGTTGGTGGATAAATAAAAAAGTCACACATAAAAAACTTGTCCTTATTTTCCCAATATAAACTTTCAAATTATAATTTTCTACAATGTTGCGTCACGAAATTTTGGTGGGATACCTCAAATTTAGATTCAGCACCCCAAAAAACATATATGCAAAGAAATCAGAGCTACCCCATAACTTTCCCCATAGTGGCCCATTTGAGAACAATTTGATTGGACTACAATTAAATAAATAAAAGAACAAAACTATTAAAAGATAATACATATCATTTTTTCACTAATACTACAGTGGGTTATATTAGTATAAGGTTGACGATTTTGATGTTTTTTATTTAGATGGAGAAATAATCGTGCAGAAAGTTAGTGGGTTTTTTAGAAATATTAAAAAAATTATAAATATTATTTTGATATAAAATAATTAAAAAAAAAAATTTTTTAAAGAATGTAAATTTAAGGTCCAAAATCTAAGATTTTGATAGAATATTTTTAATTGCATAACAGAGAGGGATTCGTCCCCTCAGGAGTTGAACTCGCGAGTACTAACACGTTGCAATATATTAAAGAGAAGCCCGAAATTTTTACGTGTTAGTACTCGGGTTCAACTCCTGAAGGGACGAAGCCCTGTCTGATATGCAATATAAAAATATTCTATTAAAAGTTTGGACCATAAATATAAATTTTCTTAATTTATTTGGTTTATACTGTGAGTTGTAGGTGTTTGTGAAAAATATCCATATTAAAATATTTTCATAAAAAGATACCTTTGAGTTAATTATTAAAAAAAAAATTATATTAAACTAAATCACGGCGTTAAAGCATCGAAAAAAAGCCTTATATAGAAAACAACTAAACAGTAATATTTTTAGACTTATTAAATAATATTTTAAAAAATTTCTGAGATTCCGAAATAGTGGGACCGCTCTACTTAAAAACACAATTCTTAACGAAATTTCATAATTAGTTGTTTTTATTGAGATTGTTTAAAATGGTAGATGCAAACTTGATGTTTATTCTACATACTTATCCCAAAATAATATCTCTTAAAAAATATTTGTTAAATTGTATACTACTTATATAGATTTTTGTGGACCTTAGATTTTCACCATGCTTAAATCGCTGTGTTTTCAATTCACTTATTTTACCAAGAAAAATAAAAAATGACGTATGAAGTAAATACCTTTTTTCTAGATAGAAAAAAAATGGCATAGTTGTTTTGCATAAGACAATAAATAATATTTTAAATTCAGATTATGTATTATCGAAACATTAAAAAATAGTCATCAAAATCAATGTAAAAAGTGTTTGAAGATAGGAAAATAAAGTTACAAATAGATAGGTGCTAATATAAAAAAAGTATTAGTATTTTTATTCTATTTTATTATTAAATTGATATCTAAAAAATATTATGTGCATATCCAATATTTTAGTGAATATTTCAAGTACAATGAAACACGTAATTTAAATATACATAGGTATATAAGAAAATATTACTTATTAATAAGTTGTACCATATACAGATTTGAAGAGAAAGATTTTAGTCACAGAAAAATTGAAAACAACAAATAATAAAATTCTTGATTAATACCTTTTGATTATTTTTCTAAAGAATCTTCTTTTGTTTCTTCATTATAATTTAAATCCTAATACATATATATATGAAAAATCAAATTAAAATAAAAATAAAAAAAAATAAAATAAAATAAATATCTAAAAAATCGTAAATAATTTATTTCACCTCCTCTCTTGTTCTTCCATAATTTTATCAAAAAGGGGGATTTTCGTATGATATGGTACCGGATTTGCCTTAAAACCTTTTTTATTTTTAATTTTTAATTTCCTTTTATTTTCATTTTCGAGAAATTCATTTTGTAATTGATTTATCTCCTTATCTTCTTCTTCCCTAAAAATATTATAAAATAAAATAAAATAATTATAAATAGTGTGATATTAAGCTTTGGATAATATCTAAAATATTTTTCGCTTAACAATTTTAGTTTTACAAATTTTACAAAATATAAATTGGAAAAGCCTTAATAAAAATTTTTTTTACACTCTTCTCACAGATTCACGCTTAGTAGACCCGTGTGAATTACTTTTTGACCAAGGTTAGAGGTTCTCAAAAGAGGAGATTTTCCTCAAAGGGGAAATTTTAGGGTTTCATGGAGAATAAAATGGAAATCAAAATCAAGAAAAATGATAAAATGTCCTATAGATAAACTGATCTTTATAATAATTATTGTGGTTTGTGTATCTTTTGAGTAAGACTAACTTTCAGAAGGTATAATCATCTGAACAATGATGAAAAGGGGAATGAAGAAAAAAGTTTGAGAAACATTGATTTAGAACCCTTGTTAAGTCGAGTGATATATTTTGTGTTTTGTGAATATTTTTAATTTCCTTTTGCCAGTCTTAAGCATAAAGACTAGGGTGCTCCTTACTTTGGATATTTTCGAATATTTATGCTGGCAGGGGCTCATATGGTTAGAAATAAATAAAAAAAAATATCCCCCAAGTTTCAAGTCTCTATCTCAATTTTTTCTTAGACCTTGAACTAGGCCATTATTAAGAGGATAAACGCGTTGTGGCTGTATCGAAGAATTCTTAAAATTCCCTGGACAGCACGAATGACTATGCCGAAGTTCTGCAAAGAATGACCTCGAAGTGGTGGATGACATCAAGGCCCGAAAATTGCAGTACCTGGGTCATATTATGAGTAACGAACCCCGGTATGCTTTGCTTCAATCTATTCTGCAGGGGAAAATTTTCGGATGTCCCGGAAGAAGAAGGATATCTTGGTTGAAGAACCTCAGGCCCTGGTTCAACAAGATCTCCCAACATCTCTTCCGTATTGCTGATGGTAAAGTTAGGATTGCAATGATGATAGGCAACATTCGTCACGGATTGGCACCTTAAGAAGAAGAAGAAGAAGGTCTCAATTTTAACCTAGTGCTACACCGATTAATTTTCCCATTTAAATAACATGGGGTTTTTGGCATTGAACGATCAATTTTTTACTCCGGCCAAAGTAATAGTTCAAAAAATTTTAAACTCTGTAGACTTTATCCTTATAATAGTAGCTATACCACAGAATTTTAACTATTATAATTGTGGAGTCTATAACTTACTTTTACTAAGATATAGCAGTATTTTATCTAGATGTAACTCCAAAATTGTAATAGCTAAAAATCTGTAAAAATTCTGAATTATAGCTACTATTATAAGGATAAAGTCTACAGAGTTTCAAATTTTTCGATCTATTACTTTGGCCGGAATAAAAAATTGATCGTTCAATGCCAAAAACTCCATGTTATTTGGATGGGAAACTTAATCGCTGTGAAGCACTAGGTTAAAATTGAGATAGAGATTTGAAACTTGGGGGATATTTTTTTATTTATTTTTAATCATATGAGCCCCTGACAGTGTAAATATTCGAAAATATCCAAAATAAGGAGCACCCTAATAAAGACTCAGACCAAACCTCATGTCCGATGGGAAAACAGTCAGAAATTGAGTTGTATGACTCTAATTATATTAAATAATATATTATCACTTTATTGAGAAAAACTCGAGAGTGGCCTCTACTGAATATTGTGGATAATTTTTTCACATGTTAGAAGAGTTCGATTTCCGAGGGGAGATACAGCCCTAGTGACATATAAAAAAATCGATAACAACTAGAATTAATGAATTGATTAATCCGAAAAAATCTTCCGTAGTAAAAGCCAGCTTAAAAAAGTATGAAAAATATTAAACTTTCGTACCGAATAGTCATTTTAAAAGGCTTTGGAACAGTAATCTTAGGATCTTCCCATGCAACAGTTTTTACTTTCTGGGATGGAGTAATAAATGATTCTATTTCACTTTCGGTACTTGAAATGAAATCTTCGAAATTTAACTGATCCAAAATACTATCCAAATGAGAATAGGTCCGGGAACTGCTTAAGCCATTAGTTTTCGAAGACACTGGTCTTTCAACAATATCTTTTTTCTCACAAAAATCTTTTTTTATTTCATATTCTGAAGGTGAATATTTAACATCTTTTTTATTTCTGAAATTTTTTTTTAATCTTGATTCGATGGAACTCTGCGAATTCGAATCTGAAAATTGTAAAATTCTAGATTTTTTCGTTTTCTTTTTGTTTGTTGAGTTATTTTTTTTAAAGCAAATTTTTGAAGAATTAGCAGAATTGTAACTTTCTTCTAAAATTTCATGCGACATTTTCTCATCACTATCAGTTTTAAATGGGAATTTCTTTTTCGATTTCCCGTCATTTTCATTTGACTTCTCTAAACTTTGAAAATAGATTCGTTGTTTTTCCTTTAAATTTTCCAATTGTGTATAAAATTCTCTATTTGATAAATGAACCATATCTTTATAATCTGGAATATTTTCATAAAAATCAATAATTGAATCTAATGAATTCTTATTTATTATATTATTCATTTTTGGATCTTTATTATTATCTATCGATGATTGATAATTCGAATGTTTTATATTTTCTTTTAGGCTATTAGTCGCCCATGAATTTCTTTCGTGTGATGGACATGGAAAATTATTTTTTGGATTCACTGGAGTTTTTAAACAAGAATGATAAAAAGGAGCACCGATATTCTTAAAACTCATTACATATATAGAGAGATAATTTTATAAAATACTAAACAGAGGTTACACTAAAAATGTTGATACTGTTTTACTATGTGTTGCTAAGTAACCATTGCTTTTTCTATTTTATCCATTTAATTTATTAATTCGGCCTGCGCGCTGCGCAGCAAGCCACCCTTTTGGCGCCTGAGGCGGGAAATTTGAAGACGCCTTTTTGTGTAGTTCTATTTTCTATTAGGTATATCTTCAATGATACAAACTACTATAAATATCATAATTTTTAACAAACTTCTAAAAAAAAAAGAATTATTAATTTGAGAATTTCTTTAATAGAAATCAAGGGCAAGCGTTTCTTGTATGGATGAATGAAGAAATAAAATAATGGTAGGTTTTCAATTTCATTTCAATCGGTTGTAGGGTGTGGAAAAAATTGTCGACGAAATTAGAAAAAAAATAAAACTGACTTCAAAAAATTTAATTCAACAAATAAAATAATAAGAACTCAAAAATAAAAAATAAAATAAAATTCACTAAAAAGTATAAAATAATTATCTAATTTAGTTACAACTAAACGACGAAATTTTTATATCAAATCACTTTATGAAGTCGGTGTCAAACAAACTATATAAGCGTAACAATGTTGTCTTCATTACCAGCTAAACGTACTATTTTTTCTTTTATCTATGGTACTAAGTAAGATCCGTTGAGTGCGATTCATAAAATGTATATGTTTGGCACCGACTTCAAAAAGTGATTTCATGTAACAATTTCATCGTTTAGTTGTGGCTAAATTAGATAATTATTTTATAATTGAAATTTAGCTTTTAATTAATTTCTCAAATATCCAACCTAATTATTATTAATAAATGAATTTATCTTTAAGGACCAATCATAGATTTTAGAGAAATACATATTTTTACATTGCATATCAGAGAGGTTCGTCCCCTTAGAATCGAACCCAAGCGCTAACTAAGCTTGCCGGGCCGTTAGCCAAATCCTTAAGACAAATCTCTCTCCGATATGCAACATATATAAGTATTATAGTATTATATTATATATTAAGTATTATATTATTATTTTAAACCTTTTAGTGCATTTTATTTTATTTTTGATTTCTTATTATTTTATTTGTTGAATTTAATTTTTTTGTAGTCGGTTTTTTTATTTTTTTTTTCTAAAAATTATTTTTATTCTTCTCTTTTTAGTGATGTTGACTTATGATAATACCTTGCATGCATCGCATAAGAGAAAGATTAGTGCGAATGAATCACAAAATGATAATATTAATAAATAAGTAATAATGTTATTGAAGCAATTTTTTTACATGAAATAATGTATACATTGTATTTGGGGCATCGATTTCAGAGATTATTTCTCCACCATCGACTGTACTTAATCTTCTAGCTTTTGCGATAATATTTTTAATCCGAGTTTTTTAATAAGACACAAATTGATAATAAAATTCAATTCATAAATAGAGGAATTCTCTCGAAACGTTAGCTGGTTTTAGATGAACGTTTTAAGTGTTTTTTTTTTTTATTATAATTTCGATTATTTGCTATGAATTGGAGATTTCCGTTATTTTGTCATTGATCATATCCTCAGAACTTGACCAAATTAATATGGTACCATTTGGAAACAATACTTCGCATTGGATAAAGTAAAAAAATCTAAAATGACTATATTTTGTTTATTGGGCCTCCGAGGAATGGGTCACCCGGAATTTCAGTGTTCTCGCAGTGCTAAATTTGGGATGACACCACTGGTTTTATTTCTAAATTTTATGCTTTTAGGGTTGTTGGTTGATTTGCTTATAAAAATAGAAGCTTTGAGTGAAACCAAGGGGCGGTGAACCGCGATTGGAATTAACTGTACACCGTCTTTGGAATTATGTGGAATTATTTTGGAATTCATTAGATAATGCCCCTTCATCTATTGTCTTCTACTTGGAAATGAAAGTGGAAGTAGGTGTACACGATATTGGTCGCGGTTCACCTCGAGTGAAACCATGTAGATTGGGAGTTTTTTATGAAATGATCTCATTAAAAATTCCAATCTAGATGATTTCACTCGAAAATACTATTTTTAACCAACTTTAAAAAAAAGGAGGAGGTTATCAATTAATCGTTTTTTTTTTTTTTTTTTTAAAGTATCTTGAATTATTTATGATAAAAGGTAATTTTAAATTTGCTGCGTCTATGTGCTCGCAGCCATGGCTCTACACTGGCGCTCCTAGTGGCAAAAGTTGGCGTTTTTTATTTATCTATCCTGTCGATCTTTCTTGACAAATTGTCAAAATTTCGTTTAATTCATATACAAATAAATACTTTAAAAACTAACAATTGACAAAGCAATTTAATAATTACTATAAAGAAAAATTAATTAATTATCAGCACAAATGTTAGAATAATGTATTTAATTTCATTTTATCTTCCTTTAACTAGAAGTAAGTAGAAGATATAGCTTTCTCATTTTTTTATTTTTTTTTATTTTTATAAAATATAATATAATTACTTTATTTAATGAGTATATTTAAGGTGGCCATTTATTTTTAAGCAAAATAAGGAACATATAAACAATGGCGTGGCCAGGACTTAGTTAGGGTGGGTTCTACTAGTTAAAAGTATATCTGACCAAAAACATAATTGTGAAAAAGGGGCTAAATTCGGCGTCGCCGACAAAAGAGTTAAAATCTAAATGGGTACCAAGTTTCATATTAGCTTCTTAAATCATAGCTCAAAGAATGTACAAGGTTCTTCAATTGATTTAAAATAAAATTTGTTACGTTCTTTGATATTAAATTTGTAACTTTCAAGTTTTATATTCAACTAAACTAAAAAAGTTAAATTTTAAGCTTGTATTAAATAACATCACGTTAAACGTAATTTATTGATTATTATAACTTGTCAAGTTATAAATTAAATATCAAAGAACGTAACAAATTTTGACTTTTTTACATTTATGTTTTTTGTCAGTTATCATTAATTTTTTAAAAGTTTTTCCTTTTATTTATCTAAATAAATACATAGCAGTTAAATTTCACCTCTTAGGGCCAGTTGTATCTCGGTTGGTAAACTCTTTTTAAACGTTGACAAAGGGTAAACCTTATAATTCACCTTGTGCTGGTTGGGATGGCCAATCAGATGACAGGCACTTTCATCTGATTGGCCATCCTGCCAGGCACAAGGTGAATTATAAGGTTTTACCCTTTGTCAACGTTTAAAAAGAGTTTACCAACCGAGATACAACTGGCCCTTATTCATTTTATGGCCTGAAGAAGGGAAAGTTTCGGTTTTTCAATTTCCTCCTTTATTAATATGTCAAGCTTTTCCACTATGCCAAATTTCAGCCTTCTAGAGTCATTGTATTTCCCCTATATGCTCATTAAGCCTATAAATTTCACCAACTTCATTCGGACCCCAAAGAAGAGAAAGTTTCGGTTTTTCAATTCCCTCCTTTATTAATATGCCAAGCTTTACCACTATGCCAAATTTCAGCATTCTAGGTTGATTGTATTTTCACTATATATTAATTAAGCCTATAATAAATTTCACTCCTTCATTTTAGGTCCTGAAAAAGGGAAAGTTTCACTTTTTCTATTTTTTCCTTTAATTGTAGCCCAAACTCTACCAGTATTCCAAATTTCAGAATTCCAGGATCAGCAGAAGTACTCAAGGTTTTTGATATCTGTGTATGTGTGTTAAAAATGGCACTTTCCAGACCTTAATAACTCAAGAACTATAATATGTTTATTCATGAAATTTGGGAATCTCTCAAAACGGTAGTAATAAGCTGAAATTTGGCAAACAAGTGCTATCAATAAGCTCTATCTTTTACTAGCTCAAACCATTAGCTGACAAAAAAGTCAAATGGCCAAAATTTGTGCAAAGCCTTCAAAAGGGAGATCCGAGGGGTGAACCGTGATCTAAAATCATGTACACCTACTTCCACTTTCATTTCCAAGTAGATGACAATAGATTATCTAATGAATTCCAAAGACGGTGTACACCTAATTCCAATCGCGGTTCACCACTCGGGGAGATCCTACTGTTAACCCTAATAGAGATTAAATAAAATAAACTTATTTTTTTAATTAATAATCTTAATTTTATCGAATATATATATATATATTTTTTTTTAGAGAAATCTCATTTTAATACCAATCTAACTAGTTCCGAATAGAAACAACGTGAATGTCGGATAGCGAGTTCGAGTCAGCTACTGAATACACCGGACTAATGGACGCTCACGTGGGACCCGTAAGGACTGAACCGATTACAGAGCGGAACACTCGAAAAAGAAAACAACAAAGGCCGAACGATATGAGAGGCTCGCAATCCGATTCCCAATTGAGCAGAAATAATCATGGAGCCGCTAACTTAACACAAGCCGGACCTTCGCAATCGAATGACCAGAATGTGGAATGGATCATTGACGAAGAAGAAGAATTAAAATATGGAGCAAAACATGTTATTAAATTGTTTATTCCTGTCTCATTGTGTATGCTAGTTGTTGTCGCTACAATTAGTTCAATCAATTTTTACACTAAACGTGATGTTTATTTGTAAGTTGTAATTATTTTCTCATTTTTTTAAATTTATTTACAGTGGCCTAAGTTTACCTCACCCCGCCAAACTTCTATATATTTTAATATATTAAACATGCATTTAAATTAGTATTTTATATAAATTTAATTGGAAGTAATTGAAAGCAGCCCAGGGGTAGTGAGGAAAGAAAAAATGAACATATATCCAATTAAGGTGTAATTTATTGGAATCCTTCCTCCTTTCTTTCCTTTTTAGAGGATTCTTCCCTCCTTCAGGGTTTCAATTTCAATTAAGAAGAAGGAAAAAAATATTTTTTTTCTATACTTCTGCTAAGGAAGAAAAAAGGTTTTAAACACTTCTTTGGAGAGAGAAAGGAAGCATTTTATTTGTTTCCTTCCATGACCCTTTAAAACCCTGAAGAAGGAGGGAATAATCCTCCGAAACGTCGGTTTGAAAGGAAGGGAGGAAGGATTCCAATGAATTACACCTTATTTGGATATGTGTTAATTTTTTTTCTTCCCTACCCCTGGGCTACCTTCCATTGCTTTCAATTAAACATGTATTTAAATGAGTATTTTATATAAACTTTAAAAAATCTAATTTCGTTAAAATATATTGAAAAAATATCTTTTTCACCCTTTGTCATGAAAAAATTTTACAAACTAACTCATCCCCTTTCTCTCCCTCTCGCCAGAAAATACTTCTAATTCTTGGAACAGGGAATCCGGATTTGATTTTTAAAAAATAGTTTTTTTTTTATATATTCAAACAAAAATTGTACAATTTTTGAATTTAATAATAACAACATTTATATATTTCGAGTAGATTTTGATGAGACAGTCCAAATTCAAAAAAGAGAGATAATTTAAACTATCAAAACGAAACGTCGGTTTATAAATAAAAAGATAGTTTAAATTATCTCTCTTTTTTGAATTTTGACTGTCTCATCAAAATCTACTCAATTCACTGCCTCCAAATACTATTTCAATCTTATTTCTAGTCGTGTTAAAAATGCATCTTATCTTTTATTTATGTGAAACCTACCTAGTATTTTATATTTTAAATTTTAAAGTTTCTAAAAAAAAAAAATCAAAATTTTCTTTATTTTTCTTATTTCCATATTTCACCGATATTTTTTTTTTTTTTTTTTTATAATGATATTGATACAAGAAGAAGTTGCACCAAGAAGGTACAACCTCTGAAGTCCGTGGTGGACCCTTGTAACGTGAAGATAAGGGGAGATTTAGGGATTGGGTAGAGGTCGAAGGTATCATATCATATATCATAGTTATATTATTTTAAGCAACTGAATATTTGTAGGTGAATTTATTTTACGATAATAAGTATCTCTCTCCTAAAGAGTTTTAAATTGTACACGATTTCATAATTGTTAAAACCATAGAGTAATATAGAGTGGAAGGCCCCATAAGGAGCCAATGTATTTTAGCGTATACGAGTTACAGAGCTCTCTGGCGAGACAAGGACAAAACCATTGGGCAATAAAATGGCTGAAACCGCTCTCTTCGGGGCAAATTTTGGTGACATTATCAAGAGCAAAAAATAGGCTTATATATATAACATAAAGGGTATGTATCTTTTGTCTATGACAAAGGCTTTGAATGTTCTATGATCTTTGGATAGTTCTTTAAGAACTAAGGGTTTGCTATTAGTTGAATAAAAGATTTCACTGTCGATGGTAACAGAATTGTTTTTATTTTAGGTTAAAAATAAAATAAAATGAGAGAGTCTTCTGTTTTTTAAATAAAATAATTTTTAATTATTTCTAGAGACTATAGTTTCGAAGGCATTCCCTTCATCATCAGTCTATCACAAATATTTCAAATTAGTTACAAATTAAGATTTATACATAGAAAATTTTGAAAAATATATAATGTCTTTTTCTTCATGTTTCCTCTTGGCAGATTAGAATATAACTCTTAGTTTTTGTAGATAGACTGATGATGAAGGCAATGCCTTCGAAACTATAGTCTCTAGAAATAATTAAAAATTATTTTATTTAAAAAACAGAAGACTCTCTCATTTTATTTTATTTTTAACCTAAAATAAGGGTTTGCTTTTTTTGTATATACGGTAGCCTTCCACTCTATATTACTCTATGGTTAAAACTTAGAGCAGCCATATTTTCATCTTGTCATCATTCAAAATTGTTTATAAAGCACTTACAGATTGCAGAACAAATCTTAGGATTTTATTTACCATAAGTTACTAAATTGTTGTCTTTTTTTCGTCTTAAATGGCTGCTTTAATTAAATTGAAAGTTTTTGTCCCGAGGGTAACATAATTTTTATTCAAGGAGACAATAAAAGAGTGTGTCTTCTGCTTTAATATTATTCATTTTTTACATGCTTTATATTAGCTTCACCTGTATGTATTTATCTATGTATCAATGTGACTTTTGTTCTGTTAAATTCCGCAAACATTTCTCTATAAAAATAATTGTTTACCTACCCAATTTAAATGAAATTATATAAAAAAATAAACATAAATACATTTCATTCTGTTAAATTCTGCAAACTTTTCTCTATAAAATAATTAAAACTAAAAAGTAAAAAAAATTATATTTTAAAATAAATTATATTTAAAAAAAAACTAAAAAACGCTTCTAAAAAATACAAAATAATGTAATACTTAATCAAAAAGCGTGGGACACAGAAACTTTTAATTAATTTCGACAAAATGCCCCACGCTTTTTGATTAAGTATTACATTATTTTGTACTTTTTAGAAGCATGTTTTTTAGTTTTTTTAAAATATAATTTATTTTTTTACTTTTTAGTCTTAATTATTTTTATAGAAAAAAAGTTTACGGAAGTTAACAGAATGAAATGTATTTATTTTTATATAATTACATTTATATTTAGTTGGTAAACAATTATTTTTATAGAGAAATGTTTGCGGATTTAACAGAACGAAAGTCACATTGATAGATAGATACAAGTGAAGCTAATATAAAGCATGTAAAAACTAAAAAACATGATTCTAAAAAGTACAAAATAATACTTAACAAAACAATACTTAATCAAAAAGCGTGGGGCACTTTGTCGAAATTAATTAAAAGTACATGTTTCTGCGCCCCACACTTTTTGATTAAGTATTACATTATTTTGTACTTTTTAGAAGCATGTTTTTTAGTTTTTTTAAAATATAATTTCTTTTTTTTTGGTTTGGGGATAGATAGTTTTATTATTTTTAATGAATTGGGTTAACTATTAAGGGTAGACATTAACAATCGAGCGTAGTAGTTGAAGAGTTCAAGGATCAAGGATCAGATGTAAATTGAAAATGATACTTATCTTGTTTTCACTTTGAACTTTAAGTTAATTTCATAATCATATTATACGATTTCTATGTCCTTAGCAATTGTATTTAACTACATAATTAATATCTCATTTATCAAGATGTAAATTGTAATATGGCTGCTATAGGTTTAACACCTTTGAAATGTTGGGAATATAAAATTCTTGCTACTAGGACTCTCTTTAACATTTACTCTGGTATTACTAGAAATCTTTACATTAATAATAAAATAAATGATTATTTATTTTTTAGAATTTATACACCTTTTCATGAAGATAGTCCTGAAACAAGCACAAAAGCCTGGAATGCAATTGCAAATTCATTGATTTTGATGTCAGTTATTGTTGCGATGACTATATTGCTCATTGTCCTTTATAAAAAGCGATTTTATAAGGTAAACTTATTCATTCCCTTACATTATATTTATATTGTAAAAACAGGCATAGAGAATGAGTTAGGAGACCTTTCAAATGTGCGACTATAGGAAAATTTTGAAGATTAAATGGGTGAATTAAATAAGAAATACAGAAGCTATTGATGGGATTAGAGAAAAGACAACTTTATGGAAAAATGTGAGAATAGAGAAGAGCTTAGGAGATAGAACTCATTTTGAAACACGGATCATTGCTTAGAGATATTTTAGAGGGCGAGATAGGAAAGAAAACAGCATAGGTAAACCTAGATTAGAATATTTTTCATGGGACTTTAAAAGAAGTGAATGAATTGGATTCTCACAGTTAAATAACCAGTCTTAGAAGTGACGGCGCTATAATGAAGATGAAAATCATTATAAATATATACAACCATTAAAAATATTACCTTGATCAAAAAGTTTCAGGAATTTATTCAGAAAATTAAAAATACAAACTTATTCATCAAATTCGATATTGTCCCCTTCAAAGTACTCCCCACCGACTGCAACGCTCTTATGCCAGCGCTTAATCCAATCCTCGAAACATTTTTTATATTCGATTTTCGGTATGGCCTTCAGAGCTGTCTGCATTTTTGTATTATCTCCTCTTGGCTGCTAAAACACGTTCCCCGGGGCCGTTTTTTGAGTCGACTGAACAGGAAGAAGTCGCAGGAAGCTAAATCAGGTGAATTCGGTGGGCGTTGGATGGTATTCGTTCCGTGTTTGTTCAAAAAGTTGCGGATAACGATGGCATTGTTCGACCGCTCATTACGTGGTTCCCACAAATCTGGTCTTTTTTGTCGTCTCAAAGCCAAATCATTAAACAAAATGTCTTGAACGGATTTATAGGCGATTTTTACGTTCGCTGCCATCTCTCCAATGATTAATTTACAGTTTTCGGCCATACTTTTTTCGCTGCCATCTCTCCAATGATTAATTTATGTTTTCGTCGGTTTTCGTTGTCGACTGCGTTCGTCATCCTCGACAGATTCAGGAAAACTTGGGGCACACATAAAAGTTTGTTTTCGATAGAGTAACACTTCTTTAACATTTTCGCACGGTTTTTAACTCTTAATTTAATAGAAACTCGTTGATGCAAAGACGATTTCATTTTTAAAATCGTAAAAATCGCAAACGGTTCTGATAGTCTATACCGAAAACCGAGTAAAAAATGTTTCGAGGTTTGGATCAAGCGCTGGCATAGGTGCGCTGCAGTCGATGGGGAGTAGTTTGTATGGGACAATATCGATTTTGATGAATAAGTTTGTATTTTTGATTTTCTGAATAAATTCTTTAAACTTTTTGATCAAGGTAGTATATAACATTTAGAGAAAGTGGTGTTGGTTTATAGTGAAACATTAAACACAGAAGTTTTTTAACGGGTTATAGTAAACTACTTGTGAATCACCACTATAACCCGTTAAGGTACTATATATATATTGAGCTCCTTCATCATATTTAAGTAAATAATCTAAAAAGTTAATTATACATACCTATATTTAAAAGCTATTTTCATTTGAAAGCCTCAAACCAGAATCTCTTGAGTTAGGCTTACAATGGTCTTTGCCGATTAGTAATATTATTTTTCTTTCAGGACCATGACGCTTTATTCATGAGTCGAATTGACTAATGATGATAATATTAAAATTAATAATATTTAAAATAAATAATAAATAAAACTGTGACCAATATATCGGTGTAATATAATTTTATTTAGCCTTCCGCCGACGTTTCTGACTCTCACCGGTATTATTCTTCAAAACAGAGTCTAGTGAACAAATATTAAATCTTGTTAGCCTCTGCCCTGAAGAATGATACCGTCGAGGATCC
Organism: Forficula auricularia; assembly: GCA_024734495.1. Taxonomy (NCBI): domain Eukaryota; kingdom Metazoa; phylum Arthropoda; class Insecta; order Dermaptera; family Forficulidae; genus Forficula; species Forficula auricularia. The sequence continues at coordinate 5,962,483 of JALMQS010000828.1, read as the reverse complement.
GAAACGTCAGTGGATGACTATATAAAATTATATTACACCGAGATATTGGCCACAATTTTGTTTAAAAATCTCCATCTTCTCACCTAAATATTCAAAAGTTTTTTCATTAATTAATTTATTATATTTCTAGGTCATTCATGGTTGGCTGATTCTTTCTTCTTTGATGTTACTTTTTATCTTCTCATATCTCTATTTAGAGTAAGTCAGGTTATTATAAAAAATTTCTTTTTAAAATATAAGATAAACTCCTTATATTAATTTTACAGAGAAGTTTTACGTGCATATAATGTACCAATGGATTATATTACACTTGCCATATTAATTTGGAATTTCGGCTTTGTGGGAATGGTGTGTATTCATTGGGAAGGCCCTCTACGACTTCAACAAGCATATCTTATCTTCATTGCGGCTTTAATGGCTCTAGTATTTATAAAATACTTACCTGAATGGACTACTTGGGTTGTGCTCGTTGTCATCTCATTCTGGGGTAAATATACTGACATTTTTTTTCTTCATTTCGCTCACCTAATCAATTATTTTTCTATTTTCTATAGATTTAGTGGCTGTATTAACACCAAAGGGACCTTTGAGAATTTTGGTTGAAACTGCTCAGGAAAGAAATGAACAAATTTTTCCTGCTCTTATTTATTCTTGTAAGTAATTATTTCTCCTATTTTATGAATGAATAAAAAAATGTATATATTTTTATTTTTCAACATTCATGTATAGTTCTATCAATATGGCTTCAGGAGATGAAGAACCAAATAACTCTTCTGTACAAAGAAACAAAAATGAAGTTTCCCAACCTGCAGAAGCGCAAGGTAGTTCTCTCTCTTTTAATTTTTCTTTAAAAAATATTTCAAAATTTTATAAAGAAATTTAATCAAAGTAATTATTATAAAACACATACACAAATCATCACAAAATCCATTCTTGTAGAGTTTTTTAGTGTTTTGTCAAAAATATAATATAAGATTGATATTTTGGTTAAGCCAGTGGCATAAATATCGCTCCAGAAGCTCCTGGGAATAGGAATTCTAGGTAGCTGGGGATATCTATTTAATAAAAAAGAAAATATGTATATAAAATATGGTTGTCTTTATTTGAGGACACATATATGCTTACAATTAGAAAATGAAGCATATGACTTTAATAGTGGAACTAGGAAATAATCTAGTATAATATTATAATAAAAAAAATATATATCTGAAAAAATATGGAAATTGGTAGGAAAAGAATACATATAATAGAAAGATTGATTTTAAAAAGGGATAAGAGATGAGAATTGCTTGTTATAACAAAAGGATGAGATAATTAATAGAGATTGTGGTGTTGGTGCAAGGTGAAACATCTTTAATAAAGATAAAAGTAAATAAATATTATATGAAATATTCATTTACTTTGAGTTAAGATTTCTAGGTCACTTGTTCCACATTAAAATTAAAAAATAAAAGAGGTAAATTTTGTCAATAAATATATTTCGAAGGAGACAATAAAAGATTCATTCATAAATTAATTCCTGTGAATCAATTGTAATAGACTGATGAAGAGGGCAAAGCCCTCGAAACTATAGTCTCGTTATAAATAAATGAAATTTATAATTCCAGCAGAACACACACTCTTTTATTGTCTCCTTCAATATATAAAAATTCTGCTACTCTCGGCACAAAAACTTTCAATTTAAATATATTTCGGGCTGTAAGCCCATCTTCAGAAAAGTACTGAATTTTAGCTGAGTGACAGTTGTGTTTCTAGGTCACAGTTAAAATTCTGTACTTTCCTTAAGATGGGCTTACAGAAAAATATTTATTGAAAAAATTTACCTCTTTTATATTTTAATTTTAATGTGAAACAAGTGACCTAGAAATCTTTACTCATAGTAAATGAATATTTCATATAATATTTATTTACTTATATCTTTAAAAAAGGATGAGATTGAAGGAGGCAATAAAAGGGTGTGTCTTCTGCTGGAATTATAAATTTTTAATTTATTTACAACGAGACCATATTTAAATCTCACTTACCATACATACATTAATTCCTGTGAATCAATTGTAATAGACTGATGAAGAGGGCAAAGCCCTCGAAACTATAGTCTCGTTATAAATAAATGAAATTTATAATTCCAGCAGAACACACACTCTTTTATTGTCTCCTTCAATATATAAAAATTCTGCTACTCTCGGCACAAAAACTTTCAATTTAAATATATTTCGGGCTGTAAGCCCATCTTCAGAAAAGTACTGAATTTTAGCTGAGTGACAGTTGTGTTTCTAGGTCACAGTTAAAATTCTGTACTTTCCTTAAGATGGGCTTACAGAAAAATATTTATTGAAAAAATTTACCTCTTTTATATTTTAATTTTAATGTGAAACAAGTGACCTAGAAATCTTTACTCATAGTAAATGAATATTTCATATAATATTTATTTACTTATATCTTTAAAAAAGGATGAGATTGAAGGAGGCAATAAAAGGGTGTGTCTTCTGCTGGAATTATAAATTTTTAATTTATTTACAACGAGACCATATTTAAATCTCACTTACCATACATACATTAATTCCTGTGAATCAATTGTAATAGACTGATGAAGAGGGCAAAGCTCTCGAAACTATAGTCTCGTTATAAATAAATTAAACATTTATAATTCCAGCAGAAGACACTCTCTTTTATTATCTCCTTCAATTTATAAAAATTCTGCTACTCTCGGCAAAAACTTTCAATTTAATTTAAAAGGAAGAGAAATACGAGAAAGTAAAATATTATATAATTGAGAAGATGTATACGGATATTATTTAGAAAAATATAGTAATTGATATAATTAGAAAATTTATAGTGCAACTGTAAAAGAGCAAGAATGAGAGGAGATACTGATGAAGTGAAAAAAGGAAAGGAAGGTGGGAGTTGCAGGCAGAACTTAGTGATAATGGAAAATATGAAACGAAACATAAGAGATATATACTTTTTGGGATTGTTTCGGAAAGATTCTAAAGACGCCTGTCTACCATTGAATAAAATACTATCTAGCAGTGGCATAACTATACCGTTGAGGCCCATGGCAAATTCATCGGGTAAAGAAGCTAAACCATCCTTGTAGCTTCTTTTTAATAAATCACTATGTAAATCGTAAAGTACGTAGAGGATGGGGCGCGGTGACTTGCTTATTTTAAAAAATCATAATACAAAAAGTATTGATAGTATCGATTTAATTCTTTTTTCTGTATACAGGGGTAGATTTAAAGTTTTATTTCATTAGCTTTTAAAAACGACATCTCGAAGGTGGCCACCGTCGCTATTATAATTATTGTGTGCATTTTTCATTGATTTTCTAGTAATTTTTAATTTGTATCTGTGCTTTAGTAGGTAGCTTAAACTAATTGAAGACAAAACTAATAAATTTAACTAAATTTTGTAATATTAAATCTTAGGATTCTCCTGTGCTCGCGGCCTTCTTGGGCCGGGGGCCCTTGGCATTTTGCCCGTCCTGCCACCCTATTGTTACGCCACTGCTCTCTAGGTAGATAGATACATGGTAACTTGAAAGCGTTCTCTTTGAAATTTGCATTTTGTGCGCCAAACCGACGCGTAGTCGATGCTAGAGTTCTCTTCTAAATAAGGAAGGGTTGGACAGTGAGTTACTTCTTTTAAACAAGGGGGAAATATTTAAACAATTATATTTTAGTTAATACATTAATCTAAGCTAGTTATTTGCATTATCATATTAAATGTTCATTTTAGAAGATCCAGAATCAGGATTTTCCCGTGAATGGGTTGAGACTCATGAAGAACGCGCTACTTTAAGACAGCAGACAATTGAACCTGATTCCGGTGCTGCAGGAGGAGACAGAGCATCTCAGACACGGACATCCCAAAATCAAGCTAATCAAATGGAGGAAGAAGAAAGCAAGTCTTTATATTAGAATTTATTATTTTTAAATTGAAAGGTTTTTATAGTCACAAACTAATAAAAGACAATAATTTTTCTCATTGATCGATGACACATGTTCTTTTATTCTTTGCCTCAAGAGTCTAGAAGTTTCCCAAATATATTTGTGGGCTTTTTTTATCTTTTGTGCAAGTGTCACAGACCATCTTATAAACAACTCCCATTTTATCAAATTTTTCAACTGTGGTTTTATTGTTGAAAATGTTCATGAGTGTCCTGCTAACAGTGTGTACTAATTTTATGTCAATATTGTCTAGAATTCTCAAGACCTTCGCAGACAAATCAGATATATATGGGATGAACCCCTTAATAATTTTTTGTTCTTTTTTTTATCACTTCAGTTGACAATTTATTATTTCTATATTTAGTTAGTACTTTATTGAAAAATTGTTTCGAATAGCCATTGCTTTCACATTTCTTCAACAGATCATTCAGTCTCATATCTCTCAATCAAATTTAGGGAACGCGGTGTTGGTTTATAGTGAAACTTTGTTAAAATTAAATTAGGTTGGAGTTGGTGGTGTTTCACAAGGAGAAAAAATTAAAATAGAAAGATTTTTTAAGCTTACTTTATATATTTCGAGCTCTTAACTCATCGTCAGGAGTAGATTGACTGAAGATAAAATAAAATGATGAACAGAATTTATTTAATATGATGGACAGTTATTTATGACTTAGTGTGGGTATGAAAGAAGAATGGAATGGTGGAAAAGTGGGAAAACCGAATAAACAGGTGAAGCGAACAGACCCTAAGCTGGGAATAAAGAAAGGACATTTATACTTGGAAGGTGCAGATATTATGTATGTACCGTAAAGGGGCAGTAATCAATACAATGTGATGTGCAGGTGCTAGTGAAAAATTTTAAAAATCATATCTCTCATATAACTCTCATCATATAGTCTGTCCAACCTTCCTATTTCACCATAAATTAAACCAATTTTATGTTGAAGTGGTTGAATTGATCTATAGTTTAACATTCTACTTGATTTTGAATCTTTCACATATAAGTCTGTCTTCAATTGTTCTCCAACTCTGATAATTTTAATATCTAAAAAACTGATGTTATTGTTTAATTCTTTTGCATACGTGAAGAATAGATTATCGTTAAAAACCATTGAGAGCCCCAATGCAGCAGTCTCCCCTGTCCTTCTTGACAATAGCCAGGCTATCATCGACATACTGCATAAAGAGCTTCAATTTCATCATTGGTTTTATTATTTTCACATATATCTCATCCATCACCAAATCCGCAATAATAGGACTGAGACAGCCTCCGATTGGAACTCCTTTTATCTGTTGGTAAATGTTATTCTCTGTTTGAAGAAACAATTGTTGAGACACAACCCTATCGCCTCAATGAATTGCTCTCTCCTCAGATATGTATATTTCTCAATTTCATTCCATCTTTTTTTTATGAGCCGATATAAGATCAACTGAAATACTTGAAAACAGATTCCGTACATTGAATGAAATCAAAGTCTCATCATGCTGTATCGTTATTTCTTTTATTATATCTACAAAGATCTATGAATTTTTTACTCTGACCACATTAGAGATTATGTTTTTTAAGATATGAGCAATGAATATTTCTAAATTATTTTGTGGGCCAAAAATAAATAATAATAATTAAATAAAATTATTGTCTTTTATTTAGTTTGTGACTATAAAAACCTTTCAATTTAAAAATAATTTAAAAAATTAAATCACTTAAGGTAGTTGTTTCGCGACAATACTAGCAAAAAATTAATGCTAGAGTATATAGAACAGACAATAAGGATTCATAATTCATAAGCCCAAAACTTTTTGCTGTCTATGTACCAATTCTAGCCAATCCCGTGCTCGTTTGACAAATTTGGCACCATTGTAAGAAATTAAAATGACAGACAAAAACATTTTAAATTTCTATAAAAATCGTTTTGCTATTTTTTAACAAATGTAATCAACCTCTTGCCAAACTACCAGCCTTTGGATTCACACCAACACTTCGCAAATGGATTGAAAGCTTTCTGACAAACCGAAGTATAAAAGTTGTGGTTGATGGAACATCTTCTGAATCGTTCTCCACAAACTCTGGTGTTCCCCAAGGCTCTGTAATCTCCTCCACACTCTTCCTTATTTATATAAACGACCTTATTGATCAAACGGCAAACCCCACTCATTGTTACGCCGACGATAGCACTCTACACGGCAAACCCTCTCTCCCGAATAATCGAATCAATATTGCCTCCTCAATTACTCTCGACCTAGACAAACTGAATAAATGGGGCTCTCAAAATTTAGTTAACTTTAATTCAAATAAGACTCAATGTTGTCTAATTTCTAGGCGCGAAAATAGAGATTTCCCTGATATTCACTTCGATTCGAATACCCTGTAAAATGTGTGACAGCCTATCCATGTTGGGCGTCTCTGTCGCATCTGACCTGTCTTGGAATGAACACATCTCCTCTGTGGCGAAATCTGCAGCAAGGAAGATTGGCTTCTTATTCAGGTCCAAGCGATTTTACAAACCCCCACAACTTCTCACCATCTACAAGGCCCAAATCCGCCCCTGTCTCGAATACGGCTCTCATCTGTGGAGAGGAGCCTCAAAATATTCTCTTGCTACCCTTGATGCAATTCAGAAACGAGCCGTCAGGCTAATTGACGATTCTACCCTCACCGACTCCCTCGACTCGCTGGCTCATCGAAGAGATGTCTCTGCCCTTTCCCTTTTCTATAGATACTATCACGGCAGGTGCTCTGATGAGATAAAATCAATAATTCCCCCCAAAGCATGCTTTGCACGCAGCACACGTTTTGCCGACTCCCAACACTCTTTCGCGGTCAAATTAGAAAAGTGCCGGACCACTTCATTCGCGAATTCATATATCCCCATGACTTCAAGGAACTGGAACTCTCTCCCAGCCTCTATCTTTCCCAGCACCTATGATCTTCAAACCTTCAAAACCAGGTGCATAGACACCTACGTCTACACCCTCTCACTTAAACAACTTTCCCTTCTCTTCGGTAATGCAAGGGTCTTTCGAGATCCATAGGGGCTACATCTTTACTGGTGCACCCCTTCTTGCATTCGATTGCATTAAAAAAAAAAAAAAAAGTTACACCTTATGAAAATTATAATTTTGTAAAAATCTAGCGCATATGCGCTTTATATATCTTTCTCTGGTTAAATAAATGCGCTGTTGCCAAATTGTTTTTTGTGTAAATTTTTTTTATATATTTTTCATTATTTATTCCTTATTATCTCAGAAACTGTGTTGTAACTATGAATCAAAATTGTCTTAAAATATGTATTAGTTATTGTTTAATGTTGGTTTAGATTTTTATAAAAATGGTAAGAAAGGTTTCTTAATTATAATTAAATATGTATGTACATTTTCCGATATCTCGTATAGGGCAATGTTAAAGAGCCTGAAAAACTCGATTTTTGAAATTTAATATCTCCGGAACTGTATTCATAAATTTCGTTTTGCCACCAATCGCTGCAGGAGTATTTAAATAATAATCTGTAAAAATTTCAAAAAATCCTAAGAAAACGCATTTGGCGGAACAACTACCTTAAATAAAATTATTGTCTTTTATTAGTTTGTGACTATAAAAACCTTTCAATTTAAAAATAATTTAAAAATTAAGTCACTTAAGTTCTGGAAGAATATTAGAATTTATATTTATTTTAAAAAATGTATTACTTTTAGGAGGTGTAAAACTTGGATTAGGAGACTTCATATTTTATAGTGTACTTGTAGGCAAAGCATCCTCTTATGGTGACTGGAATACAACACTTGCTTGTTTTGTAGCAATTCTTATCGTACGTATTACATTCTATTTAAATTAATCTATTTTAACTAATTATCTAATTTTTAAAAATCAATTTCAGGGTCTCTGTCTCACTCTTCTTCTTTTAGCTATTTTCAAAAAAGCATTGCCAGCTCTCCCTATCTCAATTACTTTTGGATTGATATTTTATTTTGCCACTAGAGAAATTGTAAAACCTTTTGCGGATAGTTTGGCTAGTGAACAAGTATTTATATAGTAGTTAATGAAGCTAAAAATATTTTTCAATTTTAAAATTAAATGTAATCATAACTTAATAATTCATAATTTTTATAAAAAAAATTAAACCGACTTCAAAATTATATAAACAAAACAAATAAACATAAACAAAGAAATAAACAGGTTTATAAACAAAGAAGTTATGGGTGATCATACATAACAAAAAAGGTCCAATACCAATGAAATTTAAAAAAAATCATTAAAATCGGTTCACAATTGGCGAAGAAATTGAGTAACATAGAAACAAAAAAAAAAAATCTAGTCGAATTGAGAACCTCCTCCTTTTTTGAAGTCGGTTAAAAATAAAATTAATTAAAAAATTAATTATAAATTATAAAATAACTAACTGATATTGACTAAATTGAATTTTTATTAATTTTTTTAATACATATAATATAAATATAATAAAAAATTGAATTTTTGAATATATAACGCATTCAAATATTCATTTACGATTGAGTAATGTTCTTGAAAATTATAAATAAAATCTTTGAAGAAGAAAAAAATTGATTCAAATAAAAATACCAAAACTAAAACGTTAATGAGCGTTATTGTGATGAATTAATAACGGAAGTTGGAGTTATCAAGAATCGAGATTAAAGATTTATCAAGAGTGAAATTTCACAAAAAGAGATTCTATTTTATAGATTATTATTGATCTCACATTGTTTGATAAAGAACTGATCAACATGTCTTAAATGTTTTATTATTAACATATTATTATTTATTAAACTTTATTAAAAATTTATTTTTAATTTTTCTTTATTAATAATTAATTTTATTTACAATAAAAAGGCACTGATGGCTTGTATTATTTAACTTCTTCGGGCTTTACTTACCTCGCCAAGTTGGAAGAAGTTAATTTTATTTATTTATTAATAAATATATTTTTTTATTAATAATATTATAAATGTAATTATATTTAATTTCACCCTAAAGCATACATCCATACTTATATTTTCTACGAATTTGATTGATTCTTTTTAGGCAATACTCCTGGATTTGATATAATTAGAAAATCATTTCCTATAAGATCAAAACCCCTACTTCTGGAACCATTTGTTAGTGTAACTTAGGGAAAGTGGTCTAGGTTTTAGGTGAAACATGATATTAATTAATAAAAGTAAAGGGAGTGTAGTTTCACAGTGAATGAAATAAAACTCAAAGAGGTTTATAACAAATTCAATATATTTCGGACTAATAATCCGAAATATATTGAGGTTTTTAACCTGTAAACTCCTGATGATGGACTAATAATCCGAAATATATTGAGGTTTTTAATCTGTAAACTACTGATGATGGACTAATAATCCGAAATATATTGAGTTTGTATAAACCCCTGAGTTTTATTTCATTTACTGTGAAACTAGACTCGGTTTACTTTAAATTGAAAGTTTTTGCCGAGAGTAGCAGAATTTTTATATATTGAAGGAGACAATAAAAGAGTGTGTCTTCTGCTGGAATTATAAATTTTATTTATTTATAACGAGACTATAGTTTCGAGGGCTTTGCCCTCTTCATCAGTCTATTACAATGTATTCACAGGAATTAATTTATGAATGAAAGGTTAACATCTTTCATGTGGTTAGGTTAGAAATTACACAGGGTGGGCAAGTTAAGAATTGACATTAATATATAAATAATAATATATATATATATATATATATAAAATAATTAATAAATAAATAAAATTTATAATTCCAGCAGAAGACACACTCTTTTATTGTCTCCTTCCCTTTACTTTATTAATTTATTAGTGTTCTCATAATATTAACACCACAGGTGCTTTTTTTTATTTGGCTTTTGGTCTTGACCATTCATCCAGGTACTATTTATAAAACAAAAATGTAAATTAATAATACAAATTAAATAAATAATTGTAAAAAATATTAATATTAACAACACAGGTGCTTCTTAGCATGAAAAATAATGAACTAAACAACCAAAAGATAAAAATATTAATTATAAATACTATCTTCTAAGGACGTAGTCAGCTTTTTTGGTTAGAGGGGGTCAGAACCAAGAGGGAACTGTGGATTACAAATAAATTAACTATAAGAAATGAAAAAAAACGTCTTTCTACTTTTATCCAACGCCCTTCCGTGGCTGGTCGGTCATTAGACGCCGTGCTGCCCAATAAAGCCTTGCCAGTCCCTCTAAGTTGTCGTCGACCACCTCCAGGGCACCTCCACACTTAACAATGCAGATCAGGATAATATAAATTATCACTATAAGTCCACTTCTCAAGGGTGAAAAGCCCTCACGAACGATTGATAGCTACCACCAATAAATATATTTGTACAATTGTGATTAACTAGGTCAGCTATGTGATCAATAGGCCCATTGCGGACGTAGCTCTTTTTAGATCTTTTACAGTCGAGTAGTCTATTTGAGTCTAAGGCCTGGTCGAGGACATGTAAAATGGAACTGCTCCAGCAGCTCGGGGACATCAATAAGACCATTAATAATTTTATAAAAGAAGGACAGGTCAGTTACTTGTCTGCGAGCGATACGGTTTTTGATATCAAGTTGTTCGTAGACATCATCTGTACTTTTGTCTTGAAAGCTAGTTCTTCCAATATAATTACAGAAAATACGCTGCACTTTCTCCAAACCTGTTGATATGCAAGTCAAAATAGGGTGCCCAGATGACAGAATTGTATTCCAAAATAGGTCTGACAAGAGTTTTGAACAAAACACTGAGCGTGTGTGCAGTGAATTTCTTCCCAGATCTGATGAAGACACTATGCCAATGCAGCCACGCAATTATTGATATACTAGTAAGTTAGTAATTCAAAGTGAAAAGAGAAAAAAAAGTAAAATTAGAGAGGGAAAACTTAAATAAATGTTAAAAAATTATAGTTCGATTTTACGATGAAAAAGAAGGCCACTTTATTTAAGATTTTTTGTTCTTCTGAAACCAGCAGATTCATGATATTAAAAGGGGCAGTCACATCAGAGGCAAATAAATAATTTAATAGCTCGGTGGATTCATTTTCGAATTTAGGACAATTGAACATTAGATGGTTGATTGTTCCTTCATTCAGGTTACAATAAGTGCACATCGGGTTCTCAAAAATTCCTATTTTGAATAATGTGAAGGAAAGCGTCCATGAGTGAACATTAATCTAACCAGTGTAGTGTAGGTATTTCGACTAAGTTGCATATTGTCCTGCCAATGATTCTTTGGAATGTCAGGGTGAAGAACATCATAGTGAGTTGGGCGATTAGTGTACCACTCCTTCCAATAAATAATCCATTTTTCCCGAAATGTTGATTTGAGCCAATTGGCGGCATCTAATAAAGTTATTTCCTTGATCAGTATAGATCTAGTGTTCAGTATGCAACCCTTGGCTAATAGATCCACTCTTTCGTTATTTGAGATTCCTATATGGGCTTTAACCCAAATAAACCGGCATGTTCGATTTTGTTGGTTAATGTATATTAGGTTACTAATGATTCTTAAAATTAAAGGGTTTTTTGTTTGTGAATAGTTCTTTATAGCCATCAAAGCGCTCCTAGAATCACTTAGGATACTTATACTCATATCTCTAGTGTAATTATTTAGTGGGTCTCTGGTAGAAAGTAAATTGCCAAGCATTCAGCTGTATATAATGAAGCAATGTTGTCAAGCTTAAATTGCTTACTCAAATTCCTTTCTTTTGCCCAACAAGCCATCTTTAGTTTTGGAACCATCTGTGAAAATATTGAGAGAGCTCTTGTACTTTTCTAAAAATTCCATTATCAAATGTTTGTTCACTAGATGATTTAAGGAATAGTTTGGAAATATGACATTTGGACGATATAAAAGAGTATATTTATTTATTTTATTTTCGACGGCAAGAGGCCTTTACAAAATGTACATAATATACACATAATGTAGAAAGACAGAGAGAGATATAATAGGTAATATGTTAAGTAATGATAAATTCTGTAAATAACAATTAATTGAATTATGAATTTTAAAGCTTAATCATAAGATAGCGTATTTTCTTTAATGGCTTTAGTCACTCTTATTTGGATGAGAAGCCAAATCTAATACACTAATTCTTAAGGAAAGAGCGTTATAGCAAACACAGAGTCTATAGATTGGATTGTTCTCAGCGTGACGCTGATTGGTACTTTAGGGTAGAAAGGCTGGTTGTTGCTAAGTACAAATGTAGGATTATTTAAAGGAAAAAGAGACTTTAGTTCTGGACAATGAATTCTCTTCGATATAATTTTGTAAGTTAATAAATTGTCAGAAGCAACCATTGATGATAGAATTGTTGGTAGACTAAAGGTTTCAGTAATTGGTGTATAATCGTGGTCGAATATAGACATAGGGTTAACAGATACGCAAGATGTCTCAACGCCTTATGCTGAACTCTCTCAAGCTTTGCTATATTCATTTTCAAATTAGCTCTCCAAATGGTTGATGCATACCTACATCAATACGAATTTAACCAAGCTTATGTACAAGTGTTTGATACTAGTCGTGTTTGTTGTGAAGAATTTAGTGTTGCGAATGATGAATCCCCAAATTCGATTTGCCTTACTAACTACTTTGGTTATATGTTCATTGAACGTTAGTTTGGCGTCAAATGTGACCCCGAGGTCTTTGATGGAAGTGACTCGGATACAGGATGAATTTTGTTATTCGGCGGGTACTCAAAAGAAATAAAATCGTCTTTTCTGGAAAATGTAATCGAGAAACATTTATCAAAATTGAGAAAGAATAAATTTTCCTTGCACCACTATATAGAGTAAACTTAAAAAGTCTTTGTATTTTAATTTTTTCTCCTTGTGAAACACCATCATCAACTCCAACCTAATATAATTTTAATAATGTTTCACTATAAAGTAACACCGCGTTCCCTAAATTCGATATAAATGTTGGTTAAAATTAAATTCTATGAGTGGGTTTTCATTTTTAAAGAGAGTGTTTTGGAGAGGTGCTGTTTCTTGGAAACCAAATGATAGGAGGAGGGGCCAATAATTGCTTATTAGATCTAAAGTGCGTAATTTTGTCTAAAATATATTTTTGGTGATTTACTCTAACTTTTAAAAGTTGTTTGGCTCCAAGATAAGCTCGTCTCAGAGCCAGAGGAAAATCTCTAGATTACCTATAGGTTGCTTGATTGATTCTTGCTATTAAAAATTTAAAGCGGCTTTAAGTAACCGGGCTTTAATATTTCAGCCACTCCAATCTTTTGTTTAGCTTAACAAAATACTACTTGGCTATCATGAAGTCATCTTAATAAAACCCACAGAGACCAATGTACAATTTATACTAGTGAAATATGTTTTAATAACAGAAATTCGGAAATGCAACTAATATGATAACATTCAAAACGATGGAACTTTCCGTTCATTCAGACTGTTTGGATTTCGAGAGAAATTCTAAGCTAGAAAAATATAAGAACATTGATATATAGAATTAACTAAGAAATTTTCTCATATTAGTAATTCTTAAATATTTTTTTATTTTAAAACTACAAAGAAATATCTTGATTGAAAGCTTAAATGTCCCTCTTAGATGAATTAAAAACAAAATCTTATATATTTTATAATATTTATATTAAAAATAATATTTTTTTCTTTAGCAAATTTTTTCTTATAATTTATACGATTATCATTTATTTATTTTTCTGATAATTATATTTTGAATCAAGTATTATAACCCCTGGTTTTATCAATGTAAGCCCCGCTAACATTTTCAAAAATCAATGCAGCCAACTTAATTTTAAGAGTTATTTTATTTTTAACAAAATAAATCAATATTAAATATAATTTTAATTTCTAAGGCTTACATTTTAATATAATAATTAATTTTAAATATTTATTATTAATTGTTTATTTGTATTATTATATTTTTTCTAATCAGTCAAATTTGGATTACATGTCTGAAGATGGCAACAGATTTTTTCATCCGCCATTTTCCTGTCTTCATTATTCTTGGTCTTTGAGGCAAGACCGAAGATTGCATAGCTGTACTGCAATTTGCAGATGATATAGTATTTATTTACCACGATGGTAAGTCGTATTTTAATTTTATATTAATTTATTTATTAAACATTTTAATTAAGCTAAAAATATAATTGCAAAATATTTATCAAATTTTATTAAATTCCACGTTTATTCCTGAACCACGTGTCGTAACCATACTATAGCATCCATATTCTTGTTATACAAACAATTATTAATTTAATAATTATTCTTGATATTTTATTTAATCACTAAACTAGTTTAATAAACTACTAGTCCATTAGAAATATCCACGCCACCTAATTTATTGTTTGTAATGGTTTTTTCTTGAAATTTCAATATGGTTTATAACATGGAACAACGCGTTTTAATTTGTCTTGATAAAATGTATTTAAGGAAAAATTATATTTAATCAATATATTATTATAAGTATAAATCAACATTTCATTATAATATAATTAATGTATAAGATTATAGATAGATTTCATTTTTTATATATGTAAAATAATGCCAATATTTCATTATAATTTTATTTTTTTTAGCCCTCTGCGACTTTTAGGTTTTTTAACGGTAACCTTCTTCAGGACAGAGGCTAGTATTCAAATATATTTTCGTAATACAATTCGAACTTGTTAACAACCAAGATTGGAGTGAAAATCTCTTAGAAAGTTGTTAATAAGTTTGAATTGTATGACGAGAATATATTTTAATACTAGTCTCTTCCTTGAATAAGGTAATCGTTAAGAATCCGAAACGTCTGCGGAAAGCTAAATAAATTACATTACACCTAATTATTGGCCTCATTTTTATTTAACCTATAATTTATATATATCTATTTTTAAATAATTATATTTTCATAATCAACTAATATTGAATTGAATTTCCAGGCCTTATCAATCTCGCGACCGTTAATCAACGTTTATAATGACAAAAATGAGCCTATCGATTCCTTGCCGTTGGCTGCCGTTTTCAAGGCACCCATTCGGCCCGATATTGTCAATTTCGTCCATGATAACATGGCCAAAAACCACAGACAACCCTATTGTGTGAACAAGGATGCTGGTAAATTATTTCTCATAATAACACATTTTCATTACTTCCATCAAGTTTTTCTATTGGTTTAATTAGATTTTAAGGTAGTTCTTTTACAAATTCAAGAAGTCTTTGAAACTTGGAATATAAGTCATTAAAAGCATAATAAACACACTGTTAAAAGTTGAAGACGATTTACCACACCAAACATGAAATAATTGCAATTAAAAATGAAATTTTTTACATATGCTAGATTGGGAATGGGTGGGAAAATGATCATTATTTTATTTATTTTTTTCATTGAAGGACTTTCACCATTTTTGATGAAAAACTAATATTTGTTAGAATAATATATTCGGAGTAACTTAAAAAAAAATTGAAATTATTTACCGCGTAGTTTTGATAAAACATTTGGGCGATTATTTTTAGTGGAGGGAATATAAGATCAATGGCTTGGAAACGATTCATTCATAAACAGGATATAGTAGTGTGAGAAGTACAGTCACGTTAAAAAAACAACTTTAAATTTTAGCACCGTTCATATTTATAGAATGGTTACAAGGCTAAAACTTTGTGTGGATTGTCGCGAAAGAACTACCTTAATCGTCTTTTGTTTATTGTTATATACTTTTTTCTTCACCTTTTTAATTATTAATTACCCAATAATTGAATTCATTTACGCCATTAATCTTTAATTGATAATAATTAATAATGACCGACCTAATTTAGAACCGTTTTCGAGAAATAAATATATATATAAAGTTTTTATTTGAACTCCTGAAGATGGGCTAGTAACCCGAAATATATATCGAGTGAATCAAACTCAAATAAACAGACATTTGTTTTAATATTTCCTTTTTGTGAAACTTAACCTAGAAAATTCTCCTCATAAGTTATTTATAATGTTTCACCTAGAACCGACACCTAAATCCTTAAAAAAAATTAAAAATGATTTTTGTTTGTTTCTGGGAAGCCATTTGCTAGCAGCAAACAGACAAAAAATTATTAAAACAAAAATCGTGTGCAGCGGCCTTAATTCGCTGTCCGAGCATCCATGCTTGTTTTCTTAATTTTATTCTGACCCGAGGGGTGAACCGAGATTGGAATTAGGTGTACACTGTATTTGGAACTACTTTGGAATTCATTAGATAATCTATTGTCTAATACTTGGAAGTGGAAGTAGGTGTACACGATTTTAGGCCTCGGGTCACCCTCGATCTGACCCTTTGATACTGACAGTCTTCGTGTATGAATAGTTGTGGATTATTCACGCACTTTTTCCAACTTAATGATTTGTAATTATGTTTTCTTGTTCGGTGCAATTACATATAATAGACGATCCAATTTATTATATGAAGTAAGATTTTATATAAGCAACATATTAACTCTTAAACTCAATTTATAAAATTAATATCTCTTTTGAAATTAGATTTTCAAATAAGCACCAAAAATGTCCACATCTTGCAACTTAATGATTTGTAATGATGTTTCCTTGCTTGGTGCAAAATTAAAGAATATAATAGGCGTTCCAATTTATTATTATTTATTAATGAATTGGGGTTTTATATATGCAACAACTATTTCAACTTCAGACATTTTGATCGATACATGTGCATTCTATTTAGTAAAAAAATGAATCAACTCACCCTAAAAATTTAACAAGCTATAATTTGACTCTACTAAACCGCATTGAAGGGAAGGTCTTCGACCGTGAACACAAGATGGTTGGTTGATGATGATTTCACATGACCATGAAATTATTCTATGATGATTAAGCTTTGGTCCGTGTTTATGAATTTTTTGATTATACCCTCAAAGCTCTGAGAATAATTATATTTCTTAAGTTTTATTTTTTTAAAATACTAAACAATTCAAGTTTAATGCATTTCTGTATATAAATTAAAATTTTTAAACTTAAAAATTAAAAACATTTTTATTGAGAATAATTTCACGAAATTTTAATTGAAAGTAATGGAAGGCTGCCCAGGGGTAATGAGGAAAGACTACCACCCCTGGGCTGCATTCCATTACTTTCAATTAAAAGTTCTACCAGTCCATCTCTCTCCAGAGAAAATTTCGTTTTAAATAAATTTCCCGAAATGTTTACTTTTCGATTAATTGATTAAACTGATAGTTTCTTTTACTTTATTTTTTTTTTTTTTTATAAACTTATAAATACTTTTATATGTATATTAAACTATCCATAATCACTGACATTTTTATATTCCTTTAGTTAAATGCTAATTAACCGATATTATTAAGCACCAAAAATGTCCACATCTTGCAACTTAATGATTTGTAATGATGTTTCCTTGCTTGGTGCAAAATTAAAGAATATAATAGGCGTTCCAATTTATTATTATTTATTAATGAATTGGGGTTTTATATATGCAACAACTATTTCAACTTCAGACATTTTGATCGATACATGTGCATTCTATTTAGTAAAAAAATGAATCAACTCACCCTAAAAATTTAAAAAGCTATAATTTGACTCTACTAATCCTCATTGAAGGGAAGGTCTATCTTCGACCGTGATCACAATATGGTTGGATGATGATGATTTCACATGACCATGAAATTATTCTATGATGATTAAGCTTTGGTCCGTGTTTATGAATTTTTTGATTATACCCTCAAAGCTCTGAGAATAATTATATTTCTTAAGTTTTATTTTTTTAAAATACTAAACAATTCAGGTTTAATGCATTTCGGTATATAAATTAAAATTTAAAATATTTTTATTGAGAATAATTTCTCGAAATTTTAATTGAAAGTAATGGAAGGCTGCCCAGGGGTAGTGAGGAAAGACTACCACCCCTGGACTGCATTCCATTACTTTCAATTAAAAGTTCTACCAGTCCGTCTCTCTCCAGAGAAAATTTCGTTTTAAATAAATTTCCCGAAATGTTTACTTTTCGATTAATTGATTAAACTGATAGTTTCTTTTACTTTATTTTTTTTTTATAAACTTATAAATACTTTTATATGTATATTGGACTATCCATACTCACTGACATTTTAATATTGGTTTAGTTAAATGTTAATTAACAGATATTATTAAGCACCAAAAATGTCCACATCTTGCAACTTAATGATTTGTAATGATGTTTCCTTGCTTAGTGCAAGATTAAAGAATATAATAGGCGTTCCAATTTATTAAATTAATTAATAAATTGGGGTTTTATATAAGCAACATAACTTTTCCATAATATTAATTCTTTAGACATGAATAGTACTGAAATGATGTTGTTGAAGTCCGATTTTAATAGATCGATAGTTAAGGTTCTTGAACTTACATGCCAAGACATGGAAAAACTAGGAAATTGTAAACATTATTGGGACGGTCCGACCTGGAATGATCTTCCAGATAAATAAATTTAAATTATTAAGCACTGAAATGTCCACATCTTGCAACTTAATGATTTGTAATGATGTTTCCTTGCTTGGTGCAAAATTAAAGAATATAATAGGCGTTCCAATTTATTATTATTTATTAATAAATTGGGGTTTTATATAAGCAACATAACTTTTCCATTTTTAATAGCACTTTTTCCTTTAGAAATAAGTTTACCTTTCTATGTTAAAAATACTATTAATTCATTTTTTAATAATTCCAAATAGATATATATGTATATATATAACATTTAGGGAAAACGGTGTTGGCTTATAGTGAAACATTTAAACACATGAGTTTTTAAAGGGTTGTATAGTGGTGGTTCACAAATAAAATTAAAAAAAAATTTAATTTTTATTTTATTTATAAAACACCGCTACAACCCTTTAAAACCTCCTGTATATATACTAGTTAAAACGCATTTCACTGAATACCTTTGTGGCAACTAGAATTGGGTTGAGTTTGGTCCAAAAGTCTAGAATCTTCATTTTTGACCTTGCATCTCATTTTGGGTATTTATTTTCAAAAATTTTTAAACGAAAATGTTAAAAATTAGAAGCAAAGTTGTAGAGGATGTTATTTTTGACATTTTCGTTTAAAAAATGTTGAAAATAAATACCCAAAATGAGACGGCAGATCAAAAATGAAGATTCTAGAACTTTGAACCAAACTCAACCAACATCTGTAAACTCTAGTTGCCACAAAAGTATTCAGTGAAACGCGTTTTAAACTTTAGTAAAAACGGGTTTTTACTGCAACATAAGTATATTTTAAAAAGATAATGTAAGAAAGAAATAATGTTTGAAAAATAGCACTTTAGAAACTGAATTATCTCAGATTTTATTCTCTTATCGCCAAAAATAGCACGCGAAATATTTTTAAATAAATTTTCGCTGTTTTAAAATCCAATTGCAGTCCTCTTTAAAGACTTATACATAATACCACTTAAAGTTCAAAAAATTGCCGCTCTCCATTTTGAATCTAGTTACTTTTTTTCCCCTAGATTTTTTTTTGTTTAGTTGGCAAAGCTCTCTGCCTACTCTGATACAAAGTTGTTCCAGTTCATTCTTTTCCACTTGAACCTCTTACCAGTCAACATCTAGTTTTGCTAGTTATAAATGCATTCATGCATTTTCACGTGGCCCTCCAAAATGCATTCGATAAATATTTTCGAAATCACTTTCTAGTTATTTGAATTTTTATATACATTTTTTATTTGTATATTTTGAGATTTCTTACCATGCTCATTTAAATTAAGGTATATTTTTTCTCTAATTTTTATTATTTAAGTTTATTTAAATATTCTTATTATAAATATGTACATGATTCTATTACTTTTTAAAACATTCAAATAAATCAAATCTTTTACCACGATTTAAAAGCTTAGGGTATACCCTATATTTAAAATTTTTGTGAGCAAACTCAATTTTAATTGATTTCTGTTCAGCCTCTACTATTTTGAATACCTCATGAATATTTTTTTACTTTATTTTTATCTGTGATTGCACAAGAATCCAATCTGCTTTTATATGCTTTGCACTTATTACTAGCCAACAAATTGAAAAAATTTCTTCTATTAAAATTAATTTTTTTATAGCTACTGATTTAAACAGACTTGATATTTATAAACATGTGAGTAAAAAGAAAGTTTAGGAGCCAGATTATGGGCAATTAAATTTTAGCAATCTTTGGTCCCCTAATTATAATTAATTTTTATAAAAATAAATCAGAAATCTAACCCGGGCTCGCAGCCTCAACTCTACCTACTCAACATATTAATTAACAATCTTTAAAATTTTTAGAGAATTTGGTCTCGGTTCTAGGTGAAACATTTTAATAGATAATAAGTAAAAATACATTTTTACTTATTATATATTAATTAACGCTTAAATTCATTTTATAAATTTAATATCTCTTTTGAAATTAAATTTTCATATATGCACTAAAATGTCCACATCTTGCAACTTAATGATTTGTAAAGATGTTTCTTGCTTGGTGCAAAATTAAAGAATATAATAGGCGTTCCAATTTATTATTATTTATTAATAAATTGGGGTTTTATATAAGCAACATAACTTTTCTATTTTTAATAGCACTTTTTCATTTAATTTATTTATTTCAACGGCATCTGCCTTTAATTTACCTTTCTATTTTAAAAATTCTATTAATTCATTTTTAAATAATTCCAAATATACACTCACGAGCAAAGAAATGAAATCACCTCCCTTGCCAGTTATTAAATGTAATTTTCATTCTCAAATATAGTATATTTCCATTAGGTTATCCATTCTACATTTAGTTTATGCCTCCTCTACACTATGAGCCAATTCAAGCCAACACCAATGTGTAGAGGGGGCTTGGATTGTATTGGTCATTGGTTGGCCTTCAGAGCTGCTTTTTCGATATATCAAAGAGAGCCAATGTTACGCAACGAAAGTGCCCAGTGGCTAGGTCTCGTTTCCACAAGGGCATAAATATTGGACCACTTTGTGGAGGCACCGTCAAATTAACTCGTTTTACTGGTGGTCAACATGTTTGGCTCACGTTGGGCCATAGTGTAGAGGGCCCATTAAATGCTGAAAAATGAAACTTTAAATTTTTAATAAATTACAAAGTATCATTGAATTAATGAAAAGATAGTGATTCCATTTCTTTGCTCGTGAGTGTATATGTATATATTTTAAAAAGATAATTTAAGAAAGAAATAATGTTTAAAAAATTATCTCGGATTTTATTCTATAACTAATAGAATTTATTATTTCGAAAACGGTTTTTACGATTTTGGTGAAACAAATTTGATTAACCAATTTCGAGATCAATAAAACGAGCTAGTTTAAGAAATATCATTTTGCTAAATTTTTCAACTAAACTAATTATTAACACGTGGTTGAATAATTAAAGATTAAGAATTATTCTCTCGGGTACTTAGCGTTTATTTAACTATTTACGAGCCTCTTAGATATATTTTTATCCATAATATTAGTAAATTTATAGGATTAGAGCATTCGGAAATAAATAAAATACATTTTTAATTTTATTAAATGTTTAATTAAACGATGAGTTTCATCAAGGAACCTCATCATTTAAAATGATTCGAACCGCAATGATACAAAGGGAACTCATTTTTTACCTATCAACCATTATTTAAAAAAACGATCTCCTATATATATTTTATTTAAAAATATTCTATTAAAAATGAACTTTTAAGGACGTTCCCTAATATAGCTCAGATGCAGTTCGCTCTTTCCACTACTCTCACATGCGCAGAAAGGCAAAAATATTTTAATTGTGTCGTTTCTCGGATCTGGCAACATTGCATTCTTACCGACGCTAAAAGAAAAATAATTAAAAAAAAAACACTTCATGAAACCGCTCAATTTAAATTCCAGGTGAGAACAGTATTGTTAGGTTGAGAGAATTAGCTAAAAATCTCAAATGCACCAGCTGCAGAAGTTTTTTAGATATGGAAAAATTAGTGATTTTAGTGCGATGTTGCTAAGTCGTCACTCTCACTGCTTCGAGAAAAAAAAATGAAAAGCATCAAAAGTATCTTTTAACATTTTTTTATACCAAACGAATACCGCTTGATACAATTATTTTAACAAAAATATATTTGTTATCTCTTCAGTTAATGATACTGGTTTTTCAAAATAATTTCAAGAAAATTACGATTGTTATTTAATGAAACAGTCGCTTTAACATCCATCGGGATAGGGTTCGTGTGTTAAATATGCAAATTTCAAAGGTCACTATTTCAAATTTAGGGCCGCAAGGACTAATGAAAAAAATTTCTACTTAAAGAAGACAATTTATTAGGGAACGTCCTTAAGGAGGTTCTTTCGTGACAATCCACACAAAAAGTTTTAGCCTCGTAACCATATGGACGGGTGTTAAAATTTTAGGTTATGTTTTTTTAACGTGACTGTACATTTTACGCTACTATTTTCTATTTATGAATGGATCGTTTCCAAGCCATTGATATTTTATCCCCTCCACTAAAAATAATCGCCCAAATGTTTATTTTTTTTTTATTTTTTATCAAAACTCTGTGGTAAATAATTTCAATTTTTTTTTTAAGTTACTCCGAATATATTATTCTAACAAATATTAGTTTTTCATCAAGATGGTGAAAGTCCTTCAATGAAAAAAAATAAAATAATGATCAAATAATGAATTCAATTATTGGGTAATTAATAATTAAAAGGGTGAAGAAAAAGTATTTAACAATAAACAAAAGACGAATAAGGTAGTTCTTTCGCGACAATCCACACAAAGTTTTAGCCTTGTAACCATTCTATAAATATGAACGGTGCTAAAATTTTAAGTTATGTTTTTTAACGTGACTGTACTTCTCACACTACTATATTCTGTTTATGAATGAATCGTTTCCAAGCCATTGATCTTATATTCCCTCCACTAAAAATAATCGCCCAAATATGTTTTATCAAAAATACGTGGTAAATAATTTCAATTTTTTTTTTTAAGTTACTCCGAATATATTATTCTAACAAATATTAGTTTTTCATCAAGATGGTGAAAGTCCTTCAATGAAAAAAATGGTTGCCTGTAAAGTCGGTATACGGGCGAAAGTTTTACGTGACAACGACTTTGAGTGGTAAAATAATTTTAATGTGAATATTCATTCGTATAGTAGGAAGAAGGATGAAATAATAGTAACAATTTAAAACATTTATTTATACAAAGAATTATATTTAAAACATTAATTTATACAAAGAATCTCGCACTGAATTTCATATTAACAAAATTTTATTTTTACCTTTACACATACATACGTATTTATATACAAATATACATACAATAACTTGCAATACATTTGCGTACAATGAAACAGCGTTTACTACAACTTAACTTGTTCCTATCTGAGTGATTTTGTTGAGGATAGGGCGATGATAGGAGAAATATGAAATGAAAGGAAGTGTTTCTGCTGTAATGTGCCTAGAAAATGTCAAGTCAATGGTTGTTCCTTTTAACGTAGTAGACTTAGACATATCTGATACGCAATCAAGATTAAACGTATCTTTAATGAATTTGAGAAACTTGTCATCAGACTTCACGTTTTGGTTGAAGTCACCGCATAGAAGAATCGGCATATTAGGATCAACTTGCAGGAACGGTGGCACGTACTGGCTGTTATGCACGTATGGAAGAAGTGCCTGGTGTAGCAACATTCCGATGTGTGCCTTTCACTTTTTATGTCTGTCTCTCTCGCTCTTAGGCGGGCTAACCATGCCCGAGTGGAAGGGACGCGTGCCTCTCACTCGCTCTCATTGTGAGCGCATAACGTGAGCGGAGCGTAACGCAGTTTCTTGAAGTGTCACCCGGCAAACCAATTTATAAGACGTTGTCACGTCAAAAATAAAATAATGATCATTTTCCCACCCTTTCCCAATCTACCATAATATGTAAAAAATTTCATTTTTAATCGCAATTATTTCATGTTTCGTGTGGTAAATCGTCTTCAAATTTTAACAGTGGGTGTATTATGCTTTTAATGGCTTATATTCCAAGTTTCAAAGACTTCTGGATTCGTGAAAGAACTACCTTAAGTAAATGATTTCCAAATTTCCAAAACCACTTGACCTATTTATTTATAGAGATGTTACAGTAATTTTACCCTATATTCATAGGCTTGACTCTACACCATTAATAATAGAATTTTGAAAATATGCAATTTTTAACCAAATCCTTTGTTTGTTTGTAGGTCACCAAACCTCTGCCGAGTCATGGGGTACCGGTCGTGCCGTTGCTCGAATTCCTCGTGTTCGTGGAGGTGGTACTCACCGTTCCGGCCAGGGTGCTTTCGGGAACATGTGTCGCGGAGGTCGCATGTTCGCCCCCACCAAGACTTGGCGCCGTTGGCATCGCAAGATCAACGTCAACCAGAAACGGTATGCCATGGTGTCTGCTATCGCAGCTACCGGTGTCCCTGCTCTCGTTATGTCCAAAGGTATTTACTATCCTCTTTATTATTCATCAAAATCAAGAATCCATTAAGAAAAATGGAAATTTTATTAAACGAATACGTTTGTTTTTAACTAAACATCAATGAGAACATTTTTACTGGTAATAATAAGTTTTTAAAAATTCCGTAAAAATTTTTCATTGGTTTCGGGAACACTGTTCCTGAAATGCTTTTGATATTCACTGATTTTATGATTAAAGGATGTGTTTATAAAAAATTTAACTTGTGCTCGATAGTTTAATTAATAATATTGAATTCGTATTTTTTGTTTTTTAAATAAAAATGTTTATAAAATAAAAATCAATGCAGAAAAGTTTTTGTCATCTAAAATGTTCACGGAGAATTTTCAAATAACAAAAAAATCAAAATAACTGTTTTGCCGAGGAAACACAATTTTGAATCCTTTTTTTGTTTATTTGAAAATTCCCTCTTAACATTTTCAATGGGAGAAAATTGAATTTTTTTTGTTTTTTATATAAAAATCAATGGCTTGGACTTCAGGGGATCATTGCAGAAAATTTTTTGTCATCTAAAATGTTCACAGAGAATTTTCAAATAACAAAGAAATCAAAAAAATGTTTTACCGAGAGGAAACAGAATTTTTTAATCCTTTTTTTTGTCATTTGAAAATTCCCTCTTAACATTTTCAATGGGAGAAAATTGTCCACACTGACTCACGCCATTTCAGCTAAAACATTTTTATTTTTTAAAACAAATAAGTATTCAACACTGTTAATTAAATTACGTATTAATTATCTAAATTAAATTTTTTATAAATACATCCTTGTATTAATTTCTTATAATAATAATGTAGATTTCATGATGATTTTAATTTTTGGTCTGTGTTTATGATTAATTGTGAATACAATTTTTTAACTGATTTTTTATATTATTATATCAAATAAATATACCCATATAAATACAAAAATATTAATCAAATTATTTCTTTACAGGACATATGATCCAAGATATCCCTGAAATGCCTTTGGTTGTTGACGATAAAATTCAAGAAATTAACAAGACCAAAGTTGCTGTCAAGTTTCTTCGCAAGGTCAAGGCCTGGACCGACATCGAAAAGGTAATTATTTATCAAAATATAGGATATTTAAATTTTTCTATGATGATTTAAGCTTTGGTCCGTGTTTATGAATTTTTTGATTTTCCTCAAAGCTCTGAGAAAAATATGAAATCTTTATTTCATTTATTATTTTAAATTTTACCTCTAATCGTTATTATTTATAATTCTAGGTAAAGAAATCAGTTCGTTCCCGTGCAGGTAAAGGTAAACTCAGGAATCGTCGCCGCATCCAACGTCGCGGACCCCTAATCATCTATGCTGAAGATCAGGTAATTATTCATCTATTTACATCAATAGAAATTCCAAAATAACTGAATAAAAATTTAAATTATTATTATTATTCTTTTTCAGGGCTTATGCAAAGCTTTCAGAAATATTCCTGGTGTAGATATGATTCATGTCGAAAAACTGAATCTTCTTAAACTTGCTCCTGGTGGTCATATTGGACGTTTCGTTATCTGGACCAAATCCGCTTTTGCACAATTAGATAAACTTTATGGAACATGGAAAAATGACTCTGAACTCAAGAAAGGGTTCAATTTGCCAATGCCCAAAATGTCCAACACCGATCTTTCTCGTTTGCTTAAATCTGATGAAATCAGAAAAGTTCTTAGACCACCTCATAAGAAAATCATTTATTTGAATTTGTGGGAAAATGTTTGCAGATGTTATGAAGTATCAGATATTTGGTCAAAAATGACAAAATTGTTTATTTCCGAACGTTTGATCTTTTATTTGATTATCTCCAGGGCTATAAACACTGTCCTAATATAGTTTATACTCCTGAAGTGTAAACAGTGTTTATAGCCTTAATCTTCAGGAGTATAAACTATTAGAACAGTGTTTATAGCCATAGCCCTGAAGATAATAAAATAAAGGATCAAACGTTCGGAAATAAACAATAAATAATTTTGTTACTTTTTACCGAAAACCTGATACTTTCTCAACATCTTCAAAATCATTTATAATAAATATCTTAATTAAGATATTCTTTACCTTTACTAATTTCTCTTCTTGCATTGTAGTAAGAAGGTTGTCCGAGCTGTGAAGAAATTGAACCCATTGAAAAATACCCGTGCTATGCTTAAATTGAATCCTTATGCCGCCGTTCTTAAACGTAAGGCTATTTTGACCGCACTTAAGGCCAAAAAAGCCCGTGAAGAAATCTTGGCCAAGCGACGAGGGGTAAGAATATTTATTTTTATTAATTTTTAATTGATCAATAGTTGTATTTATATTTTTTAACATGATGATAGATCTCTTTGAGCACTGGGTTATGAATTGATCCGTGATTACTTTACTTTGACAACACATTCTGACGAACTTAATAACATTTATTCTATTTTTATCTTATTTATTTTTTATTATCGAACTAAATAAATATTTTTTCCATTCTAGATTACTTTGACCCCCTCAGAAGAAGAACAGACAAAGCTTAAACGGGCTGAGCTCCGGAAAAAGGCTATCGCCAAAGCCAGGTCAACTAAGGTGAAGAAGCCCAAGACAGAAGCAAAGAAAGAAACCAAGAAGGCTGTACCAGCAAAGAAAGGAGCCAAGAAGGCTGCACCAGCAAAGGAAGCAAAACCAGCAGCCAAAACTGCAGCTAAATCTGCACCTGCTAAAAAATAAATTTTATGATTTGACCTTTAATAAAAAATAAATGAAAATTAAAGGTTCATTATCTTTTATTTCTTCCTTTAATCTAATTCCAATCCATTCAGAATCAATTAAAACACCAATCTTATTTTTTCCAATTTGGAGGAACTTCTCATACCTAGGCCAACTATTTAAGTATCATGAAATGATTTTTTTTATTTGTTATTCCTAAATTGCTATATCTAATTATACTTTTAAAAGCTCGTACCGAAAAATGGCTTTTTTGGAGTTGGAATGATTCACATTACAGATTTATATGAAACACTTAGCAGCAATTTCTACCAAGCCAGAAAGAGAGAAGATGCTTATTTACGTCTATCATTGATTTAAACACCTTCAGAATTTGAAATAGTCTTTGGAAATTTTCAGTTTATTCACATCAATTTTTACTACTATAAGAAGTATGGTTGGTGTAGCAAATTGTAATCGTTAGCTTTTTCGAAATATCTCCTAAAACCGTTAAAATTATTTTATTAAATGGAAAAATTGAGCGAAATCAGACGTTTTGTACTACAAGAAAATTATATTTCAAGAAATAATAATTTGATCAAAATATCAAGAGACTCGAAATTTTGTATACATAAGCTCGAAAATCAATCAAATTATCAAACGGAATTTCTTATTTATTTTTTTCTTTTATTAATTGAAAGATATTTTAATTGAAATCTGACCTAAAATTATGTTTTTAAAACAATTCAAATTGTGAAATTTTCTACCTAACAAAGTGGTAATTTACTATGAAAGGGCACTATATTTATCTGTTGAATTTAAGATACAAAATTTCATTATCGGTTGATGGTGGCGGGGGCTTGAGAAAATTTAGTCTCTTTATAGCCTTTGCATAGGTGGCGTAAAGGCCTTATGATTATTCACATGACATTCCAAAAAATTTAAATGATAAAATCATCAAAGGCAGAAAATATCAATTTTTATGTTTTAAATTAAATTGAAAGATTTTTGTTCCTAGAGTAGCAGAATTTTTATATATTGAAGGAGACAATAAAAGAGTGTCTTCTGCTGGAATTAAAAATTTTATTTAAAACGAGACTAGTTTATGTGAATCTTTTATTTGGTTTTAATAAAACGAGGTTCAGGTGTATGGTAAATTTAGGTGATCAAATTACCTTGTTTTTATAATAGACTTTCAATTAAAGATATATGTTTGATATTACTAAACTAAGAAAAAAAATAGGCATATTCTCGTATATAGGTACTATTTTATTCATGGTTCGAGATTATCATGGGTCCAACATCAATTTTCGACAACAAACAGCAAATTATTGAAAAGCTCTTAGTAATTTTAGAATAAGTTGCAATACTCCAAATTTAAATTGAAAGTTTTTTTCCGAGGGTAGCAGAATTTTTATATATTGAAGGAGACAATAAAAGAGTAATAATTGTAATAGACTGATGAAGAGGCCAAAGCCCTCGAAACTATAGTCCCACAAAATAAAATTTATAATTTCAGCAGAAGACACACTCCTTCAATTCCAAATTTAAATATATATTTATAGTAAAGATAAACATTAGGTTAAACATTTTTTTAGAGTTTCAAATTGATTACATGTATTTTATGAGAACAATTTTTTTAATGTATTTTCTCATTAATACAATAATTTTTCTTTTTAATTAATATAACAATTCAAATTTAAAGGTTGTTTCCAAATTCCATGTATTTTTAATACACCCTCATTAATATTACAAACAATTTCATCACCTTTAATTGTAACTGGAAAAATATATTCCCTAATTAATAGTTCTTCTCTTAACAATCCTGTAATATCAGGTGAATATTTACGAAAAGCTAATTTTAATTTATTATCGAATAAATCAAGTTCCATTTTGTGCGGTTGAAATTGTTTTAAATCTAAAATAATCTATGATTACATAAATAATAAGTCATAAAAGAAGAAATTTTGCTTTTTAAAATTACTTTTTTTTTTTTAATTTCAAATTTACATATTCTTTTTAATGAATAGTAAGTATGAGTGTGAAGATCTGAATAAAGTCAAAGATCGCTTCCCCTTTATTGCCTATGTATTTTATGGACCCTCTCTATAGGTATTTAGGTACATATCTATTAATATTGCAAAATCTTTCCAGCAATTCAAGCATACCATGTTTGATTTTAACAATTTAGGAAGCACCTATTATAATGCTTTTTATGGCTGTTTTATTCAGGTTGAAAATGAAATGGAAAGGAGGGGTGAACTCAAAAAAGTAAAAAACATTGACGTAGAAGTCTAAAAAATTAAAGAAGGAGATAATGGGATGTTGGACTTAAAGAAAAGCGAAAGAAATGGCTTATTTTACTGACGACCCCCCTATGGCCAAGCTAAAGTAATTTATAAAAATGAATGGTCATATATTTATTTTATTTCAAGATCCTAATACCCAGAGGCAGGAACCAAGGTAAGGGGGTTCAACCCCCCCCCTCATACACGTGACAGTTAAATTTTTCTTTCGAACCACATCCTATTACTACATAGCTGTGTCTGAATTATGTATACTAGAAAAGCATTTCAATTTTGTTTTACCTATGCCAGGGTGAGGGGGAATAAGATACCTGAACAAATCAGTTGTTCAGTCAACCCCTATAAAAAAATCTATACCTACACCCGAGGGGTGAACGCGACCTAATATCGTGTACACCCACTTCCACTTTCATTTATTTAAAAGACAATAGATGAAGGGGCCATTATCTAATGAATTCCAAAGAGGTGTACACTAGGGTGGAGTGGAAAAACTAAAATCAAAAATTTGAAACAGGCGTATGCTGAAAATTGCCTAATATAAAGTCTATTTATAATACAAAATCTCAGATAAAACAAATTATATCTTAAGTTTCAAGAAACTTGTGATCACATAATGAAAATAATCCACTTTTACGTAAAGTTTGTAAAACATACCTATATTTGACGATCGATTGTGACTAAATAACTAAACTGATTTTAACTTTTCAGTAGGTTATTCGACGCAAAATTCTATGCTCTTTCATTTTGGTAAGAGTAAAATTTTCCGTAGGACCCATGGTTTTCGAGTTATAAGCAAAAATCTGAAAAAAGTCCCAAATTTTCGTAGTGGCAAAGGGGCACCTCAAGATTGCATCGTAGGAAGTTAAAATTTCACACACATGATTACACTTATAGGTGGCAACTTTACCGCATACAGCCTAATAAATTGAGATTTTTTTTTTTTTTGGGGGGGGGGGCTTTTTCGCTCCACCCTAGTGTACACCTAATTCCAATCTCGGTTCACCCCTCGCCCGCGCCTACGGGGGTAAGTAGTGCAGCCCTAGGGCCTGTGGCTCCCCAAATAAAATCAGAAGGGGTGGTTTTTTGCATAATTTTAACAAATATTTAATAAGAAGGGTTCCGTGATATGACCCTACCACGGAGCTCTCTGCGGCCCTACTTATACCCTTGGAAATGCGCCTTGAAAAGTCCGTATTTTTATTTGAAATCAAAATTAAAAAAAAAAGTAATTTTAAATTGGTAATTTAGATAATAGTAATATTTCAAATTACCTCTAAATTTGTCATGTTCATATTTATTCTATCTGGTAAAATTTTATCGTGAAGGGAATTATCCATTTTGGAAATAATTTATTTTCTTGCTATTTCGAATCGGTGCTTTATCGCCTTTGCTTTAAGAATTCGATCATAGATGTCGCTCCAGCCGGTGAGGAAAAAATTCCCTTGTTCCAGAAAAAACAATAGTTTGAATGTCAATTTATTATAAAAAACTAAATAAGTAATTCATATAATAATCCAATTAATATTTATACTATTTCATTTATAAATACCATTTATGAACATTTATTTAATTTTTTTTCCAGTCATTTTAAAATCAGAAAATGTTAAGGTTATTTCAAGCTGTTACATCTCTAAATAAATCCTTATTATTACAAAATATTAATTATATAGGTAACAATTACATTTTTTAAATGATATATATTAGTATTATTTTAAAAATAATCAACACCACTATTTTTCTTATTGAAACGTAAAGATCTGTAAAAATCTCAACTTCAAATTTTTCCAGATGAAATCACCGACTCACTTTGTTCGGTAATGGAAATAAAATACATTATTTAGGTGACATTATTTGAAAAAATTTTATTTTATTTTTTTAAATATCAATCAAGACCATACTAAATTATTTATTTTTTATATACCTACAGGGTGATTCCTCGGTCTGTCCTCTCTTTAAGTATAACTCTTATAACAGTTTTATTTTAACTCAAAGAGAAAACCTCTTATAATATGATATATTATTGTCTATCTACATACCATATGTATTTGTATACAGGGTGCTCCGTTTAAGCGCATATTTCTTAATGGAACACCCTATATATATTTATTTTAAATTGAAAGTTTTTTTGCAGAGGGTAGCAGAATTTTTATATATTGAAGGAGACAATAAAAGAGTGTGTCTTCTGCTGGAATTATAAATTTTATTTATTTATAACGATTATATAGTTATATATATATATTATAGTTTCGAGGGCTTTGCCCTCTTCATCAGTCTATTACAATTGATTCACAGGAATTAATTTATGAATATAGTCTCGTTATAAATAAATAAAATTTATAATTCCAGCAGAAGACAAACTCTTTTATTGTCTTCTTCAATATATTTATTTTGATATTAAATTAGATTCCCTTTACAAAAGTATTAAGTAAAATTATAAATTAAGAAGTTATTTACCTTTATTCGTTCAATAGCTTACTATGTTAATAATAACATGATACAAAAATATCATTCAACGAATAAAGGTAAATAACTTCTTAAATTATAATTTTAGACTAAGGTGACCAGATTTTAAAATTGGTGAAGCGGGACACCAAGGACGGGGGGGGGGGGGGTCTTGTTTAAAAAAATTGGTCTTGAGCAGGGCTTCTTAAACTGTGGGTCGCGACCTCATTAGGGCAACAATGACTTCTCAGTCAAAAAATGGAGTCGCCAATCAAAAAAGTTTAATATATGTGTGTATGTTTATTTGTATCAAGCAGAGGACAACCACTTTGTTTCTCTTTATGAAAAAAGTTTAAGAAGCCCTGGTCTAGAGCAGTGTGTGCCGCGGCACACTGGTGTATCGTGGTCATGCGCGGATCCAGGGGGGGGGGTAGATGGGGGTGACCCCCCCCAAAGTATTGGAGATCAACATTTTTTATATGTTTATTTAATTTTTTTTTTTAAATTGATGAAAATAAAGTTCTATGTGGGGAGGGGGGGGGGGGTCTTTGGACAATTCGACCGCGACACACTTCCGAGATCAAAAGTAGATCTTATATACCTGCGACCGCCCCCCCCCCCCCCAAATCAGAGGTCTGGATCCGCGCCTGACCGTGGTCATTAGTTGGTGTGCCGGGTCATTCCATGTCAACTCAACACACCCATTTTACCTCACCACTTTAGATTTTCTTGAAATTTCGTACACTGATATGCTGTGCTAATATGAATAAAAATACAAAATTTCAAATTTTTATCTTGAATAGTTTTTTTTTATATGGCCTTGTGAAATTTTCAAAAATCGCAAAAAAACATAATATATATGATAAATATAGTATTATAAACTTTAAAAACCCTTTATTCTTTCGCATATTTATCATTTGAGTGATTTTTACTTTATTTTTAGTAGATTAGATCTCTGTCGTTGTTTAAAGCGTCATGAAATATATCGCAAGAACTTGTTAAATTATATTTCACACTAAATATGGATTTGTCAGCGCGAATTCTTTCTTAAAATGCCGTGGGACGCTGGACAAATTATTAAATATCGGGACTGTCCCCTTATTTTAGACGCCTTATTAATACTTTTTTAAATGGAATCTAATTTACTTTCAAAATAAATAAATATATATAGGGTGTTCCATTAAGAAATATAAAGTTCCATATTGTTGCGCTTAAACGAAGCACCCTGTATACAAATGCATATGGTGCGTAGATGGACAATAAAATATCATATAAATTATATTTGAAGAGTTTTTCTCTCAGACTTAAAATAAGAGTTATAAAGAGAGACGGACCGATGAATCACCCTGTATACATTTCAAAAAATTACCTATAAACAAAGAATACTAACGTGAAACAAGTTAAGAGCTTGAAAAAATCTAATAAAAGAATTGAAATTTAAAAAGATGCCACGAGTTATTGATTATAAAGAATAAATCACTGAGATTGTCCTCCGCTTGATATAAACAAACGCCTATATCGTCGCCTTAGAGTGTAAACCTGCTAACTCCATTTTTTATCATATATGACATATTAATACCGTTCGAAAGAAAGAGAAATGCAGCATCGTCTAAGTAAATCTAGTACTTTAAATTGTGAAAAATAGTTTCTTTCCATAAGAACAATATTACATTTTGTTTGTTTTTTCTCTGCCCTATAAAATATCCTTGTTGTTATTTAGCAGGTTTACTCTCTAAGGCGACGATATACACTGCGCGTCAAAAAAAGGTAACAAACAAATTTTTTCAGAAAAAAGACAAATAAAATATATTTTAAATACAATTTAATCGATTAAACCTTTAATAAGATTTATTTTAAACATTTCTAAATAATATTAACATTTATTTAAATCATTTTAATAAAAGAACTTATATAAAATTAAAAAAAGTCAAATAAAGTGATATTTATCGTATTGCTGTGAATTCTGATATCCCGATTTTGATCATTTAAAACCTTTTTTTTTCAGTAAGTTTATTATTTAGTCTTTATGTGAGTCTCTTTTCGACCAGACACATAAAAATCATGCCGCTTAGCGCTACAAATTGTGCGAAAGCAGATGCTCTAATCGATGATGGTCGCACTTACAGATACGTAGCTGATGTTCTTGGTACAATACCAAAATCTGTTTTTAAAGTTGTAAAGCGGTTTAGAGAACACAATACTTATCAGAGGCGACCTGGGTCAGGACGTCCAAGATGTACATCGAGAACAGATGACCGCTTTATGTCTCTTCAAGTCCTTCGGGACAGATTCACAACAGCGGTACAGGCGAGAAATCGCCTTCAAGAAGCTCGGCAAGTCAATGTAAGCGTCAGCACAGTTAGAAGAAGACTTAAAGAGGCAAACCTTGTTTCTAGAAGACCTGCTACAGGTCCACTTTTATCCTATACACACCGAATGGCGCGCCTTCACTTTACCAAAGAACATAAAGATTCGCATGGGAACAATTGGGCTAATGTTCTCTTCATCGATGAGTCACGATTTATCATCTGACGCACGTGAAAGAGTATGGAGAAGACCAGGAGAGCGAAATGCACCATGTACATTCTCGGGTAGAGCAGCATATTGTGATGGTGTGGGGCGGCATCAATACCAAGGCTCGCACAGAGCTCGTTTTTATCGAGAATGGATCTCTTAACGCCCATAGCTATATCGAGGAGGTTATACAACAACATATTGTCCCTTTTTCTCCTTATATTGGTTAAAATTTTCTTCTCATACAAGACAATGCCAGGCTTCATGCTGCTCGGAGTGTGTCAAATTTCCTAGATGAGGTTGGTATTGCATGTATGAAATGGCCAGCACGAAGCCCAGACCTAAACCCGATAGAACATGCTAGGGATATGCTTGGGAAACGTGCCAGAAAAAGTGATTTTAACTCACTGGGAGAACTTAAAAGTGTCCTTATTTAAGAATAGGAAAAAATTCCTCAGGAGGACATTAGAGCTCTAATTGAGGGGATGCCAGCAAGGATTGAAGAAGTTGTTAGTATTCGAGGAGGCAATACGCATTATTAAGGTGCGAGAAAACTTTTGTTTTTGTTTTTATTGAAAAAAAAGGTTTTAAATGATTAAAATCGAGATATCAGAATTCAGAGCAATATGATAAATATCACATTATTTGATTTTTTTTAATTTTAAATAAGTTCTTTTATTAAAATGATTTAAATAAATGTTAATATTATTTAGAAATGTTTAAAATAAATCTTATTAAAGGTTTAATCGATTAAATTGTATTTAAAATATATTTTATTTGTCTTTTTTTGAAAAAATTTGTTTGTTATCTTTTTTTTGACGCGCAGTGTATAATGTGCGAATCCTGATGTGGATATACCGGCGAATCCTGAGAATAAGTTGGATAGATAGAGTTACAAATGAAGAGGTTTTAAGAAGAATGAAAAAAGAAAAAGAATTAATAAATAACATCAAAATTAGAAAATTATCGTACTTAGGCCATATATTACGTAACTCTAAATACCAATTTCTACAGCTTATTATTCAAGGGAAAATAGCCGGTAAACGAGGACCAGGGAGAAGAAGGACATCATGGTTAAAGAATCTGCGGCAATGGTTCGGGAAGACTTCCTTGGAGTTGTTTCGGGCCGCCGTCAATAAAACAATCATAGCCAGAATGATCGCCAACATTCGCTGAGCGGATAGGCACCAAAAGAAGAAGAAGAAGTGTATAATTGAATATATACATGTTAATTCGCGAGTAAAAAAACCGGGCAATTATCGGGCAGGTCATTTTGAAAAAAGTCTGATTTTGATTTTTAAAATCCTGAATTTGATATGGAAAAGTCCGAATTTGAAGTTTAAGACCTATACCGACCCCACAGGTATGAAAATTGTCTTGCAGAATTTGAAAGAAGAATTGTCTCATTATTTCTCGATGCAAGAACTATCAGAGAACACTGGACAAAGGTGGATCATAAATAGCTATAGATGAGGCAAGTTTGGGAACCAACCTAAAAGAAAATCTGCTGGAATTATCTGCCGATGGAATGTTGGATGTTGAATGTCAATTTGGATACCTCCTTTAATTAACATTTTCTTAATAAAAATATATTTTTTATTTCGCGACCCCCTTATAGAGGCTATGCGACCCCACAGGTTCAAAAACACTGATCTAAAGGGCCACATTTTGACCTTTTTTTTAGCATGAATTTTGTTATCACAATAAAAATTAATATTGTGTATTGTTTTGATTCTTAAATAGATATTAAATAATATACATAATACAAATTATGACCACCCGTAGTTCTTTAAAAAAAAGGGCCTATGTTCATATAATATTTTTTCCTTAAAATGACTTCTCCAATATTTGCCCAGGGTTTTTTACACTCGTTTCCCATTATATATAGGTGTATGTTTATTTACATCAAACAGAGGACCCTCTCATTGATTTTCTCTTAAAAAGGCCACAACTAAACTAATTTTGTTTTTATTTACTTCAAGTCCAAATACCTAGAAATCCATATGTAGACTTTGAAAAGAATGGACACTAATCACATCATAGAGTTTTAATAAATATGTAATTTCTAAACATCTGGTGCTTTTTGGTGAAAAAATCATTTAAAAACAGCCATAAATTCATTATAAATATATAATAATATTTCATTTAAACTTTCTTTTAGCCACTCAGCGTTGTTTTTCATTAAATGCAACTCCAACAAAATTAATAAGTTGCCAACTTTCTGTTCCTTTATATCAACCACAGAGGAATACAAATTTTTTTAATAAACGTAAGTATAAAAAGTAGCAACTGTAATATCAAATAAATTTTATGTGGATTCTATAAATAACAATATTTCATTTTTAGTTCCGGCCGATGCTTTATGGAAAGGAGTGATAAGTGTAAGCAATGCGGGTAAAAAAAGAGGCCGAGGAAAAGGAATAGGGAGGAAAACAGCCAAAAATCTCAATAGAGGCCAGGTTATTGGAATTGGTTTGTAAATCATTATTATTTTTTTAATTAATGTGTTGGTATTATTAATGTTTCGAGACGTGCAGAAAGACTTAGAATATTTTTAAATAAGGTAAAGTACATGCGCGCAGTTAAGGGGGGGGGACAAAGGGGGCACTGCCCCCCTAGAAAAATCGAGTCAATATCTCAATAACTATTTATGCTATGAGATTAATTTTATTCTTAAAAAATCAATACAGATTGAAAAATGTAGATCTAAAAAAAAAATTATCTTCCCATATAGCCCAATAAATAGGGGGGTTTCAGCTTATATTAATTGCGGGAAAATATTTTTTTTAGGGTCATTTGGTATGGTGTGGGTATGCCAAATCTAAGTTTGGGGGACAAATTTTCCAGTTTTTCGCTTATAACTCGAAAACACTTCATATTTTATAAATAACCGTTCTATAAATTAAAGACGACAAATTTTCGCGTGGATTAAAAAAAAGAAATGCAAAATTGGTCTAGTAGTTCGATTTTTAATGGGGATCCAAAAAACAGCCATCAGGACAACTTTTGAATATCCATAAAACTCGCACTTTTTTCGATTTTTTCCAATTTTGACCATGAAGGAGCACGTTTTCAACAAAGAAGACTATAAAGACTTTAAAACTAGATTAAATTTGCTACAACTTCAACAAAGTTTCATATTAATTGGATAATAGTAACCCGTGTCGCAATGAGGCTGAAATTTTGAAAAAATGCAATTTTTTGCAAAAAATCTCAGCTTTTCCTTCATAAAATGAAAACCACTCATCCTAGAAACTTTTAGTTTAGTTGTAACTAAATAAGTTAATAATTATTTTATACCTTTTAGTGTATTTTATTTGATGCATTTAATTTTTTTGAAGTCGGTTTTATTTTTTTCTTAAAAATTATTTTTATTATTTAGCGTATGACTTTTCTATAGATATAGTTCGGGAACCAAAAAAAATATTTCTAGTTTTACTCATTTTAACTGGCACAGCCTTCCATTCCGATAATATATATAAATAGATATTTATTATCACATTTTAAATTAAAATTTTGTAAATTCTCAACTTGATAATATTGTATTGATATTACATTTTAGGTCAAAAGAATATGGTTTGGCCTGGTTTAAATGCGCCAATTTTACGTGGTAAGGAATTGGTTACCCAAGAGCAATTACCTGAAGATACAATGAGACAAGAAAAGTTAATAAAGATGAGAGATCAACAAAATTTTTTTCGACGTGAAAGATTATCTCCGCTAGACCGTGGTTGGTCAGGAAATAAATTACCAGGACGAAGCATCGGGCCTCCAGACCCAATTGGAGAAGGTATACAATAGATTTCATTTTCTCAAGACGACAATTTTCAACTTTATATTTTTGATTTTAGAGAAATTTGAAGGATTCGATACCAAAGTGTTAGAGGTCAGAGTCAATTATTTTATTATTTTTTTTTATAAATTAATCACATATAAAACCCAAAACATGGCAATTCTGCGGTAACTGTGGCGCCGCGATCTGACGATGAATTCTTGTAGTGCTCACCAAAATAAGACGAAAATGAAGAATATCATTTTGCGAGAAATCGACTTTAGAAAATACTATTTTTGTATTTCTTTTATTTTTATTTTTCAATTGTTTTTTTATAGAAACCACGGAAACCGTAGTATCACGGGTCGTGAAGGGATTAATGTAATTTTTTCCAAAAAAGAAATAGCTTGAATTTCACTATCAATTAATTTTTTAAAAGAAGTAAAAATATTGAAATTATCTAAATCAGGGTGTAAAAGAGGATGTTTAAGTGAAATATTGAATAAAATATAAATATAAACAAATAATATAAAGATATAGCAATGCAGTTGGGTTCAAATCAAAAAATGAATATGAATTTAAAAATAATTAGTAAATGCCCAAAAAAATTCGAATATGTAAAAGTCGTTGCCGGTTCGGTTCGTATATCTTCATTTCGGTCTGGTTTTTAGGCAATTAGGTTGCCTAACGCCTAAATGAAAGAAAATGAAAAAAGAAATGAAGATATACGAGCAGAACTGAATATAAACCGAACCTTTCAAAGTTTGTTCGTGAACCCATTTTTGATGATGAATAGAACCGAACCTATGAAAAGTTCTAAAAGTGAAAATTGCCAACGCCCACTGGAGCTCACGAGTCAATTTGAGACATCACAGTTCATAAACTCAATTTCAGTTCAAATTTGTAGTTTAAAATTTTATTTTTACTTTCAGACTTATTTTGAATAGTTCTAAAAGAATCCGTCGTCAGATAGTGGCGCCACACAAAAAAACAGTATTTTTTAAACTCGAAATCTCGAAAAATGGTATTCTTCATTTTCGTCTTATTTTGGTGAGTACTATAATAATCCATCGTCAGATCGCGGCGCCACAGTTACTGTAGAATCCCCCAAAACATTAATAAATGATTCTAATTTTTAGTTTAAAAATGTTTTTACAATGAAAGGTAATTTTGGAAGAAAACGTAAAATGAGCGTAATGGTGGTAACTGGAAATGGGAAAGGCTTAATTGGTTTCGCCCTTGGAAAGGGAATTGAACCTAGAGCAGCCATGCGTAAAGCCAAAAATAGAGCTGCTCAAAGATTAATGCATTTTCCTTTATACAAAAATCATACAGGTATAGTAGTAATATTAAGAGAAATTCCTCATATATATGCTGTTAACTTGGGGAATGCAATCATAAATAGAGATCATTTTCAACACAAACAATTTTTTCTTAATTTATTAAGCTCATGCCCTATGTGAAATTTATTAATTATAAATACTGTTTGGTTAGACATCGGCCCTTGAGGCCCACTGAAACTAAAACCGTGCCCACCTCAAGCTACTCCCCCAAACCACTTAGCTCAGGGATCTTTTGAGACGAAAGAGCTTAAGGACGTTCCCTAATATAGCTCAGATGCAGTTCGCTCTTTCCCCTACTCTCACATGCGCAGAAAGGAAAAAATATTTTCACTGCGTCGTTTCTCGGATCTGGTAACATTGCATTCTTACCGACGCTAAAAGACAAAGAATAAAAAAACTCTTCATGAAACAGCTCAATTCGAAATTCTAGATGAGAACAGTATAGTTAGGTTGAGAGAATTAGCTTAAAATCTCAAATGCACCAGCTGCAGAAGTTTTTTAGATATGGAAAAATTGAGTGATTTTAGTGCCACGTCGCCATCTCTCACTTGCCATGCCATGAAAAAAAAAACGAAAACCATCAAAAGTTCCTAACTTTTAACATTTTTCATACAAAAACGCTTGATACAATTTTTTAACAGAAAAATATTTGTTATATCTTCAGTTAATAATTCTCAGTTTTTCAAAATAATTTCAAGAAAATTACGATTGTTATTTAATGAAACAGTCACTTTAACATCAATCAGGATAGGGTTCGCGTGTTATATCGGGTTGGGGAAAAAGAAATCCATTATTTTTACGTGAACTTCAAGACTTTATTTAACATGTTTTGCATTGTCCGATTTAGGTCAAATATGCACCATTTTGTTCTATAATTTGTTGCCATTTTAATGGTAGCTTCATTATGCCTCTCTCATAAAAGTCTTGGTCCTTGTGCGAAAAACTCCAGCAATTGATTTTCACACTCTTCCCTTGATGCCAATTTCTTATCACTAAAAAAGTTTTGCAATGCAAGAAAAAGATGGTAATCGCTTGGTGCGAGGTCCGGACTGTATGGTGGATGCATCAAAACTTCCCAACCAAGCTCCTGGAGTTTCTGACGAGTCACTATAGAAGTGTGTGGCCTGGCGTTGTCCTGATGGAACACGACACCTCTTCTGTTGGCCAATTCTGGCCGTTTCTGGTCAATTGCTCGCTTCAGACGGTCCAGTTGTTGACAATAGATGTCTGAATTTAATGTTTGGATTTAATGTTTTTAATGTTTTTTTTTTTGTTTTTTTTTTTTAATGTTTGAAATTCGATCCATCATGTTTTTTGGTGTTAATTGGTGTGGCACCCAAACATCAAGCTTTTTTTAAACCCAGCTTTGTGCAAATGGTTTAAAACTGTTTTGTGGTCGATCTTTAACTCCTGGGCGATGCTACGACTACTAACATGCCGGTCCACTTCGATGATTTCAGTGACT
This sequence comes from Forficula auricularia, assembly GCA_024734495.1. Classification (NCBI taxonomy): domain Eukaryota; kingdom Metazoa; phylum Arthropoda; class Insecta; order Dermaptera; family Forficulidae; genus Forficula; species Forficula auricularia. The sequence continues at coordinate 5,921,578 of JALMQS010000828.1, read as the reverse complement.
TTGTCGACATTTTCGACGACGGGCCTGCCTGTGCGAGGGGCATCCTTAACGTCAAAAATACCCGAACGGAATCGACGAAACCAAAATTGCGCGTAATTAGCTGTTACAGTATCGGGACCATAAACACTATTCACATTTTCAGCCGCCTGACTTGCATTTTCGCCCTTATCAAAGAAAAACTGTAAAATGTACCGAATTTTCTCTTTGTTGACTTCCATCTTTAACGCCGTGTAACTCAGAACTGAATGGACAAAACAAAAAACTGCAAACGAATTCTTTTAGTGCGAACTGTTACCTTGACAACGAGCATAAATTTGAAATTGTTTGATCGATAATTTACGAGATATCGATCACTACAGCCATCTACCGAAAAAATAATGGATTTCTTTTTCCCCAACCAATTATTAAATATGCAAATTTCAAAGGTCAATATTTACAAATTTAGTGCATCAAGGACTATTGAAAAAAATTTCTACATATAAAGAACAATTATAAATATGTGTATTCAAAGTATTAAAAAGATTGCAAGAAAATCGATTTGTTAGGGAACGTCCTTAAAGTTATCCCTCAAAAATATTAGAAAGCCATATATACAGGGTAATTCATTGGTGTGTCCTCTCTTTATAATTCTTTTTATTTTAATTCAAAAAGAAAAACTCTTCAAATATAATTTATATGAAATATTGTCTATCTACGTACCATATGCATTTGTATACAGGGTGCTCCGTTTAAGCGCAACAATATGTATCTTTATATTTCTTAATGGAACACCCTACATATATATTTATTTATTTTGATAGTAAATTAGATTCCCTTTAAAAAAGTATTAAGTAATAAGGGGTCTAAAATTATAAATTAAGAAGTTATTTACCTTTATTCGTTGAATGATATTTTTGTATATATGTTATTATTAACAAAGTAAGCTATCTTAATTCAGATAGACAATAATATATCATAATATAAATTAAATTTGAAGAGTTTTTCTCTCAGACTTAAAATACAAGAGTTATAAAAGTTATAAAGAGAGGATATGTTGTGATGGCTCACGCCAGAGGTCGTAGCAGGCACCATCCTCAGGGAGACACGAGTGGCGAGTGCCAGTCATGGCCAGGTTATCCAAGTGAATACAATAAAGATGTCAACACTCAATCTGTCTACGTGTCTTATTCAAAATACCTAACACAACAGGATAGACCAATGAACCACCCACAAATAAAAAAATTTAAAGTTATATTAAAATAATTTATAAATAATTTTAATTTGATGTTTATTAAATGAAAAAAAAAATCGCATCAAAAATTCCTCTCGTTACGTTTAATTAGTGTAAACTTTTCATGTCATTAAAAAGTTTCTTTATGTCTAAGTTTCTATAACTAGTCTTTTTTAATTTAAGGTATGCTTTCGAGTTGGCATCAGTAATTTGGGTCCTCAGTTCATTTAATAAAATTATTGTTAGAAAAAACTATTGCTCACATAAATATGCTGAGCCGAACGAAAATAATAAGAACACCAATTGCCCATTTTTTCAAAGATTTTATAAATGAAACTTTGATAATTTTATTTTTATTTTCAATTTTACTTCTGAGACACATTTAATTGCCCAAAAGAGCAGCATGTGGCTCGAACGTCTCACTTTGCCGGCCATTGATCTTTCTGAACTAAATACAGGGTGGGGCATAAAAATCTACCACATTTTGAAGAGATATAAAACATGAAAAATTTTAACTAGAAAAATCTGAATATATGTATTTTTGAAAAGAACATAAAATAATTTTTTTTAAATGTGTTTTAAACATTATATCAGACGAAAAAAAAAGGGGGGGGGGGGGTCAAAAATGAAAATTCTAGCCCTTTCGACCAAACAATGTATACCAAATTTGGTTAGTTTTTGCATTTCTAGCCTTCTGGAGGTCCACAGAATACATATACAAATTTTGGTTGAGTTTGGTCAAAAGGGCTAGAATTTTTATTTTTGACTACCCCCCCCCCCCCCCCCCATTTGGGGTGGTTAGTTTTTGGGGCCCACAGAATATGTATACAAAATTTGGTTGAGTTTGGTCCAAAGGGCTAGAATTTCAATTTTTGACCCCCCCCCCCCCTTTTTTTTTTGTCTGGTACACCTAATGTTTAAAACACATTAAAAAAATTATTTTATGTTCTTTTCAAAAATATATTCAGTTTTTTTCTAGTTAAATTGTTTCATTTTTTTATACCTGTTCAAAATGTGGTAGATCTTTATGCCCCACCCTGTATAACCAAACCGAACAGAATGGGTCTTGTCACGAATCAAACTTTATTTCTAAAAGAAACGTACTTAAAGAGCAGAACCTAACGTAATCATGAATCTGCACTTGTTTTGAATAAACTTTTTTTGGTATTCGTTCAGCTGCCCAAATCATGTCCCAAGAATAACAGCTTATAATAGGAATCAGCCAAAAGCAATGTAATATGATTCAAATTTCTTATTTATTTGATATTCTCTTTTTAGTTTTCCATGATTTCGCTTGCCAGTTCGGTCAAACGAAATTATTTGTAAATAAAAAACAGGAAGGCTATGGCTTAAAATGTCATAGAGCAGTTCGTGAAATTTGCCAAATATTAGGAATTAAAGACATACATGTCAAACTTGAAGGTTCAAACAATCTTCAGCATATAGTGAAAGCCTTTTTTGTTGGTCTTTTGCAACAGGTAGTTTTTTCATCTTTAATTATTGTTATTAAAACTTAAAATTCTTTTTTAAAAGTAAATCAAAGAGAGTCCTCTACTTGATGATATTAAGGTAGTTGTTACGCGACAATACTAGCAAAAGGTTAATACTAGGGTATATGGTATATAGAACAGACAATAAGGATTCATAATTCATAAGCCCAAAACTTTTTGCTGTTTATGTACCACTACTAGCCAATCCCGTGCTCGTTTGACAAAACTTGGCAACACTGTCCGAGCTTGTATATATTTTATCATACAAATTTCAGATAAAATACAATATAACGGGAGATTTATAAAACAAAAAGTTCTTAATAAGCGATTGAAAGCTGTTGCGATAATGACTGAAGCGAAAAAGCTTCAAAAAAATTGCTAAAGTTAACCCTCTTTTTACACGAGACTACTGCGGATTATGCTATTGAAGTCTGTGGAGTCTTAAGCCTGGACCAATTGTTTTTTTTACATTAATTAGAAAAAAATTTATTTAAGATCATTATTTCAAGCTAGAAATATATAAGTTCAAATATTATTTTCCCTCAATATTTGACAAAAATTCCTACAGTTAGATTCGCGATTGAATCAAATATAGAAAACATTCGATTATCTTGATTAGAATAATTTCTAATAACTGATCGATTTTTGGCTCTTTTCTATCATTTCTTATTATTTTCAAAGGGATTGAGTTTTTAATTATAAACATATTTTGTATACAGCTAAAAGGCCAAGGTTTACATTAAACTACCTCCGGCTCTCAGCCGGGGCAAATTTAACCCGATGGGCTCAGTAACAGTAGAACGCAGCTATTTGGGTTCCTCGAAGAAGACCACCAAAGCACCTTTTGCAAGCAACTCAAACATTCTTTCAAACTCCGGAATAAACCTTAATTTTGATCAAATCACTCATGGGCTGCAATAGTGGCACAACTCAAAAAATGCAATTTTTGGACTAAATACATATCACAATGTGAAAAGCTACGTTCTTTTAAGCAGCAATACTGGAATATCTTTTAGTTTAATATTTGACTGCTAGATGACAGAAGTGTCTCTATTGCATTTTCTATTTCCTTATTAATATAGGGTGCAATACTGACTTTTCTTAGTTATGTGTCCATTGTTTGGTGGAACGCCTGCACTTTCCAGGCGTCAATAGTGACACTTTTTTGAGTTCTGCCGGTGTTGCACACATGTATCGTTTTCATTCGTGACATATTTCGTGTTATGCCAGTGTTGCAGAATATTTTTGTTTTATCTCTCTTGTTCAGTTCAAATTGTGCCGTTTTTGCTATTAATTTATTACTATTATTACGCCTTTTATTAGTCAAATTTGAGAGTAAAAAGTGAAAATGAATAGCCAGAGCCGAATAGGCTGGCGGATGACATGATTAATCACCCTTGGACTCGCAAACTTTGCGCATGTTGATTGATTCATGCAAAATCTGACGAACAATTTCCTTGTCGATTCCTGTCATTTGAGCAAGACCTCGGATACTCAGACGACGATTTTCGCGAATCAATTTACCAATTTTTTCGATGTTTCGGCACAACTCTAAAAATTTCAAAAAAAAAGCAGTGAAATGGTGGCACAACTCAAAACTATGACAAAAAAGCAGTATGGAACTAATAAACTAAATTTATCAAATTATAAACTGAACCCTTGAGGAAGGTCATAAGTGTATACCTATTTTTTATTTATGTACCTAAATCTTTATCTCATTAATTAAGAGCATGGTTTACGATCATAAAATCTAAACGCATTTATCTCAAAACTTGTTTTTTTGAGTTGTGCCATTATTGCAGGCCACTAACGAAATCATAATTAAAATAAGCTTTTTGCACATTCGTGGTTTTCGCCAAAGATTGACAAATTTAGTGGCATAAAACAGAGGACACCTCTTTGATTTTCTCTTAAAAAAAAAATTGCTACTTCTGACAAGAAAATATTTTTGATAAAATTCTTTTTTCTCTAGAAACCTCATGAGCAATTAGCTGAAGAAAAACAACTTCATCTTGTTGAATATCGAGAAGAAGAAGGAAGTTTTCCAAAAGTAGCAGCTTCGCCTAGTTATTGCAGAAAGGAGGAGGAATTAAAACCAAATGAAATTTTAGATTTTAATCAGGTGAATTTTTTTTGAATAATTTTTTCTAAACTTAATGAATGTATGTTGAAATCTATCTATCTATCTATCTATCTATCTATCTATCTATCTATCTATCTATCTATCTATCTCTCTATCTTCTATCTATCTATCTATCTATCTATCTATCTATCTATCTATCTATCTATATATATAAAATAGAAAAGTATGTGGATATATATGTATGTGGAAACGATCTGATTGGCCAGTGCATAGCCAATGCCAAAGCGTTAAATTATTAGAACGATTCTGATTGGTCAGATATTGATCGTGCTTAGGCAATGTGTTAAATAAATCTTTCCTTATTCTTCCTTATTTTTGAATCAATTTCATTCAGCACATTCTTTCGATACTTACAGTAAGATTTTAAATTTCAATTATTAAATTGGTATGAACGAGACGCTCCCCGCCAGGGGCAGATTGACGCCGGGCCGAAGGCCCGGTCGTCAGCTAGTTACTTATAAAAGTAGTTTGTTGCTCTCCCGATTTTTATATCCGAGGGGTGAACCGCGATTGGAATTATGTGTACACGTCTTTAGAATTATGTGGAATTATTTTGGAATTCATTAGATAATGCCCTTTCATCTATTGTCTTCTACTTGGAAATGAAAATAGAAGTGGAAGTAGATGTACACCATATTTGGTCGCGGTTCACCCCTCTTACATCCATATATGTATCTCGTATAGGCATATATAAGTCGTTTATTTTGAAAGTGGCGTATGTCCATGGTTTCCAAAAAATCGCATTAGCTATCTTAATAGTACATTTTTACATGATCTTTTCATTCTGAAGCAACTTGTTACTAATATATTTAAAATCATTAAGATTTTGTAACATTAAAATTTGCTGGTTAATGAAATGTTCATCATCATTGAGTATACAGTCCTAAGACTGGTTTGATGCAACAATCCGTCTCCACTCGACTCTGTCCCCCGCCAGCTGTTTAACCTCTCTAAATGTCTGGCATCCCATATCCCCAATTATTTGGTTGAAATATTCTAATCTGGGTCTTCCCCTCCCCCTTTTCTTTCCCACCTCCCCCTCCAAGATATCCCTAAGCAGCCCTCCATGTCTCAGTGTGTGCCCCATCATCTGACCTCTTCTCTTCTTCAGACTCTTCCACAAGGTTCTTCTTTCTCCGATTCTTCCAAGAACTTCTTCATTTGTAATTTTATCCATCCATTTGATATTCATCATTCTTCTGTAGCACCACATTTCGAAAGCCTCCAATCTCTTTCTCTCCGCTTTTCCAATTGTCCAGGTTTCACACCCGTACATGGCTATGCTCCATACATATGTCTTCAATAGCAACTTCCTGTTTACTAAGCTAATGAAATGATGAAAAAGTTTATTTTGAGAGTGGCCTAAGTCCCATTGTGAGAGTTTCAAATGAACATGGAAAATATTATGAAATAAAATTTTATGAGATCCTAGCTTTAATTATCAAAGTAGCAATTGAATTATCAATGTCAAATGATTGTTATAAACAACAGAACAGCGCTTTTACCACAGAAAGAAGCGCATTGTTCTCGCGCATTCTGCGTTGAAAACCAGAGTCAAACACTGTTGTTCACTTGCTGAGTATTTTTACTTGATTCTACAGTTTTCTTAAATTTGTTACATTATATACCACCTGCATACCATAGTTATTTTAAATCCCTCCCGCATACACAAACTGGAGATGACTGTAATAATAAAACTTGAGCAAGATGCGAGGTAGGTTTCACAAAAACCTACCTCACATCTGGCTCAAGTTTTATTATTATATTAAAATGTTTCACCTAGAACCAACACCTAACTCCTTAAAAGTTATTGGAGATGACTGAATAATAATTAATAAAACAATATTAATTTCAATGTAAAAATTATTTAACAAAGAATAAATGTTGAATATTTTTTTGATTTTATAAAATAAAAGTGTATTTTAAAAGAGAAAGAATTCATTCTAGGACAAATTCTAAGATTTTAGTAGAGATTTTATTAAATTGCGATATCATAGGGAATTCATCCCTTCAGGAGTCGAACCTGAGAACTAACATGCTATCCGGGCAGTCAGCTTACACCCTTGAGACAAAAACCTCTCTCTGAATCGCAACATAAGAAGAATGGAGTAAAAATTTCTGTGCTTATATCATATATTGCGATTCAGAGAGAGGTTTTTGTCTCGAGGGTGTGAGCTGACTGCCCGAATAGCATGTTAGTTCTCAGGTTCGACTCCTGAAGGGATGAATTCCCTCTGATATCGCAATTTAATAATATTTCTACTAAAATCTTAGAATTTGTCCTAAAGATTGAATTCTTTCTCTTTTAAAATACATCTTGGTTAATCTGAACCCGAGCTGATTTTTTGAAAAACATTCCAACTATTTTCAAAAAAAGATGCTCAAATCTTTAGTTTTATATATAAAAGTGTATACATTTAATTTTATTTCTAGGGAAATTTACTTTTCCTATGGACTTGTGCTTTCTTAAGAATTGAAAACGTCATTTCATTGATTTTAAAAGTGGCGTAAGTCCATTCATAGCCATCAAAAACATATTTTTTCTTAAATGTTAATTATGCTAATTGAGATGATAAATTTGACACTTAAAAACCCCAAAACATTATTCTACTATCTCTGAATTGCAATATAAGATATAAGCACATAAATTTTACTCCATTCTTCTATAACGGAAATTAAAAAATTTACCTTAAAATGAAAAAAGTTTTTCTTACAAGTCTTCTTATTTAAATATAAAACTAAAGATTTGAGCATCTTCTTTTAAAAATAGTTGGAATGTTTTTCAAAAAATCAGCTCGGGTTCAGATTAACCAATCTATTTTAAAAGAGAAAGTTTAATTTTTAGGACAAATTCTAAGATTTTAGTAGATATATTATTAAATTGCGATATCAGAGGGGATTCATCCCCGGAGTCGAACCTAAGAACTAACATGCTTTCCGGGCAGTCAGCTCACACCCTCGAGACAAAAACCTTCTCCCTGAATCGCAATATAAGATATTCCGTTATAGAAGAATGGGGTAAAGAATTTCTGTGCTTATATCTTATATTGCGATTCAGAGAGAGGTTTTTTTTTCTAGAGTGTGTTAGCTGACTGCCCGAAAGCATGTAAGTTCTCAGGTTCGACTCCTGAGGATGAATCCCTTCTGATATCGCAATTTAATAATATTTCTACTAAAATCTTAGAATTTGTCCTAAAAATTAAATTCTTTCTCTTTTAAAATAGATTGGTTAATCTGAACCCGAGCTGATTTTTTGAAAAACATTCCAACTATTTTCAAAAAGAAGATGCTCAAATCTTTAGTTTTCATATTATTCTACTCCCAACACTCTTTTTCGGTCAAATTAGAAAAGTGCCGGACCACTTCATTCGCCAATACGTATATCCCCATGACTTCAAGGAACTGGAACTCTCTCCCAGCCTCCATCTTTTCCAGCACCTATAATCTTCAAACCTTCAAAACCCGAGTGCATAAACACCTACGTCTCCACCCTCTCACTTAATCAACTTTCCCTTCTCTTCGGTAATGCAAGGGTCTTTCGAGATACATAGGAGCTGCATCTTTACTGGTGCGCCCCTTCTTGCATTCGATTGCATTAAAATAAATAAATAAATAAATATATATATATATATATATATATATATATATATATATATAAGAGAAGGTGATGTTTCATCATTCATTCATTCATCTATCAACGCACAGCCTAAACCGCTTGACCTAGAATGATGAAATTTGGAGTGTATATTCTTTCAATGATTTAAGTAATATATAAATAAATTCGAACCCTAATGGGGGAAAGGGCCCCAGAATGTGTTTTCAATTCTATATTAATGGTTTTTTTTCATCCATTTGTCCAATTTTTAGTATGTAATGAATGATAAGGTCGTCTTAAAAAAGAAAAAATTGCGTCCATTTTATGAGAAATTTCCAAGTTGGGAAATAAAATGTAAAAAAATTGAAAAGAACAGGGGCCATAACGATGTAAGAAAACAATTTTTTTAATTTCTTTTTTAATTTTTTAAAATTATTTACAATTTTAATTTATTTCCTAGGTTCGCATTCAATTGAGAGCACAGTATGGAAATGTCCGTAGCTTTTTACATGAAAAATATCCAGAATGCCAATGTAATGACCCAGAAAGGATTGAAAAAGACTGAAAAGTTAAATCTATATAAAACATCTTTATATTAAAAGAATAAATCATTTTTGTGGCTGTAATTTATTCGAAGGTAAAAACACAGTCGGCTAAATAAAACAAATTAGTTGACGTTTCGAATTATTATTTATTCTATTCTTCTTGAAAAAATTGAATTGAAAAACAATAATTCACAACATCAACTAATCGGAATTTTGTTTTATTTGGCCGACTTTGTTTTTATCCTAGAATAAATAATTTTTGTTTTTCTCAGTAAATTAGTTTGTATTAATATTCTAATAAAATTATATAATTAAATATTTTTTATTTTACTCCCATGATATCTATATATACACCTTTATTAATTTTCAAATAAAAAATCTCATCAGACTTTAAAAAAGTACATTAAAAATAATCCTAAAAAAAGCCGTCTTCCATTCCGAATGTTACCTTCTTTATATGTGATGAGAATTAACATATTAAACCTAATTTAAGAATTTTGAGCTGATTGTTCAATTATTACGTAAGTATTTTTCAAAACTACTATTTAGACAAAATACCTATTTAATATTATAATTATTATTTAGGTAATATTAAAAAAATGTACCTAAGATTATAGGAAATAAATAAAAGGTTTTTGGACAATTTTTTTATTAATGTTATATATCAATTTTCATATGACGTTTCGTCCTTTTCAGGACTTTAAGATTGTTTTTTGTAAATTGGTTGTGCTAACTTGTTATAGGATAAATATTATGAATAAACTATTTGTTGTCCCGATTGTTTTATTATTTTATCAACGATTAATGTTTTAAGTAATTGAGTACTTGAAAAAGTACTGAAAATGACGAAACGTCGTATGAAATTGATATTTAACATTAATAAAAAATTGTCCAAAAAACCGTGAATCTTTTAATAATTAAAAGAGAAAGAATTTAATTTTTAGGACAAATTCTAAGATTTTAGTAGAAATATTATTTAATTGCGATATCAGAGGGGATCATCCGCTCAGGAGTCAAACCTGAGAACTTACATGCTTTCCGGGCAGTCAGCTAACACACTTTAGAAAAAAACCCTCTCTGAATCGCAGGTTCGACTCCTGAAGGGATGAATCCCCTCTGATATCGTAATTTAATAATATTTCTACTAAAATCTTAGAATTTGTCCTAAAAATTAAATTCTTTCTCTTTTAACCCTTAGCATTCCGTCGTCGCCGCTGCGCTGTATGATAAGCTACTACTTCCGTTGTCGCCGCAGAGGCGACAATTAAAAGAAACAATGTTTTTATTTTAAATATAAATATATATTTATTAATTCAAATATTCTTTGGTTCTTCATCAAGTTCTATACTCTTAGTTTTTATGAAGATGTAAAAAGTGATAGCAGCGATATAATAGTTCATCGAAGGCGAAAAGCACGGGCTATTGAAAGTGACACCGATGATAATGCAAGTATCTCCTCCTCCGAAGATGATTGGGTCAGTATTACAGAGAATGAATATATGCCCAAAAGAGTAAATTTTTCAATAGGATCAAAAGTAACAGGCCCCCAAATTCCCCCTAATATTTTTGAACCGATTCAATTTTCCAAACCATTTTTCTCAGAACAGCTTGTAGAGGAAATAATAAAAGAAACAAATTATGCAAAATCGGTGTTGAACTCAAAGAATATATCTAAAGACTATATGGCAAACATGGCGTAAATAAAGATGAATTTTGGGCTTTCATTGGACTTATCTTAAATATGGGTACAATGCCTGTTTCTAACATGCAAGTATAACAGTAGAATCCCAGTAGAAATCCCAAGAATAACAGTAGAATCCCTTTTTACTTTATCCAACGCTCGCGCCATTGAAAATAGCCTGATAGCCCATAGGAAAAATGAGTCGGATTTGCTGATAGGTCATATTAAAAATTGTTCGGAGTGCAAAGGGTTAATAAATATTGGTTAGTTTTAACCATAGGTGATTTATTGAAAAACATTCCAAATTTTTTTCAAAAAAAAAAAGATGCTCAAATCTTTAGTTTTACTTTTTATTTAAAATGAAAAAATTTAACTAGAAAAAAACTGAATATATTTTTTAAATGAACATAAAATTTAATTTTTACTTTATCCAATGCAAAGCATGGGTAAAGTATTGCAATCGCTCTCGGGGCAAGCGTGGCTTCAAAGGGTCCTCAGGTAAAGACTACGGAACCCATGGACTCAAATAAAGTCACAAATTGTAGTATTCAATTAGGTTGAATTTTAGCACGTGACGGTTTTGCCAAAAATTACATGGGGTCTCGTCGAGAGGCCAAAAAGTGCGATTTTTTCATTTAGTGCGTGCGGATGTATGTATGTATGTATGGATGGATGTATGTTATCGCTTTTTTGGCCCACGATTTTTTCCACACCGTTGCACCGATTGAAATGAAATTGAAAACCTACCATTAGTTTAACAAAATGAAGCGCTGATTAGTTTTTGGTACATATCGGCCCACAAACATTAGTACTTTATTTCAGTACTTTTTTAGTTTTTTCTAAATATCTTGAAAATGACTTAACCAATTTTGATGAAATTTAATATCCTAATTAAGTACCTTGGGGACCACAAAAAAGGTTAAATAAAGTTTTTAGTAAAATTATATTTTAAAGTACTTTACTCTAGAGTTAGATGGTACTTTTTTAATTTTTTAATTCTTTAAAATTTATTCATTTGAAAGTTTTAATATAGCTCATTTAGCCTTGCTTAAGTAAGAATGGATAGGCTTCTCTCTGTGAAATGCTAAAAATTTGGGAGGAATTTTTATGAGTAACCATAGCAACTGCGTTGTTTTCTTATCCGTTACCTTTGCTGAAGACAGAGAAATCGATTTTAAACCAAAAATAGCGATTGATTCTCATCTAGTACTTGAGGAATAATCATTCTATATTGGATTTTTGACGTTTCGGTTTTTATTAGTAACCATTGCTGAAGACATAGAGAAATCGATTTTAAACCAAAAATAGCGATTGATTCTCATCTAGTACTTGAGGAATAATCATTCTATATTGGATTTTTGACGTTTCGGTTTTTATTAGTAACCATTGCTGAAGACATAGAGAAATCGATTTTAAACCAAAAATAGCGATTGATTCTCATCTAGTACTTGAGGAATAATCATTCTATATTGGATTTTTGACGTTTCGGTTTTTATTAGTAACCATTGCTGAAGACATAGAGAAATCGATTTTAAACCAAAAATAGCGATTGATTCTCATCTAGTACTTGAGGAATAATCATTCTATATTGGATTTTTGACGTTTCGGTTTTTATTAGTAACCATTGCTGAAGACATAGAGAAATCGATTTTAAACCAAAAATAGCGATTGATTCTCATCTAGTACTTGAGGAATAATCATTCTATATTGGATTTTTGACGTTTCGGTTTTTATTAGTAACCATTGCTGAAGACATAGAGAAATCGATTTTAAACCAAAAATAGCGATTGATTCTCATCTAGTACTTGAGGAATAATCATTCTATATTGGATTTTTGACGTTTCGGTTTTTATTAGTAACCATTGCTGAAGACATGGAGGAATCGACTTAAAATCAAAAATAGCGATTGATTCTCATCTAATACTTGAGAAATATCCATTCTATATTGGATTTTTGACGTTTCGGTTTTTATTAGTAACCATTGCTGAAGACATAGAGAAATCGACTTTAAACCAAAAATAGCGATTGATTCTCATCTAGTACTTGAGGAATAATCATTCTATATTGGATTTTTGACGTTTCGGTTTTTATTGGTAACCATTGCTGAAGACATAGAGGAATCGACTTAAAATCAAAAATAGCGATTGATTCTCATCTAGTACTTGAGGAATAATCATTCTATATTGGATTTTTGACATTTCGGTTTTTATTGGAAACCATTGCTGAAGACATGGAGGAATCGACTTAAAATCAAAAATAGCCATCGATTCTCATCTAATACTTGAGGAATAACCATTCTATATTGGATTTTTGGCGTTTCGGTTTTTATTGGAAACTATTGCTGAAGACATAGAGAAATCGACTTTAAACCAAAAATAACGATTGATTCTCATCTAATACTTGAGGAATAACCATTCTATATTGGATTTTTGACATTTCGGTTTTTATTGGTAACCATTGCTGAAGACATGGAGGAATCGACTTAAAATAAAAAATAGACATCGATTCTCATCTAATACTTGAGGAATAACACACACACACTATACTACATGCATGACTATGGTGGTCTGCGAGCAGGAGCTCATTACCTGAACTTGAGGAATAACAATTCTACATTAGGCTTTTGACGTTTCGATTATTATTGGTAACCATTGCTGAAGACATGGAGGAATCGACATAAAATCAAAAATAACGATCGATTTTTATCTAATACTAGAGGAATAACCTTATTGCATTCCATTTTTGATGTTTTGACCATTAATGGCAACCTCTATTGAAAACGTGGAAGAATCGACTTAAAATCAAAAAGACTAAATTCTTTTTTGGTAAACAACTCAATATGAACTACAAATTGCAAGTGATATCTGATTAATAATAAAGGAACAAACATATTAATATTTCAAATGAATTTGGATAAAGTTTAGCAACGATCCGTTGCAGTTTATTTTAAATGTGTTTTAAACATTATATCAGACAAAAAAAGGAGGGGGAGGGGGTCAAAAATGAAAATTCTAGGCTTTTCGACAAAACACAACCAAATTTTGTATAAATATTCTGTGGGCCCCGAAAAGGCTAGAAATGCAAAACATAACCACTTAAAATGGGAGGAGGGTCAAAAATGAAAATTCTAGCCCTTTCGACCAAACTCAACCAAATTTTGTTACATATTCTGTGGATCACCCAGAAGGCTAGAAATGCAAAAACTAACCACCCAAAATGTGTGTGTGTGTGTGGGGGGGGGGGGGGGGAGAGAAATTTGCTTGAGTTGAGAAAGTTTTCTTTTTTGAACCCCCCCCCTCCATTTTGGGTGGTTAGTTTTTGCATTTCTAGCTTTCTGGGGGTCCACAGAATATGTATAAAAATTTGGTTGAGTTTGGTCGAAATGGCTAGAATATTTTCATTTTATCGACCTCCCTTTTTTTGTCTGATATAATGTTTAAAACACATAAAAAAAATATAAATATATATTATGTTCTTTTCAAAAATATATTCAGTTTTTCTAGTTAAATTTTTTAATTTTTTTATACCTTTTCAAAATGTGGTAGATCTTTATGCCACACCCTGTATTAATAAATTTTTCGTTTCAACAAATCAACAATATCCCGCCTGAACCTGATGTGACAATGAAGATATTGACCCTCCGAGGATGTTATTTACACTCGGGAGCAGCTAAATCGACTCAACCTCTAAGCGCGCATACAAAGTTGTTTTTCTTTTAAATGGCCAAGCCGATATTTATAAAATAAATATATCTTTAAAGCTTATTTATTTAGCTTTATATTGATATCAATTTCAAGCAAATCGGCTCATTACTTTTTAAATTATGTGATCTGAATGACAATGAAAGGAAAAAAGGGTGTAAAGGAAAGGAAAAGTAGGGATGTTCAAAATTAAAATAAAATTGACATTTTAAACATAACAAAGAAAATTTATTTTCTTAATAATTTGTGTTGCCCCCCCTAGCTTTTATAACAGCCCGCATGCGATCCTGCATCGACCCGATGAGTTTTTTTATAAAATCTTGAGGGATGCCTTCCCATTCATCTAACAAAGCTGTCTTAAGCTCATCAATGGTCGAAGGTACCGAATTTCTGGCTCGAACCCTTTGTTTGAGGTGGTCCCACATATGTTCGATGGGATTCATGTCTGGGCTGAGCGCTGGCCACTCTATGGTGTGGATAGCGACTTCGGTCATGTATTGCCGAGTGACCATCGCAGTGTGGCACCGGGCATTATCATGCATCAGTAAAAAATTTTCCCCAATAAATCCTTTATAAGGAACAACATGATGCAGGAGAATGTCAGCAATGTAACGGTCAGCTGTTAGACCCCCTCCCCGGCCTCCACCAGGCACAAAAACAATATCTGTTTTTCCCTCCAGAGAAATGCCACCCCAAATCATGCAGGAACCACCACCATGTGACACTGTTTGAGAGAAACAGCATTGAGAAAATCGCTCTCCCTGACGCCTGTAGACCCGACTTCTCCTGTCACTTCCATGAATGCAAACTCTACACTCATCTGTGAAAAGGACAGCCCGCCATTGGTCGATACTCCAATTGAGATGTTCTCGAGCAAATTGAAGTCGAGCTTGACGGTGACGTGAGGTTAATTTTGGTCCAGAGGCAGGTCTTCTGCAAGTGAGGTTGGCTTCCTTCAAGCGTCTTCTGACTGTCCACCGACTGACAGCCAGACCTCGAACTTCTCTCAGCTGCTGCTGGACATCGACACCAGTGAGGTGGCGGTTTCGGAGAGACGTCGTGACGATAAAACGGTCATCCCTCTCAGACGTGCACCGGCGGCGGCGGGTATTCGGTCTCCGAGTGAAGGCACCAGTCTCCTGAAACCTTCTGTAGACTCTTGAGACAGTAGACTGACTTAAGTTCAATTGAAGAGCGACTTCTCTTTGGCTAAGGCTCTGTTCCAACAGAGCAACAACTTGAGCGGCAACTTCTGGCTTAGTATCCATGATTTTCTAAAAACAATTGTGTCAATTTGCGTAGATGTGTTCAGGTCAATTGCTGAAAATCGATTAATAAGAATAATTGGTTACATTGGTTTTTATAAGGAAATTGTAACTAACAAGTAGCGGCAGCTAGGAACAGCAATTTTTCCAGTTCAGCCATTCGGATCACATAATTTAAAAAGTAATGAGCCGATTGGCTTGAAATTGATATCAATATAAAGATAAATAAATAAGCTTTAAAGATATATTTATTTTATAAATATCGGCTTGGCCATTTAAAAGAAAAACAACTTTGTATGCGCGCTTAGAGGTTGAGTCGATTTAGCTGCTCCCGAGTGTAGTTAAGATATTAAGGCAAAAATGCGCTAACAATAGGATATAAAAAAAATGATTCAGATCAAATAAAAATAAGATGTGATTGAATGACCCGATTCTAGTTTAAATATATTTTATGATTTTTCAAATTTCGAAATCTTCCAAATAAATTCAAACGTAGTAGGTCAATCTCTAAGAATAGCCCAATTTGATTCAAGATAATTTAAGTAGGTAAATGACGAATGAATGGCAAGCGTGGTCTCCGCCGATGGTGTTGCGTCGACCCCGAAAATAGCCGATGTCGTGGGCCCCTTGGCTATAACCGTCCTGGGCATCTCGCCGCCGACCAGTTGCCGAAACAACGACCAGGGAGAAACTACCTTAACTCCACACTACCCTCAAACAACATGGTCTACGAGTCCGATTTTTACACCACGAGGAGGCCTTACGGCACCCGGCCTACCCTCACCTCGTACTCCGTTACGGTAAGTCCTGAATCCTATCCTCTCCCATCACATGTACATACAAACCTACATTCTCACTCTTTGAGTGTTTCAATCGAAAAACAAATCTTCTATCAATTTTTCGTTAAATTAATAATTTAAAAATATATACACATTTTGATAGTTGAGACCAATAATTAAGAAAATTCACATCAGGGAATATAGGACCATAGTGGTAATTTACAATAATTTGGTTCTATATCCTCTGATATCTACATCAATTACTAAAATATAAATTTATAACGAAAAAAAAAAATTGTTTTATTTTTCTTATATTTTTTGATCTAAATAATTATTGAAGTGAAACTTCTTTAGCGACGTATCTGTTTAATAAGTAGGTTATAATGAAAGACAGTCCATAAATTATTTAAATTTTATTCAATTTCCCACGTTTCGGAGACTTTTTCTCTCCTTCTTCAGGGTATTGAATAGTTATTGATGGGTGAGTATAACTCGGTTCCCATTTGTCTCTCCTTTCAGTGATAGCAACAATATTACAATATTCTCCAACATTATACCATAAGTGTACTTGGTTATCTGATGAATCCCAAGTACACTTGTGGTATCTGTGTTGGAGAATGTGTAATACATTGTCGTGCGTGCCTTCGGCACGCCCTCGAAGCTCGGCCCTCCGGGCTGGCACCCTGGCGGGCAGCGTCTCGGTCCAAAAATTTTATTCCTCTTAAAAAACCACACTCCAAATGTATACCTGTAAACTCCCGAAAATACATAGTCTCTTAAAAGTTTCACCTCATTTTCGTCCTGACACAGCTACAGAAATGAGGCTCTAGATATGAATCTGGAAGTATTTTTTTTCTATAATCTACAGCATTGTGATATTTTTTGTGTGGAAATATGTAGATTTATTTAAATAAGTGGGATCGTGTGAGGAGGAGAATTATATTATATCATTTTTTTTAAATTTGGGATCGATAATCGATATAAGGCTCCAAATATTTAAAAGAGATCAATCAGGTGTTGTTTGTATGACAGGCTGCTCCCTCCAGTATTGCCATGAGAAACTCGGGCATGCGTGTCTTAAGTCGTTCAATTTTGTAAAAATCAAAAAATAAGAATAACAAAATTTAGATTTTTAATAAATTATAAAAAAGTGGCAAATTTTTAAAAAATAAACAAATAATATATAAAATATAAATCAAATAAGATGTGATTAATTTCTTTTTCTGTGCGCAAAGAAAAGCGAATTGAATATTTGATTTTTGAGTGGTGAGGGGGGGGGGGGAAATAATTATCAATAAATTTAATGTTTCTTAATTTAAAATCAATTCGAGTCTTTCATTCCAAAATTCGAGTTTCAATTACAATTATATTTCAAATTTGCCGCAAAGACGGCATCAGCGCTCCCTGACGGCAGCATTACGTCAGCGTTGCGGCAAATTAATCTAGATAAATATATATAGTATTGTTGCTATCACTGAAAGGAAATAGACAAATGGGAACCGAGTTATAATTACCCATCAATAAAACTATTCAATACCCTGAAGAAGGAGAAAAAGTCTCCGAAACGTCGGAAATTCAATAAAATTAAATAATTTATGGACTGCCTTTCATTATAACCTACTTATTTCGCCTACCAGTCCGTCTTTCTAAGAAAATAAATAAAATTAAGTATCTGTTTAATTTGTTTTGTTACAATAAAGGGGAAATGACTCAATAGTAAATATTTTTTTTTTAATCCCGCTAATAGCTCAAGCCAATACAATTTTTTAAAATTAGAAAATTTAAATTATTATTTTAAAACCCGCTAATATTTCATGATAAATAAAATTTATTAAAATTAGGAAATTTAAATTAATTTCAATAACATCTACCGCTACAGAAGTTTCATTTCCCCCGTGAGCTTATGTGCTCATATTTTTTTTTCATAGACTAGGCCAAAAAAATTTAATGAAAAGATCTAAAACCTTGGTAGCTTTTTTTATTGATGATTGATGGGGGAAAATATTACATCAAAAAGATACAACCCCTGTAGGTCAGGATTGACCCCTGCATCGTGGAAAGAAGACGAAATTTAAGGGCCTGGGTTGAAGACTCACCCCCTCAGGTACCATCAACTAACTAAATGAGTTATAAAGCCCTTGAAATTTCACCCTCTTTTTCTATGATTTGAAGGTTAGCTCTGATTTATAGATGTTGGACCTTCTTGGCGCATCTTTGACATTAATAAAAACCTTATTAATTTCATATGTATATATATTTTATAATATGTTAATTTTTATCATTTCATTTTAAATAAATTATCAATAAATTTTTCTAAAAAAAAAAATGATAGAAAAATTGTAATTTTTATTGAAACACACAATACATGTTCTCCTGCTCTAAACTTAACCCCTGGCGATTTTTTTTTTGAATGTTGGATTTTTGAAAACATTTCAATTTTTTTCCTTTTTTTTTTTTTTTTTTTTTTAATTTTTGTGTTTTAATTTTTGAATTTTTTTTCCACCCATACTATAAAAGAAATTGGCTTTTTTTACTAGATTTTTTTATCTAGTTTTTATGAGCTTTAAATTAGAAAATCCATTGGAAAGTTAAAAAAACAATATATATATATATATATTAGAATTTATTTTCTAATTTTCTTAATTTATAATAACTAATTCAAGTTGTAGGTGATAGAATAATTATTATTTTAATTTTATTTTTATTTAATTATTATAATTTATTTAATATTATAAATATTTCA
Organism: Forficula auricularia; assembly: GCA_024734495.1. NCBI lineage: Eukaryota > Metazoa > Arthropoda > Insecta > Dermaptera > Forficulidae > Forficula > Forficula auricularia. The sequence continues at coordinate 5,902,426 of JALMQS010000828.1, read as the reverse complement.
TCGGTAGATCGTTTACATTTATATTTAATATTAAAATTATTGATTTTTTAATTAAAAAAAAAAATAAAAATGAAAAATCTAAATTTAATTTTTATGTCATATTTTTGTGTTTCTTTCAAGAAATCTTATGTTTTTGTTAAATAATTATACACGAACACTTTACACATCAAAAGGGAGCGTATCCAGGGAGGAATGTCTAGGATTCTCGAAATTATTCACAACTAAATATTTTGCAGTAAAATTTTTAATATATTAATAAATTTAGACATATTTAATGATTTGCCTAGAGTACTAGAGTTATTCATTTTATAAGAGCAAATCAAAGAATGTGTCCTCTGCTTGATGTAGACAAATATATAAATAAATAGATGAAAACAAATTTTATTTAAATGGAACGATAGTTTCGAAGACAACCTTCATTTTCAGTCTAATATAAATATTACACAATTAATAAATTTTAAATCTTAATAATTTTTTTTTAAACAAGTAAACAATTCAGACATTTATCTTATTCTTATCCTTGAGAATATATCAGGGTTTCGGTCTATAACTTCTTCAGGCGAAGAGTTAGGCATCCCGCTTTGATGAGTGCTAGCAGTCCAGAAGGCACCTCGCAACTTGCTGTTAACTCCATAGACATCAGGCACTGGTCTTTCTACTCTGGGGTGTTAGATCATTTCAATGGACTTGCAGTTTTTAATCTATACTAATATATAAAGCTGGAGGGTTTGTATGTTGGTTGGTTGGTTTAAAAGAGCTAATCTTAGTAAATACTAATCCAATTTGAAAAATTTATGAGATGGTATGAAAGAACACTTAACGTTTTGCAATTTTAGGGATGCGCAGCATCCACAGCATCCATGGACCGCAGTCAAAAAACCAAACTATGGAGAAAAAGGCGTTTAAAATTTATCCTACTTTTATTTTTCACTTTTCGAGTCTTAATTTAAAAAATAACAAAATTAGCACAAAATGGTTTTCAGCAAGTTTGAATGATTTTTGAAGCTCTACTAAATGACATTTTTAATTATCCTAAAAATTGAAAAAAATAAATAAATAAAAATTAGGAGTTGTGACACTAAAGATAAAAAAGAAAAATGATTTGCGAAATTTTGTTTATTTTAATGACACAAAAATTATGTTATGAAATAATTGAACCATATATATGGCACTATCTGAGCTAAAAGTATGACGGATCCGGAAACGAATGGTGCAATAAAAATGATTTTAAACTTTTTTGAGTTGTGCCACTATTTGAGCGGAGGTGCGATATATGTATTTATATTTATTTAAATCAAGCAGAAAAGACACTTTCTTATTTTTTCTTGTAATTCTTAATAACTAAATTGGCGAATGGTAGCTCCCTCCTGAAAAATTCTGAATTCGTTCATGTTAATCAACACATATCCAATGCAAATACACAATATAAATATATATAGTTGAGTAAGGTTTGTACCTAACCCAGAGGGAATCTTTTTTTATTTTTATTTTTCAACTCAGAATTACTTACAAATCAGTAACTTTTTGTATGTGAAATTAAACACTATTAAATGACCCTTTCACTCTTTGATACTTGCATAATATTCATAAATAAACAATTCGGGTGCTTCAGAAAATATATCTCCAAACTACATATTTAAAATCAATGATTTTTCAAAAAACAATCTCTTGATGTTTTGTAGAATCCGCGCTCATTTCCGTAAAAAAAGAGAATTACTAGTATTCTTTCTGAAGTTATGTAGGTATAAATCACTTTCAACTGTTTATATAACTAAAACACGAGATTGAATGGAACCATCTTGTAAAATAATTTTTAAAATTCTTAAGTGAATTATGTATTTTCATATTAGAATTTTATTAATACTTCCAGTGGTGGATCAAGTCAAGTGGGGGCCCTAAGCGGTAAAATAACGGGGAACTCAAAATCAATTAAACAAAAAATAAAATTTTTTTGAACCATGAACGATTAATATATCAAATTTTAGTAATCATTAAAAAATTGAATACAAGTGTTATAAAACAATGTTTAAGAAAACTCTTTAAACACACTCGGCCTTTTTTGGATCCCCTTACAAGCACGGGGGCCCCTGCAGTCACTCATTCCCTTTACCCTATGATCCGCCACTGAATGCTTTAATATAATAGGTAAATTAATTCAATTTTCTACCAGATATGACCTTTCTCTAACTAAGAACCGTGATATGATAATTATAAAAATTATCGGGCATAGACATAGCCGGTGGTACGGGGATGATTTAGAGGTAACTCCCCCCCCCTTCAAGACTTAAAAAACTATGCAAATATTCAAAAACTCATCTATTTTTTCTTTGCTCTCCAACAATATATTATTTGTAATGTTCGAAAAGTGAATTGTTCGATTAATTTAAGGATTAAATTGAAAGTTTCTTTTTGAACAGATTAGCAGAATTTTTATAAATTGGAGACAATAAAAGAGTGTGTCTAAATTTTTAATTTATTTATAACTGATCTGAATCAATCGGAATAGACTGATGAAGAGGGCAAAGCCCTCGAAACTATAGTCTCGTTATAAATGAGTTAAAAATTTATTTTTCCAACATAAGACACCCTGTTTTATTGTCTCCTTCATTTATCTTAGATTCTTCGACGATTCTTAATTCCGTTTTCAACTCCCCCTCTCCTCATAAGAAAACCTGGTCCAAGCTCTGAGACAAGAGCATTTTCACTAGAAAATTTAGTAAGTAAGAATTCTCTATAATCTACTTTGGAATGAACATCGTATAGAATAGAATCTGAATTGAATTTTTTACATCATCAAAAAGTACTTCAAAGTTTCGACATAGTTAAATATTTTTAAAGTTAAAGAAAAAATTTAAATCGATTCATTTAAGACTAATCATGAATTTAACCTTTCGCATTTCTGGTAGAAAACCATGTTAGTAATACGAAAGGCCGGGGTTCGAATCTTCAATTAATGATAAAATTTATTTAAATATTTTCCTTAAATATATATATGTTGCAGTAAAACGGGTTCTTACTAGTTAAAACGCGTTTCACTGAATACCTTTGTGGCAACTAGAATTTACTGATATTGGTTCAGTTGGTTCAAAGATCTAGAATCTTCATTTTTGACCTTCCGCATTATTTTGGGTGATATATTTTCAAAAATTTTTTAAAGGAAAATGTCAAAAATTACATCCTCTACACCTTTGCTTCTAATTTTTGACATTTTCGTTTAAAATTTTTTAAAAATAAACACCCAAAATGAGGCGGAAGGTCACAAATGAAGATTCTAGATTTTTTAACCAAACTCAACCAACATCAGTAAATTCTAGTTGCCAAAAGGTATTCAGTGAAACGTGATTTTACTAGTAAGAACCCGTTCTTACTAAAAAAACGGGGTTTTACGGCAACATATATATTTACATTTTTCGAAGAATTTAAAGACCCAATCAAAGATCTTATTAGATACGATCTTTTCGTGCGTGCCTTCGGCACGCCCTTGAAGCTCGGCCCTCCGGCTGGTGCCCTGGCGGGCAGCGTCTCGGTCCAAAAATTTTATTCCTCTTAAAAAACCACACTCCAAATGTATACCCGTAAACTACCGAAAATACATCGTCTCTTAAAAGTTTCGCCTCTTTAATTTTTGAGTGGCGAGGGGGGGGGGGGACAATTATCAATATATTTAATGTTTCTTAATTTAAAATGAATTGGAGTCTTTCATTTCAAAATTCGAGTCCAAATTAGAATTATATTTCAAATTTGCCTGGTTAATGAAAATCGATTGGAGCCATCAGTTTAAAATCCGAGCTGACAATTATATTTCTAATTTGCCTCGTTAATTAATATATATTTAATGTTTCTTAATTTAAAATCTATTGGTGTTTTTTCATTTTCATTCGAGTTCAAATGAATACAATATTATCTCGACACAAAGTCTAAATCAAAAATATATAGTTTTAGTAACAGAAATCAAGATATAAATATTAATGTTACATTGGTCTAATGGCTAGAGCTCATGCCCTTAGTTCAAGAGTTCGTCGGTTCGATTCTAGGCAAGAGGGTAATTTTTTTAGAGAAATTTCTCTAAGCGTTGTTACAAATTAATCTAGACAAATATATATAGTATGTTTTAATTCATGTCAGAAGGGATCACCCCCTTGTGAGCCAACTCTCCGGAATGCAAGTTTGTCATTTGGGTCAGACACCAAATTTATTTTTCGAAAAATTACTTCCTCCTTGCCTTTCTGACATGAAATAAAACTCATTTAGTAAGATTTTTGATTAGGCTTTTAAATTTTTCGTTATTTAAAGTTAATATTTTGACGAAAATTAGCCCCTCTATTAGGGAGGGTAGAATTTTAGAAAAACACCATTCTCTTGATTTTATATCATAAAATTTATTTTTCGAAAAAATACTTTCCCCCTAGCTTATTGAATTCAAAGCATTAACTAAAAAAAAACATTCTCTTTCCAAAGATTGTATTGAAAATGAAATTCTTTAGTTCTTTTTATTCTTCCTTGGTCTGGCATTAATTATTTCTTTCAATTTAGAAACTGAACAAGTTATTAAATTTACCACCATTATATAAGGGTAGATAATTTTTACAAAAATTTCATTTTTATTAATTACTAGTAATTTATTTCCCCCCCCCCCCCTTTTCATTATTCATGATTCAATCTCGAATTTTAATTTAATTTTATTGACTTTTCTTTCCATATAATCAATCAAATTCCAAATGGAATGAATAAATAATAAATATTCCATCTAAAAAGGACCACTATATTTATGTCCATTTGAATAATCCATTTCAAATGAATTTATACGGCTTAAGAAACACACAATTTTTATAATCTTTTTCTAATATATTTGATAATTAGTTCTTAAATCGTATTTATCTGCCAGATTGCAGATAAACAATTCACGGATAATGATAAATCAATCTAAATAAATAATAAATCTACAAAAAAAAACCTACTATATTATAATCGTGCTCATTTCGAAAAATTTCTTTATACGAACGTGCAGAATGTATTATAAATGGCCATTGTCTTATTTTCTCTAATATAATACTCTTGATTGTACAAAATACATATAACTCTTGTATAAAAATCAATCAAAATTCGTTTAATTTAACTTCAAACGTTTTGGAAATAATATTCTCTTTATGAAAGGATTTTTTTTAGCGATTAAAGTAAACTATACAAATTCGTTTAATCGAACTTTACAACGATTCGGGAGCAATGTTCTCTTTAAAACAGCTAAACAACTTTTTATTGATAAAGGATACATTGTTCTCGAAACGTTTGAAGTTCAATTAAACAAATTTTGATTGCTTTTTTACATAAAAGAATTTTTATTCCCATTCATATATGTATCGTACTACACTATAGGGACGTAAACGACTAATCGCGAATGACATAAGACCATGCCATTAAATCTTCATTTAAAACACACCAAGACATACTATTTACGAATTAAAAAAGAAAAAATTCCTTTAGTCCAAGCAAATTACGATTTTAACAGGAAATAATTCCCGGTAAAGATTTTATTGCTGGAATACCTTTATTGGCAGGTACTCCAATATTACTATCCTAGGGGTTTCCCCCATATCTGTGTTTTGGAAATTTTTCTACGCGCCTCAAAATGAGAAAATTTCCGAGTTTTTTCAGTTTTTCTTGAATAACTCTAAAACGGCTTATCAAATCAAAAAGATATCCATTAGATATACATAATAAATAAGATCTAGGCGAGTGAGATTTAAAATATTTTTTATTTAAAAAAACATTCATTTTAGGTATAGGGACTATTTAATGAACTATTGGATTTTTATGTAGAATTCAAAAATACTAAAATATATGTCATGTTCCATTTGAAAAAATTGAGTATTAACAACTTTTTGATTTTCAGAAATAAACGATTAATATGGTCATCCTGGAAATCAAATTTGAATTTTCATGATTAAGTAATATTCTTTAATGTCTAATTAAGAGTTCTAACTGATAAAATTAATTCTACAAACAATAGTTTAATTATTGTTAATTTTTAAAGATGAACGCTAAATTGAGATTTTACAAACTATCTAAAATAACTCAGAAATTATAAATGTTAGACATCATATATAAAATCATTTTAGTTTTTAACACTTAATCTAATGATGCAAAAATATTTGGGGGTTTCCATAGAAAATAAGAAAGTTGATAGCGATTGCGGCAAATCAGAAAGTGTCCAAAAGTTGTTAATAATTTATTTAAAAGAAGCATATTCCAAAACATAAATATGTCAAAGTTCAAAATTTTCTCTCCACTCCTTCCATGAAAACTTTTAATGAACGAGTTCTCTGGTACACCCTGTATATATCAAATAATTCTTCAGTTTTTTTCGACTTGGTAAGAATTGCACAATTTTCTTATTTTAATATCTCTGAAAAATAAACAAGCAATGAAAGATAAATTATTATTATATTATTATTTCTAAAAAGATGATTAAGAGCAAGCAAGCAATCGTCGTCGTCGGCTCTCGAGGCGTGGCTCAAGACTTGTGACGTCACGAGACGCCGACGCCGGGTTTCGGATTTCGGCCTGTGTCCAAATTTAGCCAAAGGGCCGCTGATCTCGAATCTCGAATATTTCGACGACCCCAATCTGTTTATTTACTATGGAAATACAAACAAATGGAACTTAGATCCGCAACAGATGAAAGAGTGTCCCAGACTCAAGTTAAAAATATACTTATTCACTTTTCAACTATTTCATAAAATATGCTGCTCAAAGACAATTTCGTTTAGAATTAAAAAAAAAAATATTTCCTTTTCAAAAGAAAAATTAATTATTGATTGTATAATATAATAAAAAAATACAAATCTTTGTAAAACAATCATTATCATTCCTGTTTTCAAAATTAAAAGACAGATATCCACTTTTAAATCAAAATAATTTAGTTTATAAAATTGATTGCTTGAATTGTGACGGAACATATATAGGACAGACCGAGGGGTGAACCGCGACCTAATATGCTGTACACCTACTTCCACTTGTATTATACTTCCAAATATTTCCAAGTACTTTCAAATATTTCCAATTATTTCCAAATATTTTCAAGTACTTCCAAAATACTTCTAACCTGCACACCTACTTCCAATCGCGGATCACCCCTCGGGACACACTAATACTTAAAATCACAAATTTACGAGCATGAATATTCAATTAGAATGAAAAATTCTGATTGTACAATTCTGGCTAACTATTCTACAAAACTTAAACACAATTTTGACTTTTCTAATCCCAAAATTTTAGATAATAAGTAAAAATATATTTTTCTAGGTGGGTTTCACAAATAAAACAAATATATGTTTTGAGTTTTTATCTGGGGTTATGAGCCCATCATCAGGAGTTATCTATTAAAATGTTTCACCTAGAACCGACACCAAATTCTTTAAAGATTACCAAAATTTTAGATAAAGAACATAATTTAGAAAAAAGATTAATCTTAGAAATGATCGAATAAATAACAAAAGGTCAGATATGGATTGTTTTTCGAATGTTTATAAAATTTTTTTAGAAAAAAATAATTGTGTGTGTGTTCATAAATATTTATATTTTTTTATTTGAATTAAAGGTATTTTTTTCGCCAGGACAATTTGTACAATTGCCTGTTATCAAAATATTTAATTTCTTCGGGTTGTTTTCGAAACATTAGCGAAAACAACTTTCTTTTTTTAATTTTTTTAAAAAAATTTCTATCAATAAAGGGAGAATTTCTCCCGAAACGTCTAATTTCAAAATAAACGTCCCGAGATTGTTTTACAAAGATTTGTATTTTTTTATTATTTCCTAGGCTAGTTAACTTTAAATAAAAAATACTCTTTAATTAAAACATATTTTAGGTGACTAAAATTTTTCAAAATTTATTATTTTTAATTAAAATGAACCAAAAATAATTTAAAAACTAAGAGCGAAAAATATATAGAAACCTAAAAATTCTTTATTTAATAACGGTATATCACTCCCATTATCAGGGAATTGGACAATTAATAAAAAAACAGATTTTTTATTAAATGGGCCAGACGTTTCGTCGATTTATTTCGACTTCCTTAGTGGTCTTTATTTAATGTACAAAAAGTAAAATTCTTTCTTCATTATGCCCGTATAATTATTTCTTAATTTTTTTTCAATTATATTTAAGCTAAATTGTAAAATATTTTGGCCAAATGTATGATGGTTATATTTATCAGGCCATCTACCCTTAACGACACTTATCAACGTATTTCTAGTTCCCAATTTCAAAACAATTACTACCATCTTTCATTTCTTTATAAAATAATTCTAATTTTTCTTTTATATATTTTCTTTACATTCATTTTATATTATTTTCAATTTCCACAATCAAAGTACTATTATTCCCTCATTTTCTAATAGTAATCATTTCTATGTCCTTCAATAAAGAAAGGCAGTCATATTTTATATTTCCTTTCATTATTAAATAGATTCCAGCTAACTATGATATTCCATTTTCTCATAACAACCCAGTTCAGCGAGCTCATTAAGTAATTACCTCGCATTTCTCTGAACAATCCACAATTTATTTCTTCTCCGAAGGGATGCTAAAATTCTTAACTTACCCCAAATTAATTTTACAAAGGTTCGTGAAACACAATATCTTTTACGGATCTTCAAATTAATAGGGATGCAAGTAAAGATCATTATTTACAACTTTATCTTAAAAAAATTATAAAAAATACATACCCATTAATTTTTAATTGCAATATATTTTTTAGTCTTCTCTGTTTTAAATCTAGTCAAATAAGCTACGAGAACATTACAATTTCTAAGCTTAATTAATCAATTTATGAATAATTATTATATCTTAATAAGTAATATTACTTAAATTCAGTTATTATATTAAAACAATTTTTTTTCAAATTTGTTTTATAGAAAGAAAAATAGTTTTCTATTGACATAAACAAAAGCTCAAGTGTAATATACTACATAGAACCAGTGGTGTAGTCGTAAAATCAGCAGAAGTTATACGCTATATGATCGTAAAATCATAGGCTATACGCTATATATAATAAAATAAAATAGATTTTGATGAGGCAGTCCAAAGTTCAAAAAAGATAGAAAATTATATCTTTTTATTCAAAAGCGACGTTTTGGATGTTTCTTCCCTCCTTCTTCAGAGCTTTGAAAAGGTCAGTGAAGAAGGAGGAAGAAACCTCCAAAACGTCGCTTTTGAATAAAGAGTTATAAAATTTGAATTACACATAATTAATTATAATTATTTATCTGTGATTTAAATAAAAATTCAAATTTTTATCAAATTAATCACACAAATAAAAGCTTATACAGCTTCATTACTAAAGAGATATAATTTTCTCTCTTTTTTGAACCTCATTAAAAATCCATTCAATTCACTTACCCACAGCCCGTATCCAAAACTACTTCAATCGTAATAAAATATTTTAGTGGGGGTCGGGTTAGGCTAGGGGTTAGCGTTCCAGCCTGCTAACCAAGTGGACCCGGGTTCGAATTCGACTCGACGCATCCCGCTACAATCTGATCCCTGGGTAGAGACATATTAAAAAAAACAAATAAGTATCGTAAATTGGTATATGGCTAGAAAGGCCGAAAAGCCAAAAAAAAATTAGTCGGGTATTTCTAAAAAATTATCATTTTAAAAACAAATTGAAACAATTTGAAATATTTATGTGAATATTCAAAGAGTTAATGTCTCAAAATGTTTTAACTTTTCAACCTGCACACTGCTGCTTGCTCAAATTAAACCACAGGCTATACGCCGTATACCGCCATATACCCTCGACTAAAGCCCTGCATAGAACTGTATATTTGGCTTATTGAAATTAAAACATTTTTACCATTTTTTAAAAAAATTAAACTTAATAAGTATAATATTATTATTTTTTTATCTGCCCTTTACTTAAAATGTAAGTTTGCCATTTTCAAAAATGTCAAAAATGCTTCATTTTTGTATTAAGAATGAATAGGCTATCTAGTTCTTAAATATAAGCTATTAAGTTTAAAGCATTTTACAAAAATATCACATTTTTCTTCAACGAAAAATACCATTTGAATTTATCATGTTAGAAGCGAAATAACCTCATTCGGGTTTTGGCAAAGATCTTTGCATGAATACCATGGAAAATGATCTCAAAATAAACTAGTTCACACAATAAAATTCCCAGAAGAGACACTTGTTGAGTAATCTAAAATTACTTAACTAGAATGTGCAAGACCTTTGGTTTCGTTAGTTTTTTTTTCTTAGATGCTCATTAGAGAATATATAAATAAATTGAAATTATAAAAATAAAAATAGGTAAACTATCTTTTAGATAGTTTTTTTCTTATTCTGTCCTAATCATTGTTTCTATAATTAATTTAATCTATTTCTTAATATAGGACCCCAATGGGCGTCCTCGGGGGTGGAAACGGCCGGTTTTTTGTTTAGATACTCATTAGAGAATATATAGATAATTTCAAATTATAAAAATATAAAGATTAACTTACATACAAATTATCTTATCTCTCCCAAATTATTTCTAAATTTATTTTAAATTATAGGATCAATCGAGTACCATCTTCAGATGGTCAATTTCCTAATACAATTTAGGTCTATAATACAATAAATAATTTCAAATTTTTCAGTAACAATTTTGAAGATAATTCATCCATTTTTAACCGACTTCAAAAAAGGAGGAGGTTCTCTATTCGATTGAATTTTTTTTTTTTTTTTTTTTTTTTTTTGTGCCTATGTTACCTCATATCTCCGCCAATTGTCAACCGATTTTGAAAATTTTTTTTGCATTGGGTCCAGTCTAGCTTCCGATTGGTCCCATTTTTTTTCGATTTTTTTCATAGGTATTAGACCTTTTTATTAGGTTTGTTTAGGTTTGTTTAGACCTAACCTCTTTGTTTATGAACCGATTTCGATGGTTCTTTTTTTATCCGAAAGGGGGTGTCTTAGGGATGGTGTCATATTAATTTGGTCAAGTTCTGATGATATAATCACTATTAATAACATCACTAAAAGAGAAAAATAAAAATTTTAAGAAAAAAATAAAAACCGACTTCAAAAATTAAGTGCAACAAATATAAAAATACACTAAAAGGTATAAAATAATTATTATCTTATTTAGTTACAACTAAACGACGAAATATTAACACGAAATTACTTTTTGAAGTTGGTGCCAAACATATACCTTTTATGAATCGCACTCGACGGATCTTACTTAGTACGTTTGGCGGGTACGCTCGCTTATAGGTATAGTTTGTTTGGCACCGACTTTAAAAAGTGATTTCGTGTTAATATTTCGTCGTTTAGTTGTAACTAAATAAGATAATAATTATTTTATACCTTTTAGTGTATTTTTATATTTGTTGCACTTAATTTTTGAAGTCGGTTTTTATTTTTTTTCTTAAAAATTTTTATCCTTTTATCTTATTTAGAATTTTTTTCTTTTTGTAAAAATCTTAGATACATTTATTTAAATAAATTCTTTGATTTTTTTCTGGTCACCCCTACGGAAAATTTTCAGCATTCGCCTATAGATTTTTAGTAGTTGATCATTTAAGAGAAACAATCTTAACACGTTATGTCATTAAATAGCGAGATTACCCTTTAAACTTTCTAAATTATTAAATGAAAATTATTATTATTATTAAAGATATGTTTTACAAATTTTAAAACAATTTTTGAAAATTCAGTTAGTGTTTCAAAAGTTGACAATAATTTAAAATGAAATAAAACAAGTAATTTACCTAGTTCTCGTTTAAGTAAATTTAATATTGTTTATTTTAGAATCAAAAAATATAATTAAAATAAATTACTAAAATACTTCAAAAGTAAATAAAAATACAAACATCCTTTAAGAGAAATTGGTTAAATTACATTAGACTTTTTCTTTGGAAACAAAGAAAAGAGGGATAAAATTACTTGTTACTCAAGGGAACTAAAATAATAGATTACTATATTTTTTTTGCCTATTGTGTTTAGCATAATAGGCATGCTGACTGATTTTGAAATACTGTGCTATTATGTTGGAAATTATCTATTATTTCCAAAAAAATATCTCATTTTTACAGATAAAAAAGGATTGGTACAAAAAATTGCCATTTTAATTCTAAGTTTTAAATTCCCGGCTAAACGCCCTCAGGAATCACGCAGCTGCTGTGACGTCACACCAGCTTTATTTATATTTTATATTTGTTTCTTGGTTATGTTTTGACAACACATAAAAATTTTTAAGAAAAAAATAAAAACCGACTTCAAAAAATTAAGTGCAACAAATATAAAAATACACTAAAAGGTATAAAATAATTATTATCTTATTTAGTTACAACTAAACGACGAAATATTAACACGAAATTACTTTTTAAAGTCGGTGCCAAACAAACTATACCTATAAGCGAGCGTACCCGCCAAACGTACTAAGTAAGATCCGTCGAGTGCGATTCATAAAAGGCATATGTTTGGCACCAACTTCAAAAAGTAATTTCGTGTTAATATTTCGTCGTTTAGTTGTAACTAAATAAGATAATAATTATTTTATACCTTTTAGTGTATTTTTATATTTGTTGCACTTAATTTTTTGAAGTCGGTTTTTATTTTTTCTTAAAAAATTTTATTTTCTCTTTTTAGTGATGTTATTAATAGTGATTATATCATCAGAACTTGACCAAATTAATATGACACCATCCCTAAGACACCTCCTTTCGGATAAAAAAAGAACCATCGAAATCGGTTCATAAACAAAGAGGTTAGGTCTAAACAAACCTAAACAAACCTAATAAAAAAGGTCTAATACCTATGAAAAAAAATCGAAAAAAAAATGGGACCAATCGGAAGCTAGACTGGACCCAATGCAAAAAAAATTTTCAAAATCGGTTGACAATTGGCGGAGATATGAGGTAACATAGGCACAAAAAAAAAAAAAAAAAATTCAATCGAATAGAGAACCTCCTCCTTTTTTGAAGTCGGTTAAAAAGTCGGCAAATGATCTCGCATCTGATATTTCGTCTGCTCGTGACGTCAGTCCTGCTTCTTCGATCTGATTGGTGTTCAAACTAATATGGCGGATTGCAGAATTTTATAGTTTTATTTTATCAAATAAATAAACAATCTCGCTAATAATATAAAATTAAATTCGTTTTTTGTAATCTATGAATCCTATTTCATTAGATAAATACATTATTTTCATGATTCTTGGTTACTGTCATCATGCCTATTGCCTTAAACGCGAAGAAAAATAATAATTTCCAAACATTTTTTCTGACTGTCTGGATTCCAATTCCCACGAAAACTCAAGAATGAAACATCATACAAAGTTTGTTCTATAGGAAAAATTTTTGTATTTCCAAAGCAATGGACTAATCAAATTTTGGGCTCTCTAGCTTTAGAAATTTCAATTCAAAAATCCAAAAAATGAGAAACAAATTCAATTATCATTTGATAAGCTATCGACCCTTTGTAACTAATGGGCTGAAACATGCTTCTATTACTAAAATGCATCTCTGTATAAAGTTACAGCTTTCTATAATAGCTCAAACCGTTCTCTCACAAGAATCACTTATCACTAATATTTACCGAAAGCGCACCGAGTCTTGAAGAACAAATCACTTTTTCTTTCCATCAGGAATTAATAAACCTACTAAATATTTTGAATAATAAATTTAAAAATAATGTTATCCATTTAATATTTTTGAAAATTTTCAATATATTCGGATGATTTTTTAATTAAGTTTGTTTAAAAAAATTCTTCAAATTTTTATTTTAAGTATAACTTTATCAGAAAATCACAAGATGGTGTCATTTATTAAATCCGATGGAATGGAATATTTTTAATTTTATGTCAGAGGGGTTGTTTTTCACCCCCTCGGGAATCGAACCCGAGTGCCAGTAACAGCAATCCGGGCCATAACAATCTTTGAGTAAAATATTTTACTCGTTTACATATGTCAGAGAGGTTCGCATCCCGCAGGTGAGCCAGATGGCCCGGATTGCTGTTACTGGCACTCGGGTTCGATTCCCGAGGGGGTGAAAAATAACCCCTCTGACATATAATTAAAAATATTCCATTCCATCGGATTTAATAGATGACACCAACTTATGATTTTCTAGTAAATTTGAATCTATTACCATCGGCAAATTAATATCTTCATATAACTTTATCATTCGTTCAATTCTTAAATTAATGAATATGTATATATATTTTTATTATTTTTATAAAATCAAATTTAAATGAATATTAGAGCAACGATGTAGACAAAATTTTCCTCTAATCAATGGCCTGCCTCTCTTTCGATCGCCTCTGCGACTTTTCGTTTATTTTAATGTTAATTATAAGCAAAGTTGAATATTTTAAATCGTGATTTATTTTTAGAAAATGATCGATTTCTATTTCGTAGTGATCTCAATGATTAATAAGCCATCTGTTCTCATGGAATAAATTTAGAATTTCAAATAAACTCGTTCCAATAAATATACTGGTAGCTGTTTGCATAGAATATGAACAATTTGACTATGTTAAATGGTAATTCACTGACCAATTCATTCTTTCATTGATCAAATTTAACAATACTAGATTCGATCGAAATTGAAAACAAAATTGTATAGATAATTGAAATTGGGGGATAAAATTTAAGACTAAATTCAAAAAATTAATTTAGTCAAGTTTTGTACTTAAATTATACTGTCTATTCTTCTTTCTGAGAGTCTGGGTATCAATACCCATGATAACTTAAGAAAGAAAACTCGTAGAAAGTTTATTCTGGGACTAAAATATTTATAATTCAAAACCAGAGAACTGCTTAAGTTTGGGACTTACTAGGTTCAGAAATTGCAAATAGAAAAATGCAAAATATCAAAAAATAAATTGACACGTTCTGATGATGTGGCCATCCACTTGACTTTAGCATCCACTTCTATTGAGTTTGGTACAAGGGCCTTTTCATTTTTTGACCCCCCCCCCTAATTTTGGAGCCAGAAAAAAAATATTTTCGTATAATTTTAAATTGAAACCCCCCTTTAATTTTAGGCCGATATGCACCAAAATCTAATCAGCTGTTAATCTCAATGCACCAAAACTAGGTGTGAAATTTGGTTTTGATATTGACACTAGTTTCTGAGCTAGCTTGTCCACAAAAATTTGGTAACGCATTATTACACAGTTATTACAGTTATTATCTCGAAAAAATAATTTTTTCGATGTTCACTTATTAGAGCTTTTTTGTAGAGCGAAATGCCATGGTTTCGCCCCTTTTTTTAATCAAAATAGTTTCAGCCGTTTTTGAGATATTTCGAAAAAAAGAAGCAAAAAACCACTTTTTTCATACTCTGTATGGTAAAGTAAAAAAAAAAATAATGTTCACATAATTTAGTCATTGAACTATTGTAGTTAATTGTAATAATTTCGAAAATTATTATTTGTTATCTTGGTTGTTGAAATTAAAGAGGGTTTAGAATAGTATAAATTAATACTATTTCTTTTTAGTTATATGGAATTAGTTATATTGAAAATTATAATCCCATATGCGGAATGCGTTGTTGTTAAAATCTGTAGTTAATCTCTTTTTCTTTTAATTGAATTGCCCAACACGTGTAACCTTTTTGCTCTTTTGTTATGACACATTTGTTTACCCAAACGCTATTGAATCACCTTTCTTATATTATTTATATAATCTACTTAGCAAAAAGGGGTGATTCCTTCTCGTTCATTCTTAGTGGACACAATTTCATCCCACGCTCCATTAATTCTTCACCAATGAGTCACTCTGTTGAGAAACCGTCAATTTCTCAATGAGCCACTTTTCGGGGGCCAAACCGTGACCTTTGATTCTAGTAAAATGAGTCATAAGTTATGTGAGGGTACACCGAGCCAAAAAACCCCTTTATAAGAGGGATTACCAAATCAATGGAATATATGACGATAATAGCCTATTATTTTAAATCCAACATAAAGGAGTATTAATACTACTTTATTCTCAATCTAGTTTAAACTGCCTAATATTGGAACCCTTTATTATAATTTTAAATTGCATTAATCCTCTGAATTCTATTAATTTATATACATATATATTAGGGTGGTCCTTATTTTGGGTATTTTACGCGTCTTAATTTTTGACGTGACAACGTCTTATAATTCGATGGAGCCTGCTGCACGCACGAAAAAACATGACTCATGCGGCGTTACCTCGCTCTGAGGCGTTCCATTTAAGGCTTGAAGTGCAAGCGAGAGCGCGGAACGAGCGACAAAGATTGAGGCGGGCTTTTTAAAACAAAAATTTTTAAAACAAAAATTTTAATGATGTTTCCAAATTTCAAATTTTAAATTTAAGATTTATGAACAATAATTTAATCACAGTTTATTCTTATAATAAATTATTCAAAATTATTACAACAAATTACAATTAAATTTGCAAAAATAATTAAGTAACTAATTGAACAACAACTTTTATTCAGTTTACTTGCTGAAAGAAATAATGTCAATACAAAATTTATTATTATAAAATAATAAAATCAAAAATTAAATTTTAACAGTCGAGTAGAAATTTAAACAATAAATTTTATTCAAGTATTTTGTAAATTTAAAATGATTTTCTGAACGAAGAATTTTATGAAAAAATCGGTTGTCTGTAAAGTCGGTTTACTGACGATAGTTGAACGTGACAACGACATAAGAAAATACCATTCCATCAGTATTTTCTTATGACGTTGTCTCGTTCAACTATCGTCAGTAAACAGACTTTACAGACAACCGATATTTTTCATAAAATTCTTCGTTCAGAAAATCATTTTAAATTTACAAAATACTTGAATAAAATTTATTGTTTAAATTTCTAATCGACTGTTATTAATTTATAATTTATTTACTGAAAAACAGTAGACTTTGGCGTCGCCTAGAAAGTAGTAGGGTATGCATTCGAATAGGGCGCCCTGAGGGCCGGGTTGCGTTTTCAGGCTCTCAATATTAAATAATATTAAAATAATATAATATTAAAACTTTTTAAAGAATTCAATTTTTTTTAAGATTCTAAGGATTAATTAATGATATGATAAATATTTAAAACATAGGCCTTTGAAATTTGGACACAATTGGAGGGTAAAGTGTAGAATCTACAAGACTGGGCGATAAAATACATTATACGGGTTCCTAGTAACTAATTTCTCCTGACATTTATTATTTTGTGTTTGATAAAAAAAGTAGCATATATACCTATGTTTTGAGTACTTCTTATACAAAAATCTTTTCGCGGTCCTTGAAGATTTATAGGCATTCTGATTAACCAAAATCGAGTGTTCTCAATAAGTAAAATTAACTTTTCTGTAATAAGGAACGATGGTTCCATCAATTGTTAAAAAAAACTTATACACTAAACACTATTTCATCACACAAACATTTCGCTTATCTATTCCACAAGCAGAAGCCAGAAATTTTTTCCAGGGCTTTCCAAATTTATTTTAGAAAAACATCAGAATTTTACAAAATTAATTATGAGTATTTATTAATAAAAAATATTTTAATAAAATTTTAAAAGATAATTTATTTTAGTTTTTCTGGATTTAAATTTAGTTTTAAGCCGATATTTATAACTTCTTAAAGCTTATTTATTTACCTTTATATCAATATCAAGCAAATTGGTTCATTACTTTTTAAATTATATGATCTGAATGACAAGGAAAGGAAAAAAAGGATGTTAAGGAAAGTAAAAGTAGGGATGTTAAAAATTAAAATAAAACATTTTAAACATAACAAAAAAAAACATAATCATATGTACTATATAGTAATAATTATCATAAATTCAATCAGTATTTAAAAACTTTTTTTCTCAATTCTGTGTCCAAATTAAATCGATACGATGCAATTCGAATAATATACATATAAATCGAAGATTTTATGTGTATATCAGTGGCGTGAGGTCTATGGATCCTGTGGGTGTGCATTCCTAAGATTTAAAAGCGTCAAGACTTTTTTAGACTTTAAAAAATATGAAAAAACAAAGGCCATAGGACGATAAGCATAGTGAATCGGTCCCAGAAGGATGTCTGGATCATCATTTGAGGGTATGTTGGTACTAATAAGATACGTTGATCCTGCAAGTTTCAGATCTTTATCTACTTTGGTTTTTGAATAAATCGATAAAAACTGAAAATCAGAAAATATTATTTTTTCTCAAAAACGGCTAGACCGATTTGAATGAAATTTGGTCACATCATAGAGCTATATAAAGGCTATAATCTAGAAAAATAACAACTCATAATCTTCATAATAAATCTTTGAAACAGGCGATTTTTTCGAAAAATTTTTTTCTCTATGATAACGTTTTTGTACAATTTTGAAACTAATTTTTTTTAATATCTTTTTCGATGTAGAATAACCTCTCAAATCCACAAATTGATCGAAAAGGTACGCCATATTTAAAATAATGAAAAACTGATTTTTTTATGTAAAAACCGATTTATTTCAATGTTTTTACCCTTGAAACAACAGAAACGATCATTTCAATATAGTTTAAATTTTTGAATATTAAAGTATTTTAATAAAAAAAAAAATTGTTTCCGTATTATTGTTTTGAATATTTTATGTTATCTGCACTTATAAAGTAATCGAATAAGGTTCGTTTCTGTTGTTTCAAGGGTAAAAACATTGAAATAAATCGGTTTTACATCAAAAAATCAGTTTTTTATTATTTTCAATATGTCATACCTTTTCGATTAATTTGTCGATTTGAGAGGTTATTCTACATCGAAAAAGATATTAAAAAAAAAAAAAAAAATAGTTTCAAAATTGTACGAAAACGTTATCATAGAGAAAAAATAATTTCGAAAAAAATCGCCTGTTTCAAACGGTTATTGTGAAGATTAAGAGTTGTTATTTTTTCCCATTATAGCCTTTATATAGTTCTATGATGTGATCATGTTTCATTGAAATTGGTCAAGCAGTTTTTGAGAAAAAAATCATTTTCTGATTTTCAGTTTTTTTTCGATTTATTCAAAAACCAAAGTAGATAAAGATCTGAAACTTGCAGGATCAATGTAGCTTATTAGTACCAACATACCCTCAAATGATGATCTAGATATCCTTCTGGGGCCGATTCACTATGCTTGTCGTCCTATGGCCTTTCCAAAATTTTTATTTGAACCATTTCAGTTGTCTTAAGGAAAATACTATGATTTTATGAGGTTGAAAAATTAATTAGTTTACATGCGCTCCACGCCTGACTTTCATTTAAAATCTATAAATTGGATAAAAAATTAATCGTCAAAGATGAATTAAAAGATGTTTTAAAAACGATTGAAGAATTTTTTTAAAATTAAGGGTTATTTTTTTAGATATCATCCCCTAATGAAAATCTACTTTCCATCCCTGCGTCGTATAATATATTTACTTGTTATTATGATTAAGACTAAAAAAAAAGGGAAGCTTTACAAGAGCAAGCTATTTAGTATAATATAAACCGGTTTGGAGTTGTTCCTTATTCGCCAATATCCTGATTGATGCATTTAACAGATAATTTGCTTTTAGCTAGAGTAACTACATCTAGTTACATTTGGTTTCCTTACGTACTCTGAGCTTGATTGATTTCGCTTTGGCTCCGCCCTAATTGATCCTTCGCTTATTAAATGCGAATTGAGCTCGATCGAAATTTAGATATTTGAGCATAAAAACAACAACATACAATCCATGTGCTTAATAAAATCAACAGCTAATTGTCAATCTATTGTTTTTTCACTCAACTTTGAGATTGATTATTCAAATTTTTAATCCATTTATTATTATTAACGATTTTGCTTTTAGATTTTACGAACAATTTTAAATATAGTTCTAAATATAATTGAACTTTAGGAAAATCAAAATCAAATCAATTTATTTGAGACGTTTCGTCTCATTTATTTGATTTTTATTCAAGCTCTGAAATTGATGCTTCTGTGTTTATCAAAAGACAACTTTCACAGAATTCACCAAGTTTTGCCACCTATTTCTGAAATCGTTTTCAAGTGCTTGTAAATTTATTCTAAGGGGACGTTAAGGATTCCCGGGAATTCGTTCGTTTTTCTCTTTAAATGACAGTCATGTGTAGAAAAGCCAACTTGAAACTAAAATATTTAAAAAACATGCGCCTCGAAAGCCGAAAAAAGAGGAAAAAAGGTTGACATTGTATCCATATATTATTATTCGGATATTTGGTGTTTTATCTTTTACGTTCTTAAGGGGGCTCGAGACTGTTTATAATTTTTATAAGAAAATTATCAAATTTTTACTATCGAATGTATTGATGTATTAAATATTTATTCCCGAAATTTGAAATTGATCGTCTGTCCCATTACCGAGAAATAAATTATTGAAAATTGTTCTTTTAACATGGAAGTAAATGGACCGAGCTTTTAAAAGGACTATAACTTCTATACAAATTATAGCATTTTCAACAAATTTGAACAGATCAATAGTTCAACTTTTATAAATCGAATGATACATTTTTCAATAGATTTGACAATCTAGTTAATTAGTTATTCACAAATGTAAAAAATAAAACGTTATTTGCAGTCAACAGAATATAACAAAAGCACTAAGGTAGAATTCTTACTCTATTTCTTGAAATCGTTTTTGTCTGAAATAAATATTTTTTTAATGAGAAAAAATTTATCTCAATATTCTTTTTATTAATATTATCAAAACAAAGATTTTTATTCGAAATTAACACTTTCTTTATTAAAAAATTTAGTAGTCAGACGTTGTCACTCTGAAGAAATACAAAAGATTTTAATAGTTTTTAAGGAATTTGGTGTTGGTACTTGGTGAAACATTTTTTAAATTATTGGATAAAAAATACTTGGTAGGTTTCACATTAAGATATAAAAATAAAACGAATTTATTTTTGGACAGACTTTAATCTCGATATATATATTTCGGGTGGCTAACCCATCTTCAGGAGCAACAGAAAGTAACTCACTGAAGATGAGTTAGCCACCCGAAATATATATATCTAGATTAAAGTCTCTCCAAAAATAAATTCGTTTTATTTTTCTATCTTAATGTGAAACCTACCAAGTATTTTTTATCCAATAATTTAAACAAAATATTTTTTCGAAGATTAACCAGATAGATAAGCTGTCCCGAACTCCCTTAAAAACGACTTCACAATTATTTTTCAAAACGTTCTGCTTTATGATGGGATTATCTGATAAAAATTGTCTAATCTAGGTGGTTTTAGCCAAGGATACTTTTTTCTTAAATTTATTGTTTCACTATAATCCTATTCATTTTAAATTGTTCATAGTTAATGTATAAAAGTATATAATAATAAAATTAGGCTTAACAATTAATTTAAGAGCTTGGAAAATTCTCAAATAAAAGAGACTGAACGTCGCAATCAAATTAATGTTTTTTTGATTTTTCTAAAATTCAATCACATACGAATCGATATTTAAAATTTAAATAAAGTGAAAATAGATCACATCGAATTTGACTAAAGTTTGTGCTAATTATCTATAAATATTCAAAGAGACGGTTTTTTATGTTGTAAGACTCTTATTTTAAACATATTATAAAATTAGTAAATATTTTTATTATTATTTTTTTATTCATTATAAATCCCTTATTGAGATAGTCAAGCGCTCGCCCACGCAAACGCAAATAGTATAAAGTATATATTTTCTAAATGATCCTCTCAGTCTCTTTTTAAGAAGGACAGAGGATGTTTTTATTGGCATCTTTTGAGATTTTTTGTTTTGTTTTGCTTAGATCTGATTATAAAGGCTCTTTACTGACAAGTGTTGTCAGAGAATGAAGCAAAAAATAACCCAAGGAGCAATTGTCTCTCAAGGGAATCTATTCGTAGAAACAGAATTTTTCTTCAATCTTTGAAAAACCTTTGAAATTACAATTTAATAAAAGTCACATAAATCATTTCATTGATATGTGTCTGGTTTAAGTTCATTTTGACATGAAGTTACCCTTGAAGGAGACAATAAAAGAGTGTGTCTTCTGCTGGAATTATAAATTTTATTTATTTATTCCATTAATTCCAGCAGAAGACACACTCTTTTATTGTCTCCTTCAATATATAAAAATTCTGCTACTCTCGGCAAAAACTTTCAATTTAATGAAGTTACCCTTTTTGAATTTTTACAATATCCATATTTTGCGTAAAAAGTTGGAAGAAAAAAAATCAATTTTGTCTTTCAACGATTAAGTCACGTCTCAGGATTCGCGAGATTCTTGTTCTAACATTAAACAATAATATATGGTACATGTTCATCTTTTACTCATGTAAAAACCGCTGTTTAAACTATCTACATGTTTAAATACGCAACAATTATAAATGATTTTTTCAATATGATGTTTCAGAGAACAGTTTAATTTGTTTCTTTTTATCTTAAGGTAGTTCTTTCACAAATGCAAACATTCAAAAAGTCTTCGAAACTTGGAATATTAGTCATTAAAAGCATAATACACATACTGTTAAAATTTGAAGACGATTTACCACACCAAACATGAAATAATTTCGATTAAAAATGGAATTTTTTACATATGGTAGATAGGGAAAAGGTGGGGATATGATCATTATTTTATTTTTTTTTCATTGAAGGACTTTCACCATCTTGATGAAAAACTAATATTTGTTAGAATAATATATTCGGAGTAACTTAAAAAAAAAAATTGAAATTATTTACCTCGTAGATTTGATAAATATATATATACTAGTATATATATTTGGGCGATTATTTTTAGTGGAGGGGATATAATATCAATGGCTTGGAAACGATCCATTCATAAATAGAATATAGTAGCGAAAAAAGTACAGTCACGTTAAAAAACATAACCTAAAATTTTAATACCGTTCATATTTATAGAGTGGTTACGAGGCTAAAACTTTTTATGTGGATTGTCGCGAAAGAACCTCCTTAAAACTCGGAAGAAGTAAAATCATTTATTTTAGTAGCTCTTTATTTTCATACCCTAGTTTAGATTTTTATTTCCAAAGCTTCGATAAAAATAAGAAATAGACTTCATCGAAATCTTAAAAATATATCTAAGTACGTCTAAAATAGGATAAGAATTTACAAAATTAGAGAGCTGCTTAAATAAATAACTATTAATTACTATTTACCGAAGTTTAAGACAAAAATAAATTTTGAACTATGTTTAAAAAGTTATTAAATTTTGACGTAGTTAGAGTACTCTGTTATTTTTTCTCATAATTTCTGTACATAGAGCAAATAGTTGGGGTATTACATTTTTAAAATTTTCTAGTACTGCGAATATTAACATTATTTCTGAGAATATTTATCATGTCTAAGCTGTGACACAACCTAATGTTTTTTAATCAAAATTTGTTCATATAATTATTTTAATAACTACAGATTTTATCTTAAAAAATTATAAAATCAATTATTGATTGCCAAAGATTAATAAATAATATAATTCTGAGCTTACTGTTATTCTGAAGAAAGATGATTTCAGTTAGTTAAATATCCAATACAAATTCAGATGTCCATCCTTAACTTTTACCAGAACTTCTGACTTTTTATAATATGTTCCTAAGAGGATTTCCAGGCTTTTACCACAAATTTTGAAATATTTACTAAGTTCAATTATGTTTAAATCTCAATTTTATCAAAATTCTATACCCATCCTTTTTACTGTGATTTACCCATTTGGAATTCTATGTAGAAAATTAAAAATTCGAATTATAGTTTCAATTATTTATATTAAAACACGCTTACCGTCACCCCACTATATATACATGTATATTTTCAGATATAATATGTACAAGTGAATTTATCATGCATAGTTATTGAGTCCCGACAAAAACTTGTACTCGCCTTTCGAAGAGTCACTAAATTTTCTAAAAATTTGGCCGTAACAATAAAAAATTAAAAGTTATAATTTTTTGTCTCTAAAATAATAAATAAAACTTAAAAATATGAAGCTTATGTCCCGTTTATATCTTATTAAAAAACTGTGTTTTAACATTATGTGATATAATAATTGAATCGGAAATTTTCCAGATTAAAAATTAAATTGGATTCATCATGATCCATTTTGTTATTTTAAATTCCATTATTTCCATAATTGACATTGCGTATTTAATTTAAATTATTGATTTCTCAGAAGTTTTAACTCTGTGAAATTGAATATAATGACCTAAATAAAAAGATAATGCAAGTATTGGTTTAATTTGCATTCTGAAACTGGCTTCTCAAAATTAGTTATTATTAAAACAATATAGGGGTTCATCTAAACCGAGTAGGCCGAGTCGTTGTCCACAGAGTAAGAGACCATGGGAGGTGAACCGCGACCTAATATCGTGTACACCTACTTTCATTTCCAAGTATAAAACAATAGAAGAAGGGGCATTATTTAATGAATTTCAAAATAATTTCACATAATTCCAAAGAAGGTGTACACCTAATTTCAATTGCGGTTCACCCCTCGGCTAAAACCCTGCTCATACAGAAATTTGACCAGCTACCGTATAATCCGACCCCTACACCAATTTACACACTCTCACACCCACCCATATATGTATATAGAAAAAATATTCACTTAGGATCTACCCAAAAAAATAAATCGGATTAAATTCACAAAATAATATACAATTCTCCAATATTACTCATATTCCTACCCGTAATATAAAAGCGCAATTATTTCTGCATGGAAGCATATGTTTCGCATTGATTATTTAATTGAAATTTATATTTCTTCTTTAAACTATCATAAATGATTATTCGCATTAAAACTATTATATAATTGTGTACCCTTATATTTCCTAATCAATTAAACAAAATTATAAACTGCTTAGAATTTCCTTTGGTAGATATCGAGAATATTAGGATATAAATAAATTATAGTTTAAAAAAAACTAAAAAACACGCTAATGCACTAAAAAGTACATAATAATGTAATAATCAAAAAGTGTGTGGCGTAGAAGCATATACTTTTAATCAATAATTTCGACAAAGTGCCCCACGCTTTTTGATTATTACATTATTATGTACTTTTTAGTGCATTAGCGTGTTTTTTTTAAACTATAATATATTTATTTTACTTTTTAATCTTAATTATTTTTATATAGAAAAGTTTGCGAAACAATTATTTTAATAGAGAAATGTTTGGCGAATTTAACAGAACAAAAGTCACATTGATACCTACATTCATACATACTACCTTGATCAAACAGTTTCAGGAATTTATTCAGAAAATAAAAAATAAAAATTTATTAAAAATTTATTAATCAAAATCGATATTGTCTCCTTCAAAGTACTCCTCATCGACTGCAACACACTCATGGCAGCGCTTGATTCAAACCTCAAAATATTTTTTTATATTCGGTTTTCGGTTTGGCCATCAGAGCCGTCTTCGATTTTTTCATTATCTCCACATGGCTGCAAAAACGCGTTTCCCGGAGCGATTTTTTGAGTCGACTGAACAGGAAGAAGTCGCAGGAAGCTAAATCAGTCGAATTCGGTGGCTGTTGGATGGGATTCGTTCCGTTGTTGGTCAAAAAGTTGCGGATAATGAAGGCATTGTTATGCCGCACCTTACGTGATTCCCACAAATCAGGTCTTTTTGGCATCTCAAATCCAAATCATTAAACAAGATGTCTTGAACGGATTCATAAGCGATCTTCAAGTTCGCTGCCATCTCTCCAATGGTCAATTGACCTTTTTCTGCCATTTCATTTCTTTGATTTTATCGACGTTTTCGTCAGTTTTCGATGTCGACTGCGTTCATCATCCTCGACAGACTCACGAAAACTTGAGCCACAAATAAAAGTTTGTTTTCGGCGATAGAGTAACACTTCTTCAACATTTTTGCACCGTTTTTAACGCAAAATTTATTATAAACTCGTTGATGCAAAGACGATTTCTTTTTTAAAATCGTAAAAATAGAAAACGGCTCTGATAATCCATACCGAAAACCGAGTATAAAAAATGCTTCGAGGATTGGTTGTGCTGCAGCCGATGGGGAGTACTTTGAATGGGAAAATATCGATTTTGATGAATAAATTTGTATTTTTGATTTTCTGAATAAATTCCTGAAACTTTTTGATCAAGAGAGTAAATACATGCATACAGATGAGGCTAATAACAACGTGTCAATTAATTAAAAAGATTCCCATGTAAAAAGAGACTATTATTCCTTGGTCAGTAGATGCTTAAAGTGAAAGGAAGAAAAAGGTAGAGGAAGCAGATGAGAGAGTGGCAAATTATGCAGATTTAGTGTAGCGGGTTATTGGTATGGTTGTAGCGCCGCGGGGTGGATTGGTCAAGACACCCGGAGGTTCCTCGACCCAGCCTGGTGCCGGATGCCTTTACCGCCTTCGGACGAACACCACGTCCTCGTGAGTGGACGGCCACGACACCCGCCGCTGCCGCTTTCCCCGCAAGCGCTCTAACCAGGGCTAGAGGCAGCGCGGATCCCAATCCTGGACACTATTCCGTCCCGGTACCGAGGCCCCGTGTCCGATTCCAGAAACACATCGAACACGAAGGAGACAACACTGAACAACCGCAACAAGAACTGCAGACACGACGCAAGAAGGATCCCAACGTGTTGCCATACACTTCCGTCTATACACTCGCTCTCAGAGGATATTAAATATACTACTCATACCCTAGGGCTGCCATCTGGGGTTGTGAAACTTAAACTCATACATTTTTTTTTCAATGCTTATATGAATCTCAAAAATCAGGGCGGCCGCGTTTTATCACCTCTAAGAATCTGATTAACTAATAATAATAAGTTAAATACAGGGTGAGTCACGGGAAACGGATTTTTTTCAGGAAAGCATAACTCGGTTGATTTTTCAAAATAAAATATTTTATTTTCATAGGAACAATCAGTAGACTATGCCATCATTGAATGCTTATGAGCGAAAAATTATGTCTGACAAATGATGGCCATTTTCACGAACACAATCTCGAAAGTTTGCGTCCGCTCTTGGCAAACTTTATTCAAAGCACTGTGCAGCGAATTTTACTCAAAGACCCAGGACTTCACCCGTATAAAATTACGATAGTCCAACAGTTGAATGAGCGAGATTACCAACAACGTCTCACTTTTTGCCAAACAATGCTTGACATGTTTGAAGAAAATGAGGATTTGACCATCATAATGAACGATGAAGCTCATTTTTATCGACAGTGCCTTCGAATTTGTGTTCGTGAAAATGGCCATCATTTTACAGACATAATTTTTCGCTCATAAGCATTCAATAATGGCATAGTTTAGTGATTGTTTCTATAAAAAAAAAACATTTTCTTTTGAAAAATCTACAGAGTTATGCTTTCCTGAAAAACATTCGTATCTGTATATTAAATTTAAAATTTTATTAAAACTTGGAGTTTTGAAATACGGACCGTCACAAAAAATCAGTCTGGTCGCATTAAAAAACAGGGAAACCTCAAATAGATGGCAGCTCTACTCATACTTCCATATTAACCAGCTCAGATCCCAAGCACTTAAATAATCCCGTGTTTTTCATAATATAGATCAAATGAAAAAAACTGATTGCTTCGTAGACCACTAACCTGACATCTAGAACCCCAAAGATTTTCTCTATACTAACATTTCGCTTTTTTTTTATCGAACGAAAAACAAATATTGTTGTATATACTTCAAACGAAAATACCATTTGTAACCAAGATGTAACAAAAAAATATCGATTTAATATATAAATATAAGGTATTGCGATATTCATTTAATAGTATTTTGATAAAAAAATTCATTCCCAAGTTTCCTTTTATCAGACTGATTTGACAGAATTGCTCATCATCTCCGCTTGATTCTAACAGATTTTTATTAACTTTTTACCCCTTCTATGATAAGAGACATCATATCCTTCATTCTTTAGGAAGGTTCTTTAATCTAGACCAGGAGTGTCCAACTTTTTGGCTTATACGGGCCGCATTTGAAGAAATAAAACAAATTCCTCGGGCCGCATATAAAATATATATTAAAAATTGAAAATCTGCCCTTTTATTCTTCGAAAACTTTTGAGAAGATTTTCTAATTTCTTCTTATTTTAGAAAATATATTTCAGATTGTTTCAGATATGTTTTTCAGTAAGTAGGTACATAAAAATCTTAATGTTTCAAGGAAGTTTATAATTCTATGTCGTTGCATTCATTGCAGTGCTGGGTCGCATGCGTCGGTTGGACAGCCCTGATCTAGACCTTCTATTTCTCTTTCTTATCTCTCGATCCAAAACATGTGTGTATCTGTACAATATATCTTCAGCAAAAATTTCCCACAAAGTTCTCTAATCGTTAATTCTATCGGGAACTTTCTGATTAGTAATTCGATTGATCCATGAATTTCTAACAGAGAATAAAGTTTTTACTGTGGATCCTGATTTAAAATCGAATTGATTTTTTATTATTTATTTAAACGGGCCAAAATAATTTATAAAACACCAACCATATACCTATTAAGAGCTGGACTCACCTCAGACGATTTTTATAGGTAAATAAATTAGTAAATCATACTTATAATAAAAAACTATCATAATTGTCCTGTTTTATGCTTTTGGACGTACTATATAGTATATCACAGATCATAGAGCTCTCTATGTAATGTGGTAGGTGAACTGGTCATTTGGAAAAAACTAGAATTTTGTGTTGTGGATGGAAACCTAAACGCTAAACTCAGGGAGAATTTCTAAATAATAGAAATATCAACTTTTCATTAAACCCTTGATAAAATTAAAAAAAATCACAGCTATAAAAATTTCTTAAACAGTTAAACTCAAATTCGCAGCCAATTTTACATACACTCTGACCGTTATAAATAAAATATCGCGATGTCCTGAATATTTATATATTAATAACAAATTATTTATTAATAAAGAGCAATATCCAGATTTATAAATACTTATTTTTTTAATAATAGATGATCTTGCATTGGTTTTTATCTACCCCATATGTCCCCATCAATTTATTGCATTTGTATCAATTTCAATAGCATTTAATTTTACTATTGTATCAAAGATGAAATATTTATAATAAAATCTAATCGATGCTTGCCAAAAATAACTTTTCTTAAATATTTTATATTTCCAATCCTTATATTTAAATAATTTTTTTTATTGTTTGATTTTCACTGGAAAATACCTAGAGACTAGTATTCACTGAAAAACAAAAAAAAAAAAAAAAAAATACGGAACTTTCCAATGGATTGCATGATTTGAACTCAAGCCAATTTCTTTCAGATATTTTGGAGCCAGCGCCACACGAAATGTACCTGCTTGATATTACCTTTCAATCTCTCTCTCTCTAAATCTCTCTCTTTTACACATACTTCATTCATTCTACTCATTTTTCTCTTTCTTAAAAAAATTAAATTAAATTAAATTAAACAAAAAAAATAATTGAAATTAAAAATAAAATTGTATTTTTTTATTTAATCATGCGTTAATAGTGCTAATCGGATTTTTTTCTGTTCGAAAAAACTAACGAGTGTTGATAATTGGATGGCTTGTTCGCTGCTTTGTCCAGCGTTAATGAGCAACCCTCCCTCGACAACATCATCAACAACAACATCAACTACAACCTAAGCCCCCAAATTCCAACCCCTGCCCCCCATTTCAACAGGGGCTACGTGCGGCGCCGGCTCTGGTGACGTCATCGCCAATTTTCCAATATTTCATTTTATACAAATATAGACTAGTATGTAATCCAATCCTCCTTTCCACATATCTGAGTCCCATCATTTTTTTTAATTCTATTTATTTATATTAAATATTTATTAAAGAAGCTATTAATTTCTAAGAAATTATTTGATTTTAACCGTTGAATTCATTCTTTTATCAATATTTTTTCATTCTTTCTACAATCATTGAGGAATTACAATTTTTTTCTGCTGAGGCTTTTATAAGGTTTTTAGGTTTATATTTGCAAAAATTTTGGATGTATTTGAAAACAACTTGCCTAATTTTTTACATTAAATCTTTTGAGGATATATTATAAAATGTAAAAATTCAAAACAGTTAATTTCAGAGGTTATTCAAAATTATAGTTTTGAACAGAAATAAACAGATATTTAATGGTATATTGATTTTTTATGGTCGAGGATAATGTTTGGAGCCTGAGGTGCAATCGGTGGCTCCAATTTTACCAGAAACCTTTAGTTATTGTGCTATTAAAATCAAATAAATTATTATATACAATAAAAACTATTTCGCAAAGATAGGAAATAAATATAATAATAAACTTACTCTAACATCAATGGTAGATCATGGATCAGTCAAAAAATATTTGAAATTTAAAAACTCAATCTTTAATTTTACCTTAACTTTATAATATTTTTTCCCCGATTTTCCTTGAAGGAAAAACAAGAAAAGAGGGGTTTCAAGTAGATTAAAGGAGGGGTCGGGTAGGCTAGGGGTTAGCGTGTCAGCCTGCTAACCAAGTGAACCCGAGTTCGAATCCGACTCGAGGGATCCGGCTACCTCGGGGTAGAGTCAAATTAAAAAAAAAATTACTATCGTAAATTGGCTTATGGCTAGAAAGGCCGAAAAGCCAAAAAAAAAGTAGATTAAAAACTTGTTTGGCTGGGGCGACAGAAGAAGAAATAAAGCTTTTCTTTTTAGTTAATACAAATATTTAAGAATAGGACCCAAAATTATTGCTTGGTAAAAAGCAAAAGATATCTCAGGGATAACAGAGTATTTTTTTTAAGAGCTCGTACGAGAAAAGAATTTGCGATCTAGATGTTATAGATTTAGAATCATTAATCTAATAAGTTTATTGCACTCAGAGCTCACATTATTGGAAGGTAAAATAAAGAAATTGTCTGTACATTATAAGTACCCGAGAATGGGTGGATGTTGCATAACTTCCAGGGGCGCCCGTCTATGAAGTTTCTTTTAAAAATATTGATAAAAGAAAGAATTATTAAAAAAAAAATAATAAAAATTAATAATTATAAATATCTGACTTTTCATATAAATATTATTATTAATAGCTATTCTTTTAATAGATAAAAAAACTAGATTTAGTACAAAAATCAAAGAAGAGTTTCCATGAATTCTAATGTATTTTTTCTTCAATGAAAAATTGTATTTCTTATAAAAATTTTTTGACGAAAATAATAATATTCAAGTATATATTAAATTCAATATTCAAGACATATTATGAATTTGAAGTAATCTGTCTTAAGCTTAAAAAATTACATTTTTATTTATTTTAGACTTTAGTTTCAAAGATTTCTATCTAATTATAAACTTTACTTATGGATATTTTATAGAATTTTATTTAAAAATAAATTTACTCCTTTTGGGAAAGTGGAAATAATTTCAATTCTGTTCTATTTTTTCCAAAGGATTTAAATTTGATTATACTTAATATTTTTAAGTAAATACTATAGTATCTATGAGAAATATTTATATTGGAAGAGATCAAAGTGTTCGATACTATTCTCTCAAAATTAGAATTACTTAGAGTAGATAAATGTTTAATTTATTCTTTACGAATTAAAAACTGCTACTCTTAACCATTTAAAAAAAATTTCTCTTTGATTAGAAAATTTCACTTTGATAATCAGTTATATTAAATTTTGAAAACACGACTTTTTGGCATAAATTTTGCTAGTTTATATTTAATCAATTCCATATAGTTCTATACATTTCATTTTTATTATCGTTTCTGAAATAAAATTTTATTATTTTAGACACTTTATTAATTGTCTTTGTATTGGTTATAACGTAGTATTTATTATTGATTTTGTTTCAATATTATCCTGGTAGGATATTTTCCCATAAAAGTATTTGATTAAATACCATTTGCAGTTCGATTTCACTGAATATTTTTTTTGATTTATTTTCATTTGATTGTACAATTTCTCTTTGAGGTAGCTTGTTTGAAAAAATCACTCTAGCGCTGAGTCAAATTGATTTTTTTCCTATTCGTTTCCTCTTGTCGAAATTAATCAACGATCAAGTATAAAATAATTAAAAAAATATCAAATCAAGTCGAATTTGTAGCGGCTACAAAAAAATCTTCAAAAATATTAATATTCGAATTTTTATTTAAATCACACATAATTAATTATAATTATATATTAAACACGAAAAAATAATACAATATAACTACGACGTTTCGATCGACTTATTCTGCGATCGTTCTCAAGTATGAGCACCCACTCCGATTAAAGGTTAACTGAGCCAATCACGTGTCGGTCAAGCTTATATAGACTCCATGTACAGTCCAGTCAAAAAACCAACACACTGACGACCTCAGCGCCCCTGTCGGACTGAGCATTACATGTTTTTAAAAATCCATAAAGCGAAAAATATTGACAAATCAAATGATAATAATAATAACAATAACAATTAATCCATATATCAAGAATATTTTAGTTTACATAGTTGGATTTTATAATACATATGTGGATTAATTGTTATTTATTATTGTTATTATCATCACTTGATTTGTCAATATTTTTCGCTTCATGGTTTTTAAAAACATGTAATTCTCAGTCCGACAGAGGGCGCCGAGGTCGTCAGTGTGTTGGTTTTTTGACTGGATTGTACATGGAGTCTATTATAAGCTTGACCGACACGTGATTGGCTCAGTTAACCTATATATAATCGGAGTGAGTTCTCATACTTGAGAACGGTCGCGGAATAGGTCGATCGAAACGTCGTAGTTATATTGTATTATTTGTTTGTGTTTAATATATAATTATAATTAATTATGTGTGATTTAAAAAATATTAAGAACAGCTTCATTACTAATTAATATTCAAGTTTGAAAACCTTTTTATTTATTTTTAAAATATCGGGCTGACATACAGAAACTCTTGGTTGATTTTTTACATTTAGAAATTGATAGTAGATTAGAAAAAGCTTTGATTGGAGAGTGATTAAGCGATTGTGGCTTAGACTCCCCGGCACTACGTGGTCCTCGACTCTCCGACTCAACCACGACGAGCTGAAGAGCTGTACTCTTACTCGTACTCGAAGGACCTGTCATCGGCTTCCGGGCTGGGCTCCCGACCCACGTCCAGCTCTTATTCCTCGTCTGAGCGTGTGGAGAGGACGTCAGGCGCTGGACCATATGGGAATTCGTACTCGAGCAGTTCCAGGACATCCCGCTCTAGCGACTTGCCCGGCTCCTACCACTCCAGCTACTCCTCCACATCAAGTGGTAGACTCCCTGGTGGTACCAGCTACCGTCACTACTCCTACCGTGTATAATCTACCTTTTGCCGAAATCCCGTCCTGCTACCTTAATCAAAACCAGCATATTAAGCTTATGAAATAATTTAGCAACTCTGCTTAGCTTTACATATTTTCTATACTGTATACAAATATGAAATTATTCAAATAAATATCAATATTTATTTAAAAAAAGTCGTTTTTTCTCATTATATTGAGTCTATGACGTCACCAGACGCCTGCACGTATCCCTTTCTCGTTCCAGATCCTCTTCGGACTGCCAGAGTAATCGCCAACAGGTAAGAATCCTCGCTTTGCATGGCTGCATAAATATTTGCTCTTGAAACACAAAGTACTAGTCAATACAGGATGATACTTAACTACCACTCTGCATCTATTATTTTTACTATTGTAAATACTCTTTTGTGCTGCACTGCTTACAAATATCACTATAAATCAAAAAAATCTTTATTATATATAGATAAATAGACTTTAAGAATAAAAAGTAAGTAGATATAGATACCTATACAAAGGCGTAACATCTCAAAATGAATAGAGCTGCTAGTCAGAAATAATTTTCAAGATTTTAGGAAAAATTTAAGGCTATTAAATTAGTGATCTCCCTATCATACAAACTGCCCTCAAACTTTACATAATAATAAGCTTATTGTTTATTAGTTAGTTATGGTCAAGGTTTCAGAAAGGTAATTAGAAAATAAAACTACTTGACCTTATGGTTTCAGATAATAAAGCTCTAACATTGTTGTTCTTAAAGAATACAATTCTTATAATACTTTTTTGATTCGATCAATAACAATCACAGGGTCGGGCATAAAGATCTACCACATTTGGAAGAGGCATAAAAAAATGAAAAAATTTAACTAGAAAATAACTGATTATATTTTTGAAATGAACATAAAATATTTTTTTTAAATCTGTTTTATACTATTATTATCATTTCCGTCCATAATTTGTATTAATTTGAAGGTTTATAATAGGAAAATAAGGACAAGTTTTTATGTGTGACTTTTTTATTTATCAGCCAACGTTTCGTCGACTTTGGCGACTTCTCCAGGTCTTCTACAATTATAAGAACATTATAAATATCAAGTTACAAAAGTACAATTATAATTCCAGAACAAACATGTATTACCCGCCAAATAGTCATACCACACATTCGTCTAAATTTTCTTGTTATCTACGTTACCATTGAAGCCATTAGAAATACAAATTTCAAAAAATATTGTTTTAAACATTATATATAAAAAAAGGGTAAAGAGGGGGGGCGAGGGTCAAAAATGAAAATTCTAGCCCTTTCCACCAAACTCAACTAAATTTTGTATATATATTCTGTAGTTCCCCAGAAGGCTAGAAATGCAAAAACTAAACACCCAAAATGGGGGGCGAGGGTCAAAAATGAAAATTCTAGCCCTTTCGACAAATGAAAAATCTAACCAGCTAAAATGGGGAGAGAGTCAAAAATGAAAATTCTAGCCCTTTCGACAAAACACAACTAAATTTTGTATACATAATTTGGTCGAAAGGGCTAGAATTTTCATTTTTGAGCCTCTCCCCCTTTTGGGTGGTTAGATTTTTCATTTCTAGCCTTTTGGGGGCCCACAGAATGTATACAAAATGTTGTTAACGGAGAATGGTGTAGGTTCTTGGTGAAACATTAAATAAAGTAAAGAAATTTTTTTTAGAAACTTTTTAAAATTTAAAAATAAAATCCTAGGTAGGTTTCACAAAAATAAAAGATCAGATTCTTGTTTAGTACGACTCTATATATATTTCGTGGTATAAGCCCATGTCCTTCTTTGTGAACTCCTGAAGATGGCCTTATAGTATCTGATCTTTTATTTTTGTGAAACCTACCTAGTATTTATATTTAAAATTTTTAAAAGTTTCCAAAAAAAAATTTCAAAAATTTCATTTACTTTATGTATACAAAATTTGGTTGAGTTTGGTCGAAAGGGCTAATTTTTGACACCACCCCTCCCTTATTTTGTCTGATATAATGTTTAAAACACATTAAAAAAAAAATTATTTTATGTTCTTTTCAAAAATATATTCAGTTTTTTTTCTAGTTAAATTTTTTCATTTTTTTATACCTCGTTCAAAATGTGGTAGATCTTTATGCCCCACCCTCTACTATAAGAAGATATAAGAAAGAGAATAAATGTTGACTATTGAAAATTTAATTATATCTAAACTTAATTAATCTTCTTGTTCACAAGGCGAGAGACATTTTAAATGAAAACAGTTCAGTAAAGAAACCATGCTAATATGATAAGCTTCTTTTAAGCTCTTTTGAGTCTCAGTAATCACGGAGTGTATTTCACCATCACGTTTGAATTCTTAAAATATATATTACGATCATTTTTAACAAATGGTCTGTAAAATTTAATTAATATTTATTTAGAATACCTAGTCTGCCTAGTTTTGAATAGAAATAACCAAATACTA
Source organism: Forficula auricularia (assembly GCA_024734495.1). Classification (NCBI taxonomy): domain Eukaryota; kingdom Metazoa; phylum Arthropoda; class Insecta; order Dermaptera; family Forficulidae; genus Forficula; species Forficula auricularia. The sequence continues at coordinate 5,866,804 of JALMQS010000828.1, read as the reverse complement.
TTTAAAAGCTTGCATAATTATACAGGGTGAGTTTTTTTATCTTGAAACAGTCTTATAACTCAAAAATATATGGAAAAAAGTTTCAAATAAAAATTTATTTATATCAGGGGGGAAACTAAACTATGCTATTGTTTTTCGAGGTAGAACAAGCTTTCAAGGGTATTTCAAGGTCAAGTTCTGTTTTTTAAATGGAACCCTATATTTTTCGTTACATTTACTTAATCTACAAGAAAAACTGAACTAGTTTCATAAGAACTATTTTTTTATACGCCATCAAATAAACAAAATATTAAATCAATTAGATCTCTAAAAAATCTTAATAATTATTTAACTTAATTATCAAATAATAACGATTAAATTATTAAATAAAAAAGTCACAACAATGAAAATAAGTGTTTATAATGATATTAAAACTTCATTATACTCAGATTTAAGAGATTATTTTCTACTCAATAGAACTATTTAAAATTCTTGAGTTAAACAAGTTTATTTCTCGTCTCAATCCAGTAGATAGTTATATTGTATTTTTTGTTGAAGACAGAATTGAAATGGTCTTAATTTATGGTGAATGTGGAAGAAGTGTTATGGGGCTGCCATTGAAATGGATACCGAGCGTTTTCCTGATAGGAATACACCCTCTCAAGCTTCATTTTATCGTGTTGTATAATCTGTTAAAAAGAAAAACACTAGGCCACGAAGAAACTGGAACAGGCCAACATAAAGGAATTGGAACTGGAATTCATCCAGAAGACTTGCGAATGTCACAGACCAGTATCGCAAAATTATTAATTATTATTAAATTATTTATTTAATTATTAATTATTTAATCATTATTATTTGAAAATTAAGTTAAAAATTGTTAAAAATAACTATTAAGATTTTTTTTTGAGATCTAATTGATTCATGTATTTTGTTTATTTGATATCGTACAAAAAATAGTTCTTATGAAAGTTGTTCAGTTTTTCTTGTAGATTAAGTAGACGTAACGAAAAATATAGGGTTCTATTTAAAAAACAGAAGTTGGCCTTGAAATACTCTTGAAAGCTTGTTTTACGTCAACAAATAATAGCTTAGTTTTGTTTCCCCCTTGATATAAATAAACTTTTATTTGAAACTTTTTTCCAGATAATGCACTGTTTTTGAGTTATAAGACTGTCTCAAGATACAAAACTCACCCGGTATATTAGAGTGGTTTTAGCGTATATGGGGTATTTCAAATTATGCGAAAATCAACTGGACAACCCAGAAACTTGTTCGTATAGATAAAAAACTTCTAACTGTAAATTTTGAGCAATATCGAATATCGCGTAACCGAGCCCTAGCCCTCTAAAGTTTGAAAAAGTAGGTTTTTTCATTTTGGTCCACCCTAATATTAAACGGTCCCAAATGGCCAAATTATATATTTTATCGATAGAGGACGTTAATACGAATCGAAAATATGTTTATTTATTGAAATCTGAATAAAATTGACGGAGTTTTTATTATTAACCATTGAAGAGAATTACAAGAAATATTCGTATTTTAATAAAATGAAATCTTAGAAAATATACAAAATTTTGAAATAAACAAATAAGGTAACGGCAGCAGTAGTTGACTAAGCATAGTAGTTGACCATTTCGACAGAAAACTTTAATTAATAAGGATCCAGAAAAAGGTTCTATATACACGTCCTGCTGTCTAGTGTCCATAGATTTTTTCAAGGGAATCCTTCCACAGGATCCTTATTAATTAAAGTTTTATGTTGAAATGGTCAACTACTTGTGCACGGTCAACTATTGCTGCCGGTATTTTATGATGTAACTAAAAAATTCAAAACTCCGTCAATTTTAATTCGATTTCAATAAATAAACATGTTTTTGATTCCTATTTTAACGCCCTACTCTATCGATATAATATGTAAGTACCTGGAGGCACCGAGCGATGCTCGGTAACTTCTTCCTTCAGTTAAAACCTTTATTTTAATATTATTTTTAATTTAAAATTCTGAGAAAAAGGTCGATTTTTATTTGAGAGCCGTTTTCAAATTAAAAAAAATACAAATATATATAGTATTCGCTCACTGTACCCCCCCTCCCCCCGCTTGACCCCAACCCCGAAACCACGCCCTACCCCCGGATCCCCACCACTACACCCCACCTCCTGCACCTGTTTTGATTCAACCATATGATTCATTTTTATTCTTCCAATTGTTAATAAATAAAACCTATCAAAATGTGTTGTTTTTTCAGAAAATTGAGACCTGCTTATGCGAAATATATTTTTAAATAAATTCTTGATTATTTTTTATTCTATTAAATAAATAAAGTTCTTTAAAAAACAATTTTAAAACGTTTATTAATATTTCTAACGTTTATGGAGAACAAAATATGTTAAAATCCACAATCACAATACTTCTTCAAGGCCTTTTAGAACAATGAATTAAGGAAACCCATTGTCTGCCTGAGTACAAAAGGAAAAGAGTAACCTTTTTTAAAACCCTAAGAATGGGATTTGTCTACCTGAGAATAATTAATTTGATTACGAAAAAACCCATCAAAAACAATTGTCAAAACAGATCGTGACAGATCGAATTGTCACCCCAAAAACCCCCTAACCCGTGAATTTCATCAAAATCGGTAGAGTCGTTTTCAAAATATAACCAAGATACAAATATACAAACAAATATATATACAAAAAAATATACAATTTTTGCTTGTTTAATAAGAGTAGATTTGGGACCCTTTAATTAGGGTGCACCAAAAATGAAAAATAGGAAATAAACCGATTTTTGAATGCTAGGGCTCTGTTACACGATGTTCCATATGACTCAAAATCTACAGTTATTAGTTTTTCATCTACACGAACAAGTTTCCGGGCTGACCCGTTGATTTCTACATACTTCTAAAATAAGAACCACTCTATTATATATTCTCTAAGAAATACTTGAGATGGATCAGCCTTCCTTTGTTTGATATATTAGTGATCGAAACGGGATCAAGGTCAGCAAATATGAAATTCAGATTATAGAATAATCTTTAGGACAAGTTTTTTGTTTGAAAAATCTGTATAAGCTTATTAAATTATTTCATTCAAGTCAAACTTTATCTTGTTATTATTTTATCAAGTGTGATGGAAGAATAACAAAGATATATAATGCATTGCTTATTCTCAAAATGAGAAAAATGATTTTAAAAGGAATCTAAAATACGACAAATTTAAATATTAAGATTTATTTTTTAAAGGGAAACCAATGAGGTTGTCCTCTACTTGATGCAAATAATAATTTACATACATATATCAAAAATTTAGAAAAATTTAAAGATTTTAGTAGAAAAGAATTTAAATTGCTTATCAGAGGGATTAATAAATATGTATATTTATAATTTATTTGTTTGAGACTATAAAAAAAGGGGTGTCCAACCTTTTGGATCACACGGCGCGCATTTGAAGTAAAATCAAAAATATAAAATATACCTACTAATTCAATTGATATTTTTAAATAAAAAAAAAAGAGTTAATAATGTAGAATAATGATATCCACTATGACAAAGAATCAAAAATATCTTAAAAATATATAATAGGAAGAGTAGGGAATTTGATAAATTTAAAAACATAAAGTTTTTTTTAAAGGGCCAGTCGTTTTGTCAATTTATTTTGACTTTCTCAGAGTAGCTACAAAATTGATGGCCAATTAAAAAAAAACTCTGTTTTTAATTTTTTCTAATTCCCTGCTATTCCTGTTATAAATTTACCAAGGTTACGAATGATGTAACATTATTTTTAAAATATTTTTATCTACTAAAAAATGGAGTCAAAATATGACAAAATTGTGATTATTTTTTCGGAAATCTTGATATATATTTTTTCACATTCAAAATCTAAAATCTGCTCTTTTATTTTCGAAAATTTTTGTGGAGGAGCCGAAACGTCAGGGAGACCTGATACGGTACTTAAAAGAAGATCTTGGTCTCGTTTTTATCCCAACTTAAATATTATTTAACCTGAATAGATAAGACTTTCAGTTACCACTATCTTGAAGCTAAAGGATTAGAGATGAGCGTTACACATTTTCATAATGCTTACCTTTCGTCAAGTGATTTATGCTACTGCCGCTAAAGAAGTTTCATTTTAAAAATAATCTACCAATATAAGCTAAAATATCAGATGTAGGAAAATAAGAAAAAGCCTAAACAATCCTACGAATTTTGATTTCATTGCTTGCAGAAATATCTCAATTTTCTAAAAATTCAATATTAACATTAAAGTATCTTACATTAAAACAAAATGTGATGGTGCAAGGGAAAAGGGCTCTTATCTTCACCTGGTCTAATGATATCTCCTGTTTCTAGAGAAACAATTGAACAAAACGCGTTTTGTCCCCCCAAAAATTCCAAAAATTTACTCAGTTATGAAATTTTTGAATATTGTAGAAGTAAAAAACGTAGTTTTGACTTATATCCGTTTAAATTTTCACAATTTTTAAACAGATAAAAATAGGGCATTTCTTCTATTTTTACCCTCGCTATAATTCTATTCCGAATAAAAATTTGCTCCATAATTCAAATATGTAATCAAAAATTATACCCACATTTAACTCACATTTTTGCCATTCTTGAAAAAACTGGAAGGTGAAGATAAAGGCCCTTTTCCCTGATACCATCACATATTCATAATTATACATATATAAGAAAATATGTAATTTATAAAATGAACAATTTTCAAGAGGAGAAAAAAATTAGATAAGAAATAAAACTTCTCTTTTTTACATCATTTTGTATGTAATATAGGTACGTAATATCTTGGCGAGTTTCATTTGAAAAATATTAAAATATCATTAAAGTTCACTCACCCTAAAATATTAATAATACGTTTCTAGTACGCCAAAAGGCATATTAAAATTGATTATTTTATTTTTTAAGATATTTGTATGAGAGAATATTTTTTCCCCATTTTTATTATAACAAAATTATTTCACCAAGTGATAATATTTAAATATTTAATATTATTTTTGCAATGAAATTTTCTCTGTAGAGAGACGGACTGGTAGAAATTTTAATTGAATGTAATGGAAGGCAGCCCAAGGGTAGTGAGGAAAGAAAAAATTAACACATATCAAATAAGGTGTAATTTATTGGAATCCTTCCTACTTTCCTTTCAAACCGACGTTTCGGAGGATTTTTCCTTCCTTCTTCAGGGTTTCAAAGGGTCAATGAATGAAACAAATAAAATGTTTCCTTCTTCTCTCCACAGTAGTGTTCAAAACTTTCTTCTTTTTACTTTATCCAATGCGAACCATGGGTAAAGTATTGTAATCGGTCTGGTGGCAAGCGCGACTTCAAAGGGTCCTCAGGTAAAGACTACAGAACCCATGGTCTCAATTAAAGTCACAAATTGTAGTATTCAATTTGGTTGAATTTTAGCACGTGACGGTTTTGCCAAAAATTACATGGTGTCTCGTCGAGAGACCAAAAAGTGCGATTTTTTCAGGAAGTGCGTGCGGATGGATAGATGTATGTTATCGTTTTTTTCGTCCACGATTTTTTCCACATCGTTGAACTGATTGAAATGAAATTGAAAACCTATGATTATTTTAACAAAATAAAGCGATGATTAGTTTTTGGTACATATCGGCGAAAAAGCATTAGTACTTTATTTCAGTACTTTTTTAGTTTTTTCTAAATATCTTGAAAATGACTTGACCAATTTTGATGAAATTTAATATCCTAATTAAGTACCTTGGGGAGCACAAAAAAGGTTAAATAAAGTTTTTAGTAAAATTATATTTTAAAGTACTTTACTCTGAAGTAAGATAGCACTTTTTTTAAATTCTTTATTATTTTATTTTAAACATGGACCTCAAATAGGCTATATGATTAATAATAAAGGAATAAAAATATAGATATTTCAAATGACTTTGGATAAAGTTTAGCAACGATCCGTTGCAGTTTATTTAGCAAAGGCATAGAAAAACAATTTTTTTCCTCCTTCTATTAATTAGAATTAAGAAAAGGAGGAAAAAAATTGTTTTTCAATGCCTTTGCTAAAAAAGAAGAAAGTTTTGAACACTACTGTGGATGAGAAGAAGGAAACATTTTATTTGTTTCATTCATTGACCCTTTGAAACCCTGAAGAAGGAGGGAAAAATCCTCCGAAACATCGGTTTGAAAGGAAATGAGGAAGGATTCCAATAAATTACACCTTATTTGATATGTGTTAATTTTTTCTTTCCTCACTACCTCTGGGCTGCCTTCCATTACATTCAATTCAATATTATTTTCAAATTATATCGATATATATAAAATAAACCCAATAGTGTATTTTTATAGCATTGCTTATTTATTTTAAAAGTTTTAAATGTATATTTTAAGTCCTATTTCTCTTGTATTAAGGCCAAAAACTTGTTTGAGTAAATGATCCTAAGACATTTATGTGATTGGTATCCGCTGCTCTTTTACGACAAGATATAAATTAAAGAAAATAGTCGTCAAAGTTAACGCTACTATAAAATTATATTTAGGTCAATTAAATTTCGCACATTTGCACTGAAGTTTATTCGACATTTATAAATATATAAAAAGTAAAATGAGTGGAATCACAAAAGATAATGTTATGGGAATTTAAAATTAAAGTTAAAGTTTTATCGAGGGTGTAGTTTAACCCGAGGGGTGACCCGTGACCTAATATCCTGTACACCTACTTCCATTTCCATTTTCATTTCCAAGTAGAAGACAATAGATTAAGGGGAATTATCTAATGAATTCCAAAATAATTCCACATAAATCCAAAGAGGGTGTACACCTAATTCCAATCACGGTTCACCCCTCGGTTTAACCATTGAATTGCCTTCTCGTGTATCATTGTACCTCATTTTGATATGAATAAATAAGTATAGAAATGGTGTAAAGTAACTGATGGAAATACTTGAATACGGCACAATCACTGCAACCAAGTAATAGAAATATTTTTTCGAAATTATTAAATTAGATTGAAGTAATTTTGGGAGACTGATAAGTGAATTGAGAAGATATTGATGAGGCAGTCCAAAATTCAAAAAAGAAGATAATTTAAACTATGTTTTTATTAAAGATAAGAGTAAATAAATATTATATTTAATACTTATTTACTATGAGTTAAGGATTCTTGGTCACTTGTTTCACATTAACAAGTGACCAAGAATCCTTAACTCATAGTAAATCAATATTAAATATAATTGATAGAGATTTTCTTTAGGAGACGGACTGGTATAAATATGCAATTGGATGTTGATGAAAGCAGTCCACGGTGGTTGTAAAAAAATAAGACTATAGAGGTTTTATTATTTTACATTTATTTGTTAAACCGACGTTTCGGAGATTTATTCTCTCCTTCTTCAGGGTAACAAAAAGTCAATGAAAGTAGTTCAAAACATAATTACTTTCTGTCTCCTTTGACAATGCCAAAAAAACATTATAAAAAATTTTCATCTCGAATAGAAATAAAGTAAAAAGCAATTGATGATCAATATGTTAATCATATTGATCATCAATTGCTTTTTACTTTATTTCTATTCGAGATGAAAATTTTTTATAATGTTTTTTGGCATTGTCAAAGGAGACAGAAAGTAATTATGTTTTGAACTACTTTCATTGACTTTTGTTACCCTGAAGAAGGAGAGAATAAATCTCCGAAACGTCGGTTTAACAAATAAATGTAAAATAATAAAACCTCACGAGGGGGTGGGGGGTTATTAAGGGGCAAGGGGGGTGAATGTAACTTATGTACGAGGGAATCCCAGCTTACGAACACCACACGAGGGGGTGGGGGGTTATTAAGGGGCAAGGGGGGGTGAATGTAACTTATGTACGAGGGAATCCCAGCACCTCCACCACACGAGGGGGTGGGGGGTTATTAAGGGGCAAGGGGGGGTGAATGTAACTTATGTACGAGGGAATCCCAGCACCTCCACCACACGAGGGGGTGGGGGGTTATTAAGGGGCAAGGGGGTGAATGTAACTTATGTACGAGGGAATCCCAGCTTACGAACACCACACGAGGGGGTGGGGGGTTATTAAGGGGCAAGGGGGGTGAATGTAACTTATGTACGAGGGAATCCCAGCACCTCCACCACACGAGGGGGTGGGGGGTTATTAGGGGCAAGGGGGGGTGTATGTACTTATGTACTAGGGAAATTGGGCTTTATTTTATTACGTTATTGTTAAATTAATCTGCTTCGCTATTTATTAATGGGGTGGGTGTGTCCCTCAGTTTCTGATCCAAGTGGCACGTCCCTAGAATGGAGAATGAAATTTGAGGTGATGAGTGAAGGATGTAGGGAAATGGGCTTCCTGGTACTAATGCTATAAATAAAGTTATACAGACCAGCGGTTATGATAGACAATGATATTGTTTTATTCCTTAGCAGTACAATTAGTTGAGGTGAAGTAGAGAGAGTGTCGTACACGGCAAACTCGTTTGGGTCCAGCGGGATTATTGATAGACTCGTCGCTGCTGAAGAACGGCCGGTGTGGATAATATATATATAATGGGTTTGAGCGCCGACTTCGAAGGTGTGCTTCTCGGGTCTCAATGTAGATAATTATATATATATATCAGCGGTATGCGCTTCGTACGCCAGTACCTTTTCCTCAAGAAGAACGTATATCAAATAAAATGAAGTAACCGCCTTGTGCAACCTAGGTGCTCGATGAAGAAGGAACTTGTATATATATAGAGAATTAGCAGTTTATGTGCTCACTCTCTCTCTGCACTCGTGTCAAAACTGTGGAACTTGAATATAACAGTATTTGTGTAGGTTTATTCAGAGTCACTTCGATAGCAGTAGATATGCACTCATTCGCCTCTCTCATGACATGTCAGTCAACTTGAATATAACAGTATTTGTGTAGATATATTCTGAACACTTGATAGCAGTAGATGCTCACTCTCTCTCATGACAATGACTAAGGAACTTGAATATAACAGTGTTTGTGTAGATATATTCTGAGCACTTGATAGCAGTAGATGCTCACTCTCTCTCATGACAATGACTACTTGCGGAACTTGCTCATGTCAATGCTCTTCTATGTTGTTAATCGTTGGTCATTTACTATGCTTTCCCAGAACTCATAAGTCTCCCTTGTTTGATAATCAATTGATTGCCTCAATTAGACTTACTGATGAATAAAAATAAGAATTTAATTGATTAATTATGAAAATTAATTATGGTTCAACTCACAGGACCATTGCACCTCCGACGTTATGGTAAAGAAAAATGATTACTTATATTGAGATATTATAGGGATATTGATAGATATTTAATTCATTTTTCCTTTGATACTTATTTATGGGGTATTTATTGGGGACAAAAATGCTCGATTATTTATTTATGTATCGGGGTTGCGGACAGACGGACTCCGGACTCACCAGAACGCACGGTAACTCGAAAACGCATCGCCGAGACCTCACTCAATGCACCAGGGTATTTTAACTCGTCCCGGATTCAGGGTGGGAACTATCACACGACTAACATGTTTATTTATAGAGTATATTTAGGCGTTCAGTGAAATATTGATTCATTTGCGTCCACTTACCTCGAGACACACCAGATTTTCGAGCAACAGGTAAAAAGGGTAGAGAATTATTTAATATGGGAGGGCAGAGGTGCTTAGGGTTACTATGGGGTTTGTGTTTATGGCACATGACACAAGGAATTAGGAATATCTTCTTTTATTCGAATAATATTGATATTTGGGTTGTTATGATTCTATGGGATTAGGGATTAATAAGTGAGTGACCTGAGTAGAGAAGATACAATGAAAATGCAAGCAGTAGCAGGCTCTGATAATGATAATTCGAGTTTGCAATTTATAATAGATGGCAAAAATATAAATGTATTATACTATGTAATTGATTTGATCACAATAGCATTGACAATCATAGCTTTTAATAATGACTGGTTGACAAAACAAATAACAAGATAGATGATATCACTGGGGTAGTTAAAATGAGGGACTAAAATATAATAATTATGTGTGGGAGGGTGAAATGTAAGTCTAATAGGGGATTTACTATTTAGTTAATCGGATAAGAAATAAAAATAAAACCAGATGGCAAGATATAAAAATGAAGGGCTAAATTTACAAATATTGAGGCATCGAATACAGAAGTTCGATTAAGGGGAACTTTTACAATTATCACAGGCAAAAGATAAGATGATCAGCTGATGATAGCGAATTTGATTTTCAATAGATAAATTGAAAAGGGAAATTATGCTTTTTGAAAAGAAATGGACACTGATAAATAATTACTTCGACAGCTTATCTAATATTCGATAGAGCTTAACTCATTTAGATAAGAAGGAAGAGAAATAAATTATTATTAAAATTTGATTCAAAGGGCAAATTATTTTGAAATTTTATGGGGCTTTAGAAAAGAGAATTTAATTTAAGAGGGTGTGTGGGGGTGTGAATGATAAAATTAGGGAGAAGAGAAAAAGGGCTGATTTTAAAATGAGTAGATATAATTATTAAATTATTATGGCAGTGCACATTTGTTTTTGTAAAGAAATGCATTTAAATAGAATAGGATAAATATAATCCTCTAATTATTGTTGCTAATCGGACAAAATAGATTAGTGATTTAATATTATGCAATTAATAATAGGTTTGTATTTTTGAGATTTATTTAAAAATATCTTAAAGAATAGAAGTAGAAATTTAATGGGGACTAAGAAATTTATATTTTATAAGAAGGTGGGGGCTATGAAATTTTATTGGAATTAATGCGGAGATTTTATTGAACAAATTATATATACATCACATGAAAGTAATAAGAAATGAATATGATAATAGGGGAGAAATAAATGGAACTTGGTTTGATTGTTATTTTTACATTTTTAAGGCGGATATCCGTGAGAAGGCAATTTTCTTAGATTTCGCGTGGATCAACAAAATATTTTCTTTTATTGATTTTAGCGTGTATGATTTCGCGCGGCGTTACGAACGATTTGTTCCAGCGCCAAGGTTCCGGGGTGCACTTTATTTTGAAGTATGTGGCTAATAAATATTATTAATAAAATTATTTTTATTAATTTTAAGCTTAAAAATGATTTGGAATATTCTTTATAAAGTGTCTTCAAACCAAGTGAAATTTTATTTGTGGGGGTGATTTCGATTAGGGGATTTGTATCGATTTTAACTAAGGGCGGTGGGGGCTGAATTTTAATAATTTCTTGATTATTAATAACTGGTGTATGTGTTTCTATTGGGGGCTGTGAGGATGGAATTTTGATAATTTGTTGACTGATAATTGGTTCATTAATCTCTATGACGGGTAGATAGGTTACTGACTTTAATTCGGTGGTGGGCTCTATGATGGGGCTAATATTAACATTCTTAAAGGGGTCTGAATTGAGTTCTTGTGTGGTTTCGGTGAGTTCGGCTGTGGATACCGTTGTTGCCAAATGAATTTTTAATGGAGGCGTTTGAATGGTTGGGAGGGCAGTTACTATATCTTCAAACTTTCCGGGATGATCATTAAATCGACTGTCGATCCCATCGAGCCTGCTATCTATTTCTTTAAATTTGCTATTGACATTTTCAAATTTGCCATCTACATTATCGAATCTATCACTCATACTTCTAAATTCACCATTCAAATTTTCAAGTTTACTATCCATATCCTCAAATTTACCATTCAAACTTTCAAATTTACCATTCGTACTCCTTATTTCGCCATTCAAAATTTCAAGTTTACTATTTATATTTACATTCATATTCTCCATCGCAGCCATCATCTGCCTGAACATTGCATTCGTATCATTATTATTGAGGATGGTGGGTTTAGCACTAGAGGGTGTGGAAGGGGTTGGGGGTGGCTTTTCTTTACCTGGCGCTCTGTCCAATGCGGCTCCGACTTCGGCTGTGGGAAAATGAATCATATTGTGAACATTATTCCCTGATTGACTGGAGTGAATTAGTCTCGAGGATGCGTCCCCGGTGCGCGCCGTCGGTCCAGCGAGCATAGAAAGTGTCCCCTGTACGTCCGACATCGACAATAAGACTCGAAAGAAGAAAAATAGGAGGCAAAAAGTAAATAAATATTTGAATTTAAAATTATAATTAGTAGATGGAAGTGTCAATGGCCTTTGGTTATTTACTTATTTTTAATTCAGGCAAATATAAATATAGAATAATTTTTTTTTGTAAATTTTTTTTTCAATATAATAATTTTTCTTTTTTTTTTTTCAAACAAAGGAACCTGTTAAGCTCTGGGTAAACGTAGATATTTTCAAATATTTTCAGAATTATGTGTACCAGGAAATGATTGTGAGATGAAATGAAATTTTTTTTTTTTTTTTGAAGATGAATAAGGATTGTCACCTGGATCAGTAGAATACCTGCTACTTTGCGGCCTACTCAATCCCAGCTTACGAACACCACACGAGGGGGTGGGGGGTTATTAGGGGCAAGGGGGGGTGTATGTACTTATGTACTAGGGAAATTGGGCTTTATTTTATTACGTTATTGTTAAATTAATCTGCTTCGCTATTTATTAATGGGGTGGGTGTGTCCCTCAGTTTCTGATCCAAGTGGCACGTCCCTAGAATGGAGAATGAAATTTGAGGTGATGAGTGAAGGATGTAGGGAAATGGGCTTCCTGGTACTAATGCTATAAATAAAGTTATACAGACCAGCGGTTATGATAGACAATGATATTGTTTTATTCCTTAGCAGTACAATTAGTTGAGGTGAAGTAGAGAGAGTGTCGTACACGGCAAACTCGTTTTGGGTCCAGCAGGATTATTGATAGACTCGTCGCTGCTGAAGAACGGCCGGTGTGGATAATATATATATAATGGGTTTGAGCGCCGACTTCGAAGGTGTGCTTCTCGGGTCTCAATGTAGATAATTATATATATATATCAGCGGTATGCGCTTCGTACGCCAGTACCTTTTCCTCAAGAAGAACGTATATCAAATAAAATGAAGTAACCGCCTTGTGCAACCTAGGTGCTCGATGAAGAAGGAACTTGTATATATATAGAGAATTAGCAGTTTATGTGCTCACTCTCTCGCTGCACTCGTGTCAAAACTGTGGAACTTGAATATAACAGTATTTGTGTAGGTTTATTCAGAGTCACTTCGATAGCAGTAGATATTCACTCATTCGCCTCTCTCATGACAATGACTACTGGACTTGAATATAACAGTGTTTGTGTAGATATATTCTGAGCAAGTTCCGCAGTAGTCATTTGTCAGGAGAGAGAGAGTGAGCATCTACTGCTAGCTATATATATACAGGTTCCTTCTTCATCGAGCACCTAGGTTGCACAAGGCGGTTACTTCATTTTATTTGATATACGTTCTTCTTGAGGAAAAGGTACTGGCGTACGAAGCGCATACCGCTGATATATATATAATTATCTACATTGAGACCCGAGAAGCACACCTTCGAAGTCGGCGCTCAAACCCATTATATATATATTATTCTCACCGGCCGTTCTTCAGCAGCGACGAGTCTATCAATAATCCCGCTGGACCCAAACGAGTTTGCCGTGTACGACACTCTCTCTACTTCACCTCAACTAATTGTACTGCTAAGGAATAAAACAATATCATTGTCTATCATAACCGCTGGTCTGTATAACTTTATTTATAGCATTAGTACCAGGAAGCCCATTTCCCTACATCCTTCACTCATCACCTCAAATTTCATTCTCCATTCTAGGGACGTGCCACTTGATCAGAAACTGAGGGACACACCCACCCCATTAATAAATAGCGAAGCAGATTAATTTAACAATAACGTAATAAAATAAAGCCCAATTTCCCTAGTACATAAGTACATACACCCCCCCTTGCCCCTAATAACCCCCACCCCTCGTGACCTCTATAGTCTTATTTTTTTACAACCACCGTGGACTGCTTTTATCAACATCCAATTGCATTAAATATAATATTTATTTACTCTTATCTTTATTAAAGATGTTTCACCTTGCACCAACACCACAATCTCTACTAATTATGTTTTTATTCATAAACCGACGTTTCGGAGGCTTATTCCCTCCTTCTTAAGGGTATGTAATCAATTAAAATGGGATTTGGCCATCATTACAATTAAGATCATCCCCCAATTTTTTTTTTAAATATAATCTATATATATATATATAAAATTAAGGTTTTGTCTGTACATCGCTCCAAATCACGCCAAATTTTGGTTGCACACGTTTCAAACAAAGTTATAAACGAAAACGCCCTCAACAAAATTCTTGTCTGCCTGCCTGTATGTCTGTCTGTCTGTTTCCGTCGTTTCCGAAAAGTTGCTCACAATTCACGTAAAAACGGCTGAAGGGATTATTATGAAATTTCATATTTACATCAGATGTCTTCTAACTTACGTTTTTAGCTATATAACGTTTTGATATTTTGACCCCAAAAGGGGGAATGAAAATTATCAAATAACTCCTAAACTATTGGCATAGTGCGGGGGGAGGGGGGTCGGGGGGTTTGGAGTGGGAGTGAGGGTGTGGTTCATTAGCTGGGGGTCAGGGGCGTGCCCCCTGGCCAGGAAGAGGGCCGCCGAAGGCGGGCCTTGCAGCTAGTTAATACATATAGGTAGGTATATATTTGTTTTTAATCAAAAATATTCTACTCACTTTGTAAAGTCAGTGAAGGAAATCCAATGCGACATTCCCCTCTGTCTTCTTTTACTTTACCATACAGGGTATGTTCAAGTATTGTAATCGTGCATGAAAAAAGTGGTTTTTTTCCTTCTTTTTTTCGAAATATCTCAAAAACGGCTGAAACTATTTTGATTAAAAAAATTTAACGAAACCATGGCATTTCGGTCTACAATAAAGCTTAAATAAGTGAACATCGAAAAAATTATATTTTTCGAGATAATAATTGTTTTGTCAAAATGTCTGTTATTCTGTTAGTCTGGTTGTCCGTTGGTCTGTGCGTTACCAAATTTTTGTAGACGAGCTAGCTCAAAAACTAGTGGAATATCGAAACCAAATTTCACACTTAGTTTTGGTCCATTGAGATTAAGAGCTGATTGGTGCATATTGGTGCATATCGACCCAAAATTAAGGGGGTGGAGGGGGTTAAAAATAAAAAAATCTAGGCCATTTGAGCAAACTTAACCAAATTTTTCATACATAATCAGTGGGACCCCAGAAGTCTAAAAATGCAAAAACTAACCCCCCTCCCCTACATGATTATAAATAATTTGATTAAATATAAGTGAAGGGGCCAGGTTGTATGGTAAAGTCAAGTGGATGGCCACATCAGAACACTTCAGGTTATTTCAGTGGCAGTAACAATAATATATCGTATTTCATTCTCAGCAGAATTATAGTGTAGAGATGATTTGCAATTTTGAGTTAAATATGTATAATTAACCAAAACTATATTTATCTCAAAATTGCAAATCATCACTTCACTATAATTCTGCTGAGAATGAAATACAAAATATTATTGTTACTGCCACTGAAAGAGGAGACAGAGGGGAATGTCCCATTGGATTTCCTTCACTGAATTTTCAAAGGGAGTAGAATATTTTTGATTAAAAAAAATGTATACCTACCTATATGTATTAATTATATTTAAAAAATATTTGGGGGGATGATCTTAATTGTAATGATGGCAAAATCCAATTTTAATTGATTACAGACCCTGAAAAAGGAGGGAAACCGCCTCCGAAACGTTGGTTTATGAATAAAAATATATTTTAAATTATCTTATTTTTTTGAATTTTGGACTGCCTCATCAATATCCACTCAATTATTAAATTTATTACAATACGTGACAAACAACCCTTGGAATTTGAAAAACACTCAAGTCTTGGATCAATTTTTTTTTTAAAGTTTATTGATTTATTGAAATCAAGCTTTTTCAGCCATCAGCAAACGTATCAGATATCTCAGTTTTCCAATACTATTATCATCATCTTTCGGTTTATCTTTTGATTGTCTTCAAGTATTATAGCTAAAATCATTAAAGTGACGAGTTTTTGTACGAAAGAACATGGTTTGAAATATTTCTTGACATTATCTAAAATTTTTCAGACTATTTACGGTGATAGGATTCAAAAAACATCAATTTTTATAGATCGTTGTTTTATGGAGTTAACCGGATTGGCATCTGATGGACTCAAATAGATGTTGCTCTCAAGATTTTCTGTTTTTTTTTATTAACGTTAAATTCCCTCCCGAAAAGTTACATGTTCTAATAAAAATTTTACTCATTATTTTAAAAAACAATTGTTTTCAATTTTTAAAACAATAAAACTAAGAATATATATGTTGCAGTAAATACCCGTTTTTTAGTAAGAACGTTCTTACTAGTTAAAACGCGTTTCACTGAATACCTTTGTGGCAACTAGAGTTTAATGATGTTGGTTGAGTTTGGTCCAAAGGTCTATAAACTTCATTTATGACCTTCCGCCTCATTTTGGGTGTTTATTTTCAAAAATTTCTAAACGATAATGTCAAAAATTACATCCTCTACAACTTTGCTTCTAATTTATGACATTTGCGTTTAAAATTTTTTGAAAAAATAAACACCCAAAATGAGGCGGATGGTCATAAATGAAGATTCTAGACCAGTGGTTCCCAACCTGGGGCGATCGCCCCCAAGTGGGCGATTTGGGTTATCAGACGGCCAATAAATAAGTGGGGGCGATTGTGGGGGCGATGAGTATTCAAAGGGGGGGAAATTAACATACATTCACACGCAAAAAAATGGAATCACTTCCCTTGCGAGTTAAATGTAATTTCCATTCTCAAATATAAATAATGTTATATTAATTTTTTTAGAAAAAATATTTAAATTTCTAATAAATTACAAAGAAACATACTGTTGTGAACGCTGTATTTAGAGCATTTTTTTTCTTGATAATAATATAATTGTTTTTAATGTTAATATTTTGGAGTAGCAGGGGGCATGTCCTTTGATACTCGAACACGCCTTATTTGACAATAGGATGGTGGGACTTTACAATTCCCATTTTTTGAACCTCAATAAACTTAATTTATGTTTGTCATATTTTGGGTTAAGAGATTCTGAAGGAAACACCAGATGTCAATAATAAATTCATTGATTGGGGTTTTTCTAAATTTCGACTTTGCGCTTTATTATTTTGACTTTACTTCAAATTAAAATTAGGCATACAATGAAAATGAAAAGGGGGCGATAGGTGTTAGTCAACCTCCAGAAAGGGACGATGGACCAGAAAAGGTTGGGAACCACTGTTCTAGACCTTTGAACCAAACTCAACCAACATCATTAAACTCTGGTTGCCACAAAGGTATTCAGTGAAACGCGTTTTAACTAGTAAGAACGTTCTTACTAAGAAACGGGTTTTTACTGCAACATATATATATTTACATATTACATGGAAATTATACAATGATTTTATTTGACAATTTGTATTGAATATAATTAAAAATTATTTTGTAATTAGCTGAGTGGGAAATTGATTATATGTATACATTCTTCTTGAGAGAATCAATTCGGCATGCAACCAAGTTAGAATTCCACCGTCTACAAATGCATTCCCAGGGCAAGCTGAGATGCCTCTTGGAAGATAACTAGCGATCCGGGAATAGCCGGGACACGCTGTCGCCCACACGTGTCGTGACGTCACGGATCCAAATGCAGCAGGCAACCCTTCCAGGCTATCGGGTGCCTATAATTACCATTCGTCTCCTTTCTATTTAACTGATAAGGATATTTTTAAATCGAATAGATTAGCACAGCCAAATAAAACCAACCAACGAGGTCTCCTCTCATTTAATTTTTCAATCTGGATGAAAACTATCAATTGATTTAAAATCAGAAAAATATCGAAAATTTAACAAATTAGTTATTATAATTAGTTGTAAACTAGAATAATATATTATATGGCTTATTTAAATTAATTCTATGTCAGGATAATTTAATTTCAAGAAATACATTCTCCATTAGACAACTTTCCTCTTTAATTTGAAATAATTTTTCCATTATGTAAATTTAGGTTTTGATTTATAAAACATTATATAAATAACAGGGGCGTAGCCAGAACTTAGTTCTGGAGGGGTTCTACCTAAATAGTTAAAAGGATATAAAGATATACGTTGCTTTTATATATTTATATTATAGTCCAGTTAAATTAGAAAAAAAAAACATTAATCGGTAAAGATCTGAATTTACTGAATACATGTTTATTACGGCTTTCCTATTGAATATACTATAAAAATTTTTAAGAAAAAAATAAAAACCGACTTCAAAAAATTAAGTGCAACAAATATAAAAATACACTAAAAGGTATAAAATAATTATTATCTTATTTAGTTACAACTAAACGACGAAATATTAACACGAAATTACTTTTTAAAGTCGGTGCCAAACAAACTATACCTATAAGCGAGCGTACCCGCCAAACGTACTAAGTAAGATCCGTCGAGTGCGATTCATAAAAGGTATATGTTTGGCACCAACTTCAAAAAGTAATTTCGTGTTAATATTTCGTCGTTTAGTTGTAACTAAATAAGATAATAATTATTTTATACCTTTTAGTGTATTTTTATATTTGTTGCACTTAATTTTTTGAAGTCGGTTTTTATTTTTTTCTTAAAAATTTTTATTTTTCTCTTTTTAGTGGTTATTAATAGTGATTATATCATCAGAACTTGACCAAATTAATATGACACCATCCCTAAGACACCCTTTCGGATAAAAAAAGAACCATCGAAATCGGTTCATAAACAAAGAGGTTAGGTCTAAACAAACCTAAACAAACCTAATAAAAAAGGTCTAATACCTATGAAAAAAAATCGAAAAAAAAATGGGACCAATCGGAAGCTAGACTGGACCCAATGCAAAAAAATTTTTCAAAATCGGTTGACAATTGGCGGAGATATGAGGTAACATAGGCACAAAAAAAAAAAAAAAAAAAAAAAAAATTCAATCGAATAGAGAACCTCCTCCTTTTTTGAAGTCGGTTAAAAAGTCCCAGTCAAAATCTGTTACGCTCGAGCAGCAATCTAGGAAAAAAAGATACACTTTTTCAATTTTTTGCCTATATCTCAGCAACTAAAACTGATAGAAAAAATTGCTAAGATAAAAAATTTAGTTTATTAAATTTCCTAACATTTCTTTGTATCTCTAATAATTTAGCTGTAATCCGAGATTAAAAAGAGAAGAATTTTCTGAAGGTATGATAACGATGTCGATTTAAAGGTCTCTAGCAGGCGCATTTACAGGGTGTTTCTAAATTGATGCGAAATATTTTAAGGGGTGATTTTTCAGCAAAAATTAACGGGGGTCTTTCATATAACTTTTTGTTCAAAACCCCTTCACCTCCAAGTTACAACCCGCTAAAGTTAGAACTGCAGCCGTAGGGGGTACAATGCTAGATTTGGCTGTAACTTGGAGGGGAAAGGGTTTTGAACAAAAAGTTATATGAAAGACCCCCCTTAAAATATTTTACATTAATTTGGAAACACCCTGTATAATGCGCCTGCTAGTACGAGATCTCTAAATCGACATCGTTATCACACCTTCTATTCAACGTCGGTTTACAGCTGAAGTATTAGAGATACAAAAGAATGTTAAAATAATTTTTCATGAAATTTAATAAACTATATTTTTTATTTGAACAATTTTTTCATATCAGTTTTAGTTGCTAT
The DNA here is from genome assembly GCA_024734495.1 of Forficula auricularia. Classification (NCBI taxonomy): domain Eukaryota; kingdom Metazoa; phylum Arthropoda; class Insecta; order Dermaptera; family Forficulidae; genus Forficula; species Forficula auricularia. Next base: position 5,847,174 of record JALMQS010000828.1, on the reverse strand, counting down.
AGGCAAAAAACTGAAAAAGTGTACCTATTTTCCTAGATTGTGGCTCGAGCTCAACAGATTTTGACGGGGACTTTTAGTATGTTCAATAGGAGGTCGTAATAAGCATGTATAGTGTATACCAAAATTCAGATCTCTTTATCGATTAATGTTTTTGTTGGACGAAAATTGGTCTAACTGTACTTACTAATAACCGATATCTTTTCAATACCAAAATGTATTTTTAGTTTTTGGCTCGAAATTTAAACGAGAGATAGTTAGGGTCTGCCCCTGGGGAGGGTTAACCCCTAATACCCCCAGGGCGGATCCAGGGGGGCGAAGGGGGCGACCGCCCCCCCATAGAGGCCCGTGCCTGGCGAGAGTGTAACACGTGCGTCGCACGCAGAGTCCAAAAAACGGCGGCCAAATCGACGGGGAATTTATAACAATTTTTTTATTTTAATGAACTTAAATTATGAGATATGCATAAAAAATTCCTGGATCCGCCCTTGCCCCTCCCGTGTATACGCCACTGTAAATAAAAGCAAAGGTATAAATTAAATGTAAAATATTTTAATAGAAGTGAATTAATTGCAGGAGAAAGATAGAGTGGAAATTACCTAGCCATATATTATATGACAAAATATTAAAAGAATTTAATTAATAGTAAACAGAGAGGGAACATTTCAATGGCATGATACGAGGGATTTAATTTTGGATTTAACAAGTTATATATAATTTCAATGAGGAAATTAATAGAACATTTTGCAAATTGACTAATTAACAGAAAAAAAAAACAGTGGAAATATTTTGATAAATCTTGGTAAAGAAATTTTATTAATTAATAATTTTTGATATCGCCTTTACGTGAAACATTACATTTTGATTATATCTACTCTTATTAAACGAGCAAAAATTGTATATATATTTATTTGTTTATATATTTGTATCTTGGTTCTATTTTGAAAACGACTCTACCGATTTTGATGAAATTCACGGATTAGGGGGTTTTCGGGGTGACAATTCGATCTGTCAAGGTCTCACCTTCGACAAAATTGTTTTTGATGTTTTTTTTCGTAATCAAATTAATTATTCTCAGGTAGACAAATCTCATTCTTAGGGTTTTAAAAAAGGTTTCCCTTTTCCTTTTGTTCCCAGACAGACAATGGGTTGCCTTAATTCATTGTTCTAAAAGGCCTTGAAGAAGTATTGTGATTGTGGATTTTAACATATTTTGTTCAACCTAAACGTTAGAAATATCAATAAACGTTTTTTAATTGTTTTTATAAAGAACTTTATTTATTTAATAGAATAAAAAATAATCAAGAATTTATTTAAAAATATATTTCGAATAAGCAGGTCTCAATTTTCTGAAAAAACAACACATTTTGATAGGTTTTATTTATTAACAATTGGATGAATAAAAATGAATCATATGGTTGAATCAAAACAGATGCAGGAGGTGGGGCGCAGTGGTGGGGATTCCGGGGGTAGGGAGAGGTTTCGGGGGTGGGGTCGAGCGGGGTAGAGGGGGGGCTACATTGGGAGACTATTATATATTTTTGTATTTTTTAATTTGAAAGCGGTTCTCAAATAAAAATCGACCTTTTTATCAGAATTTTAAATTAAAATAAAGCTTTTAACTGAAGGAAGAAGTTACCGAGCATCGCTCGGTGCCTCCAGGTACTGTAGGTTTAAATAAGATTAAACATAATATTTGGAATTGGAAAAGGAGAAACTTATAGACTCGAAAGCTTTTCCTAAATTTTATCCATTTGGCAATTTTTCGTCTGCGATGAGATGCAGTTTATTAATGCAAATTGTGTAAAATTAAAAAGATTTTCTTATTGAAAACTTATTTTTTGGAGTAAATCAAAGAGGGTGTCCTCTGATTGATTCAAATAAACATATACACGTGAATATGTTCATTTGAGTATATGTGGGTAATTAATTTCTTAAAAACAATTTGTGTGCCAAATCTCAGTTTGAAAAGTCACCAACTGCCACTCATATACTATATATTTGAAAAAATCAAGAATTTAATAAAAATTTGAAGATTCAAAATATTTTTATTTTTAAAAATTTCATTAATGCTCAAATATTTAATAATTTAACGCCTGCCGATGGAACCTGCATTTTAGAACGTTCTATTCGAAAGCATGCCTAACCTCACACAGGCGCACGTAAATTTTTCTAAATAAGGCCACGGGCAAAATAATCACACCAAGGATTACATTATAGAGCCACAAATTTTTAAAAGTGAAATTATCTTATTAGATTTAATAATAAATAAATTAATTGAAATAAAAAAATCTTTGTGTCTAGGCTGAATTAAATTTTATACACGTTTCTTTTCAGTGGGATAGATAAGAAAAGATCCAGTTATGCTGGTTTATTACAGTCTTATATTTCATTTCTTAAATCGTCTTAAACAATTACCTTCTTACTATGTGATTCGGTCTGCTTCCATCCATCTGAAAATGTGAGGTTTTGCCTTAATAAAGGATTTATTTTACCACGTAGACCACTACTAAAAAAGAAAAATTAAACTATCTAAATTAAATTAAATCTTAGATATATTTTCCATCTATAAAAAGCTCTGAGAATTGAGAATCGAAAAGTCTCGTAATAGTCCAGGCAAATTACGTGAAAAATGGCTTAAAGTGGAAATAATTTCCGGTAAATATTTTATTGCTGGAATACCTTTATCGATACTCCAATATTACTAACCTAAGTTTTCCCCCCAAATCTGTGTTGTGGAAATTTTTCTATGCGCCTCAAAATGAGAAAATTTCGGAGTTTTTTCAGTTTTTCTTGAATAGATCTAAAACGGCTTATCAAATCAAAAATATATTTATCAGATAAATTAAAGGTCTTTAAATTTCGCGTAAAATGATATCAATTTAATCTATTTAGGTTTAGTAGAACCGGTACTAGCGCCTGTCAAAAACCTGCCCCCGGTGTCACTTTTAAATATCTCTAAAACTCATACTTTTTTCGATTTTTCCCCATTTTGACCATGAAGGAGCACGTTTACGACAAAGACAAATCTATACATTTTTAAACTAGATTAAATTTGCTACAATTTAAACAAAGTTCATTCTAATTGGATAATGGTAACATGAGGTTGGAGTTTTGAAAAATGCAATTTTTTGCAAAAAATCGCAGTTTTTCCTTGATAAAATGAAAATCACTCATCCCAAGAACTTGATTTTGATATCATTCTCTAGTAAATTTTGTTGACTTGAATGTTTACTTGGACCAATTTTTTGATAAAACTCTTAGATTTATAGATATCCAGCATTTTCCATGACGCTTTTGAGGATTCGGTTCATATCCTGTCCGGAAAATGTAGAATATCTATAAATCTAAGAGTTTATTTTAAAAAAGTAGTCCAATAAACGTTCAAGTAAGCAAAATTTCCTAGACAACGAGATAGAACTCACGTTTCTAGGATTAATGGTTTTCATTTTATGAAGGAAAAATTGCGATTTTTTGAAACAATGGATCATTTTCTGTCATGGAAAATGCTAGATATCTATAAGTCTAAAAGTTTGATCAAAAATTGGTTCAAGTAAACGTTTTAAAGTTATTCAAGAAAAACTAAAATAGCTCTGAAAAATTTTCTCATTTTGATGCGCGTAAAAAAATTTCCACAACATAGATTTGGGGGAATACTTAGGGTAGTAATATTGGAGTACCAATAGGGGTATTCTAGCAATAAAATATTTACCTGAAATTATTTCCTGTTAAAATCGTAATTTGCCTGGACTATAAGATTTATACTACATATAATACTATGCAACACTGTTTCGCTATACTTGCCTCCTGAGATTGCTCTCTAGGGAGTTTAGCATTAAAAATTTACCCTATAAATCCGGCGCAAAATATTTTCACGTTAAAAACAAGTATCTATTTTTCGTTGAAAATTTAGTGAATAATTTGACTTTTAAATGCTCCACCAGCACAAATGGTAAAGACTCAAATTCTCAAAAGCACGTGATTATCATTTCATTTTAAAATAACTCACTGGACCATATGAATAAATGTTTAGATTATTTGAGAATACGTAATAGACTTAGAAAATGAATAAATACAAAAAATCCCATTAAATTTGAATCGAGATAAGGGACAAAACATTAATAGATGAAACAATATATTAATACAAAAGCTAAAATATCTTTTGCAAGAACAAAAGACTATTCACTACTGTCAATCAACTCATTTGCCCTTTGAAAAGGTTAATTTCATACATATATAAAAAATCCAACCACGCATGTAGATGACCAAATGTTTACTCAAATCCATTTCTAAAAATTTCTATTATTTTATATAAATTAAGGTGACCAACTACTATAATCATTTACTGAGTTTTTTACTCTTTTTTCGCAAACCGTACTCTTTTCAAATCCTGTACTCTGAAAGTACTCATTTGTATAATTTTATACTCATTTGTATTTCTAAAATATTTTTTTAGATTATTTTATTTTCTCTTTGAAGAAATTCGAAGAGTAAATTTATATTTAAATGAAGAAAAATTGAAGAAATGGAACGATGAGAAAATAGAACTTGACAAAAGATGGGTAGAAATCTTTCGGCATTTTAGAGTAGAACATATCCCACATGAAAATTTAAAAGTTTTAATAGAAATTTCCTTATGTTGTCCAGGCACTAATGCTGCTGTTGAAAGAGTATTTTCAGTAGGGAATTATTATTTCAGCAATGAGAAGTCGCAACTTTCTGTAAGAACATTATCTGCCGTCTTAACAGTCAAATTTAATATGCAAAATGAAAGTTGTTCGGATGTGGCTACATTATTAGACGAACATCCTCATTTAGCAAAAAAAATCCACTCCGAAGAAAAATATGTTTTTAAAAGAAAATAAAGTTTTTATCGTTATTTCTTCTTTTTTTTCACCTATGAAATACTTGCAAAGTGTACTCTTTTTGAACAAAAAATAGTTCGTCACCTTATATAAATCTTTATTAAATTGAAATTAGATTTTTTTGATCTAAATACTAATTAAATTATAGTTTATTTAAATCCCCTATATGTAGTTAAATAACTTCTATCAAAGAACTTTAAGTTGGGAATCAATTAAAATATACATAGTTATATGAAAGCTCATGAAATTTGCTATAAACCCTATTACCTAATTCAAACTAAATCGGTTGAGCTCTCATTTGAAAAAATAGCAAAATACCTAAAAAAAAAAAAAAACTATACCTAGCAACAATATGTGGTAAAAAAGGTAAAAATTTGAAATGAAACCAAATGATGAATTATGATATGAAAAGGTAAAATATTAAACAATAAAAATATGACTCGAATTCTAGACCAGCCGTATTTTTGCTATTTTGTAATTTGATATTAAAAAAATGTATTTATTTATTTTATTAATCTTGTTATATTTTTCAATGTTATTTAATAAAATTTACAGACGATAAATTGATTCTAAATAACATTCATCAAATAAATAAATTATTTTCCTCAATTTTACATATTATTTTTATTTTATAAAATTAAATTATTATTTATTATCTATTTTTTTATCATATATCTAATAAATATTAGTCTATGTTGTCCTTTAAAAGTTTTATTGATTCTTTGATGGAAGCCAGAGCTAAATCCAACTTTCTATGAAAAATTAATATAAAATTAAATAATAATAATAAATAAAATAAATTGACACGTTCTGATGTGGCCATCCACTTGACTTTACCATACACTTCTGGTTGGTTGAGTTTGGTACAAGGGCCTAGATTTTAATTTTTTGACCCTACAACCCCCCCCCCCACCATTTTGGGCGGTTAGTTTTTGCATTTTTAGTCTTCTGGTAGCCCACTGATTATGATTAGAAAATTTAGTTGAGTTTGCTCAAATGGCCTAGATTTTTATTTTTTCACCCCCCCCCCCTAATTTTGCCGCCAGAAAAAAAATATTTTCGTTATTATAGGTTCATTTTATTTCATTTTTCTTGTTTTTTTTTAGTTTGAAAATATTATAATTTTAAATTTTAACCCCCTCTTTCCCTTACTTCTGGGTCGTTATGCACCAAAATCTAATCAGCTCTTAATCTCAATGCACCAAAACTACGTGTGAAATTTGGTTTTGATAATCACACTAGTTTTTGAGCTAGCTCGTCCACAAAATTTGGTAACGCACAGACTAACAAACAGACATTTTGACAAAACAGTAATTATCTCAAAAAATATAATTTTTTCGATGTTCACTTATTAGGGGTTTTTTGTAGACCGAAATGCCATGGTTTCGGCCAATTTTTTTTAATCAAAATAGTTTCAGCCGTTTTTGAAATATTTCGGAAAAAAGAAGCAAAAAAACACTTTTTTCATGCATGATTACAATACTTGACCATACCCTGTATGGTAAAGTAAAAGTAATTTAATACATAGAATTTGTAGACTTGATTCGAGAACAAAAATAACGATTATAAAATACATTTTTCTTATTTCATCAACAAATCCAAAATCGAATTTTAAAAGAATTTAACTTATAATTAAAATGTAAAATCTTTCCAGATGCTTGAAACAAATTTTAATTTTAGATTTAAATTGGCATGTGTCATTAAACAGATCCTGTTTTTCCTGCAATGAATTTCAAGGCGATATATTTGCATCTGTTTATAAAAAAAGTATTGAAAGCAATCAAATAGCAATTTTTTTTTAATTTTTAATATCAATATTTAAGCAAACTTTTAAATATATCTACAAGACTTGATTGAAAATAACATCAAATAATTAAAAACACTTTGAAAAGAAAAAAAACTTTATTTTAATTTTGGCCATTGAGATTGTAATTTATTTTTAATTAATTTTTTATGGAAAACTTTTTCGATAGTTGAAATTTTTTTTTAAACCTATAACTTTCTTCTTAAAGTTTAATTAAATATTAATTTACTCTGCTAGTGGAATCAAAATTAAATCTGGATGCAACCTGAATCTTGGAATGATATGTAATTAATTTTATGTACCTAGAACCTAGAGCGTTTCTCGGTAATTTTTTGTTTTAGTTAAAAGTGAAATATTAATACTATTTTTAAAATTTAGTCTTTGATAAATATTCTCAATTAATTATTATATTTATTACGTAGAATTATAAGTTATCACTTCTATCATGTGGTCTTAAGGGAGTTCGAGACAGCTTATCTATCTTGTTGATCTTCGAAAAATCTTTTATTTTTCTCCAGAGTGACAACATCTGCTTACTAAATTTTTTAATAATGAGGTTAATTTCGAATAAAAATTTTTGTTTTGATAATATTAATAAAAAGAATATTGAGATCAATTTTTTCTCATTATAAAAACATTTATTTAACACAAAAACGATTTCAAGAATTGGAATTCTAAACTAGTGCTTTTGTTATATTCTGTTGGCTGCAAATAAATTTTTATTTTTACATATATGAATAACTAATTAACTAGGCTGTCAAATCTATTGAAAAATGCAATTTTTAATAATTTATTTCTAATGCGACAGACGATCAACTTCAAATTTCGGGAATAAATATTTAATACATCAATGATCCGATGGTAAAAATTTGAGAATTTTCTTATAAAATGATAAACAGTCTCGAACCCCCTTAGTCAGACACCCGAATAAAATCGCAGCTATAAAAATTCCTGAAATATATTAAATAAAGATATCAATTTTTATCAAAGTTAGATAAACAAAAAATCTTTGACTTTTTGAAATAAACTTATAATTTTTGATGCTTTTTTCTCACGAAAGAGAAGATAATTATTTCCTAATGAATTTATCTCTCGCTATTTAAATTAAAAATTTGTAAGTTCTTCTCACATAATATTATAGTATGGCCCGAAAGACAAAAGCTGCAGAGAGAGATCTAGTGCCAGGCAAGTATTGAAGACCATCCGACCGATTTTATTTTAAATCAGTAGGCGGACAAAAGTGTCCTTATACTGTACATAACAATACAAGTACAAAATAAATTTACAAAGATATAGGGTGATACGTTATCATAATATAAACATACAAGAAATACAAAATAAATTTACAAAAATATAAGGTGACATATCAATCATAATATAATCATATAAGAAATACAAAAATATAAGGTGTCGAGGGGTGAACCGCGACCTGAAATCGTGTACACCTACTTCCACTTCTACTTTCATTTTCAAGTAGAAGACAATAGATGACAATATCTAATGAATTCCAAAGTAATTCCAAAGACGGTGTACACTTAATTCCAATCGCGGTCCACCCCTCGGTCATAATATAAACATACACATATTTCGAAAATATAAGGTGACTCACCAATCAGAATACAAACACACAAAATAGAGTAATAAATAAATAAATAAAAATAAATAGTAATTAATTTAGTAATTATTTAGTTAACGAGATATCTGAAAGCCTTGAAAATGTTTTTGCAGAAGCCTTTTATTTAAACATAATTTATTTCTGACCAAAAATTAGCCTATATTATTTTGAAATATTTTTTTTAATCAAAATATTTAAATTAAAGAACATATTCATATACCGTATATATAAAACTAACTTAAAAAAAAAAAGTTATAAGTATTTAATAATTTATAAGACTGTATATAATATATCAATGAGTGTCTTCTAAGATTAATTTGCTTAGATGCTTCTATATCATATTTAGATTAAGCAGAAGATCCTTATAAATTCAACACTTCTACACTCGGCAATAAGAACTTTCTAATATAGTAAATTAATTATAAAGAATATTAAGAAATTCTTTCAAATTTAAGCTTACAAATTTAGACTTATATAGTATATTCATATACAAATAAAACACAAATCTTTTATAAAAACAATCTTCAAACGTTTATTGAAATACCAAACATTGTGGGAGAATTTCTCCCTTTATCAATGAAATTTTAATTTAGAATATTTTTATTCATATACTTTAATATTATATCTATACTTTATTAGCATAATTTTTAATTTTTAATTGAAAGACCTATAGGTAATTAAGACAAATAGTATAATTCTCGAATTGTATTATATATTTTTATCGGTAACAAATGATACTAGAATATCATTTTAGTTGCATAATAGCATGTTTTAGGAGCTTAAAAGCATAATGTAAATATTTCTATATAATATAAGCAATAATTAGTGTCATCTTTCGCTTGGGCTCATCGCTTTTTTTCGCTGCACGCTTTCGTCGCTTGGAAAATCTTCGCTGCCAATTTCCAGTTGTGTAATTGCGTTTCATAACATTTACATTTAACTACTTTATTCTATAATTATTTCACTCTAAACATTAGAGTATATATATATATATGTTTGCGTTTACAAATGAATTCTCTACCCTCTACTATTCTTCATTTCATCAATTTCTATTGTAAAGATTCTAAAATTATTGATGTCTAAAATAATATTAATTTTATATTACTTAAGTATTATATTTTTCTCAATAATAAATAAATATATATTTGTTGTTTGATATTATGATTTATGTAGCTTAGTTATATTAAAAATAAGAGTTGATTTATATAGAAATTAAACTGCGCGGAACGAATCGGAGTCGAAACCAAGAATACATGGCATCCATTTATATTCATCGGTGCCGTTGAATAACGTCTAGGTTTACGGCAGAACAAAAATGAAAGAAAAAACAAATTCGATAACTCAAAACAAAACCCAGATCTCTTTTGTTTAACTTGGTGTTTGATAAATGCTAGGAAGGATGTCTTGTTATAAAATCTAGGCAAAAAAAGAGGAGTAAACATGGAAAGCAGATTTTTGGTTCAGTTACGAGATGCTAAAAAGATCTAGGGAAAATATGTAAGGCGGTTTTTTGGTAAAAAAAAATATCCCCCAAGTTTCAGGTCTCTCTCTATCTCAAGTTTAACCTTTGCCAAACATCTAAATAAAATGATGTTTTTGGCATTGAACGATCAATTTTCTATTCTGGCCAAAGTAAAGGTTCAAAAAATTCGAAACTCTGTAAAATTTATCCTTATACTACTTAACTTATAGTACTTAACCCTAAGAACTTTTTCAGATTTTTAGCTATTATAATTTTGGAGTCTATTAACGCTAAGATATAGCAATATTTTATCAAGCTGTAAATCCAAAATCATAATAGCTAAAAATATGTAAAAATTTTCTAGGATAATGAAGAATAAATTCTAGAGAGTTTCAAATTTTTTGAAGAATTGCTTTGTGACCGGAATAAAAAATTGATCGATAATGGGTAAAAATATATTTTTCTAGGTGGATTTCACAAATAAAACAAATATATGTTTTGAGTTTTTATCTCGATATATATTTCGGGTTATGAGCCCATCATCAGGTGTTACAAAAGAAAACTTTACCTAGAAAAATGTATTTTTACTTATTATCTATTAAAATGTTTCTTTCACCTAGAACCGATACCAAATTCTTTAAAAAATTGATCGTTCAATGCGAAAAACCCCATGTTATTTAGATGGGAAATTTACATCGATGTTCGGCAAAGGTTAAACTTAGGATAGAGACCTGAAACTTGGCGGATATATATTTTTTTTTATTTATTTCGAACCATATGGGAGGATAAAAATTCGAAAATACCCAAAATAAGAACCACCCTAATAAGTATAATATATAGTTCATTTGTTTGATAGTATAGTTTCGAAGGTTTGACCTTAATAATCATCAGTCTTTTTGAATATAAATATTTTATTTGTTATTTCTCATAGGTTCATTTGAACACGAGTGGATTTAGATAAATTTGTTCTGTCGTAATTGTAAGTAGGTCACTGAACAAATTGCATTAGAATAATGACTTGAACCGAAAAAAATACCTTTCGAGTCATTTTGTTCATTTGAGAGGTAATAATTTTTACCAAACCCTGTATAGTATCATTTGAATATAGTTTCAGAATTAAATTCAAAATGTGGAGAAAATTGTCAGCTTTTTTTTCCAACTTGAATTTTGTAACCCGAAAGAATCTTCCACTTATGAATGAAATTATTATGTCATTTAATAGGAAATATTCTTCTTGATAATAATAGGTCATATAAAAAGTCTCCGCGGTTTTTTGGTAAATTTTAGAAAAAAAATTTCTTTATTAAAAATCAATTTTAATCAAGTACATATTGACTATTATTATCTATGACCTTTTGCCATTTTTGGGTAGCTTCATAATTCCATCGGTGTAGAACTTCTGTGATTTATCGTCTAAAAGCTTGACCAAGTGATTTTCAGCGGCGTTTCGGTCGACCAATTTTTTACCATCAAGAGAGTTTTGCAGAGACCGAAACAAATTGTAGTCATACGGTGGAAGGTCCGGTGGATGCATCAAAACTTCCCAACCAAGTTCCGCCAATTTGTTCCGAGTCTTAAAGAGTGTGGCCAAATCACTTGGCCAAGTTTTTCGACGATAAATCACAGAAGTTCTACACCCATGAAATAATGAAGCTACCCAGAAAATGACAAAAGGTCATAGATAATAATGGCCAATATGTGCTTGATTAAAATTGATTTTCAATAAAGAAATTTTTTGTTCTAAAATTTACCAAAAAACCACAGAGACTTTTTATATGACCTATTATTATCAAGAAGAATATTTTCTATTAAATTACATAATAATTTCATTCATAAGTGGAAGATTCTTTCGGGTTACAAAATTCAAGTTGAAAAAAAAGCTGATAATTTCCTCCACATTTTGAATATAATTCTGAAACTATATTCAAATATACAGGGTTTGGTAAAAATTATTACTTCTCAAATGAACAAAATGACTCGAAAGTTAATTTTTTTCTGTTCAACTCATTATTCTAATGCAATTTGTTCAGTGAACTACTTACTATTACGACAAAACAAATTTATCTAAATCCACTCGTGTTCAAATGAACCTATGAGAAATAACAAATAAAATATTTATATTCAAAAAGACTGATGATTATTAAGGTCAAACATTCGAAACTATACTATCAAACAAATGAATTATACAGTGTGGTCCTGAATTCATGGTACAAACTTTAATGGTAGGTACAGGACATTGTAACAATGAGTTATTGTATAGGAATGTATAGTGTAATAAGTATATGTAATATGTATATGTATGTATAGTGTAATAGTAATATAGTGTATAATGTATGTATAATGTATAGCCGTTATTTCCCCTGTTTACGCCTCACCGCGTCACTTGCGACTATACATTCCTATACAATGACTCATTGTTGCAATGTCCTGTGCCTGCCATTAACGTTTGTACCATGAATTCGGGACCACCCTGTATAGTATACTTATTAGGGTGGTTCTTATTTTGGGTAATTTCGAATTTTTATCCTCCCATATGATTCGAAATAAATAAAAAAAAATATATATCCGCCAAGTTTCAGATCTCTATCTTAAGTTTAACCTTTGCCGAACATTGATGTAAATTTCCAATCTAAATAACATGGAGTTTTTCGCATTGAACGATCAATTTTTTTATTCCGGTCACAAAGTAATTTTTCAAAAAATTTGAAACTCTCTAGACTTTAAATTGAAATTTTTTTTGCCGAGAGTATCAGAATTTTTATATATTGAAGGAGACAATAAAAGAGTGTGTCTTCTGCTGGAATTATAAATTTTATTTATTTATAACGAGACTATAGTTTCGAGGGCTTTGTCCTCTTCATCAGCCTATTACAATGGATTCACAGGAATTAATTTATGAATCTCTAGACTTTATTCTTCATTATCCTAGAAAATTTTTACATATTTTTAGCTATTATGATTTTGAATTTACAGCTTGATAAAATATTGCTATATCTTAGCGTTAATAGACTCCAAAATTATAATAGCTAAAAATCTGTAAAAATTCTTAGGGTTAGGTACTATTATAAGGATAAATTTTACAGTTTCGAATTTTTTGAACCTTTACTTTGAGCAGAATAGAAAATTGATCGTTCAATGCCAAAAACATCATTTTATTTAGATGTTTGGCAAAGGTTAAAATTGAGATAGAGAGACCTGAAACTTGGGGGATATTTTTTTTTTTTTTAATTTATTTCGAACCTTATGAGCCTCTGGGAGCATACAAATTCGAAAATATCCAAAATAAAGGACATCTTCATCAGTGGTGAGCTATAAAAATTTTAACATAGGAATCGCTCTTGGTTTGTTAAAAATAAGAATTGTATGTTGATAAATTGTTATATTTTGATACAAAAGATACATTTATAATTCAGTTACAACATAAAAATTTCTGAACGAATAATAAAAAAATTATACATAAAAAAACCCGCTGAAATAACAAAGGTGCTCGAAAATTATCAAACAATTTAACAAAGGCCTCGCGCGAGCCGCCGCGAGCCCTTTATAGCTTACCTCTGACCCTAATATACATATTTATATATGAGATATATATGTGGGTTTATTTGTATCAAGCAGAGGACAACCTAATGAATCAAAAATTCTCCTACTCTTGGCAAAAAAAAATCTTTTAACTTATGAGAAATTAAAGTAAAGAAAATTTTTGAAATTTTTTTAGAAAACTTTTTAAAATTTAAAATATAAAATACTAGGTAGGTTTCACATACAATTTTCTTTACTTTATTAGGGCGCACATCATCCAATGTTGTGATAGGACCGCGGATGGGCGGGTTAAGAGGCATGACGCTGTGGTACGATGTCTGGCCGACGATTTGATCAAAAAGGGAATGCGTGTCGAGTTGGAGTACTTGTACTCCAGATCGGCGGGCAATAGAAAGCCAGACATCGTGGCAAAGAATGCGTCGGGGGTGGTGTGGGTTTTGGACGTCCAGATCGTCTCCGCGCTTGCTGGACTGGGTGTTGCCCACCGAAACAAAATAGAAAAATATTGGGGCAACTCCAGTCTGGTGGATAATATTGCGGAGCGATTTGGCTTCGGGGCGGGCTCGGTCAGGGTCGAGGCCATCACACTCTCGTGGAAGGGAGTGTGGTGGCATAAAGCGGTGGAGTCCCTCATCGCCCTGGGTATATCCCAAAAAACAACAAACAATTGACATTTTTTTTTTTTTAATGATATTGATGTGAGAAGGAGATACACCAGAAGGTCCATCCCCTAAAGGCCTGTATGGCCTGGCCCCTCAATCGTGAAAAGAACAGAGTAGAAGGAAAAGAAGCCGGGATCACGAGCCAAATCTCAGAAAGTTAGATATAGTCCAATTTACTAAGTTTTTAGAGGCTTCGAGCAGTGGTAAATTCTCCCCGCGATAAATTAGTTTAAATTTATCTCCCACTTAAGGACATATAGGGCGATGAGGGGATCTCTCCTTAATTTTTACACTTTCGGCAGAAGAACATATAGAGCGGGTGGCGTATGATTATTTTTTGTAAATACAAAAAAAAAAGAAATGTGAAATGTGAGTCAGGATTAATCCTGGCTCTCTCAGCCACCCGCTCTGAATCTGAATTAATTTGTTCTGAAGCTGAAAGTGTGAAAGATTTATAAATAAATTTGTGTAATGGTCTTGTGTCTCCGCTCCTCGGAGGCCCAATAAACAAAATTACAAAAAAAAATAAAATAAAATGTTTCACCGAGAACCCAGACCATCTCCCTTAACAAAATTATGAGAAATTGATGAAATGATGAATAATTTAGGGAGATTTTTTATTTCTTAAATTAAAAAGATGAAAGAAAGAGAAAAACAAGGAGCCGTATAGTTTATAATTCTCTCTCTATCTAAACCAAAACTTCTTCTTTTTATTCTTTTGTAATGTACCTAATTGTATGAAATGTCTAGTGTCGTGTAGCTGTTTCTGTGTTTTGCTTGGATCTTAGGCCAGGTGTTGTTTATGGGTGGGTTGTTTGATGTTTAGCGGCAGGGACCGATCACCTACTACCGAACGATTCCGTATGTGGGACACAAGAGGCTCACAGTCGTGACAACTACACCTCCGTCACGAATCACCAACCGTGTCAGGCCTAGTCTCATCCTCGGAGAGATCGACAGAATTGTGCACAAGAGCAGACCACACCTCGCCTATCGACCCATCGAAGATTTCCTCAACGAGCCGTCCACTGTGGTAAACGTATCTTACAATTTAGGCCACATTTTTTTTGTCATTTAGGTATAAAGGTGCTTCACTTCGAAGATCAATAGCATTCATTACATGGCGACAATAATACATTAGAAGTTAAATTTTAATTCAAATTTTGTTTTACATGATAGAAGTATTTTATTTTTTTTTATTTGGGGGGAGGTCGGTAGAACTTACTGAGGATTTGATGGAGAAACAGCCCAAGAATATTAAAAAGTATAAATTCTTCAATTCTGGATAAAATAATTTAATGGAACGTTTTTCACTCGTTTAAAAACCGAAGTTTTGGAGAATTTTTCCTTCTTCAGGATTTAAAAGACTTAACAAAGGAAGCTTATAGCTACCTCATTCTTATTAGGTATAAGGTTCTTCCAAAACCTAGGTGACTTAATTTTTTAAATTATTTTTAAACTGAAAGGTTTTTTTAGTCAAAAACTAACAAAAAGTCTATAATTTCAGTTAATTATTATTATTTACTTAGAAAATCATAAGATGGCGTTATCTATTAAATCCGATGGAATGGAATATTTTTAATTAATGTCAGAAGGGTTGTTTTTCACCCCCTCGGGAAGCCAGATAGCCATGATTGCTGTTACTGGCACTTGGGTTTGATTCCCGACGGGGTGAAAAACAACCCTTCTGACATATAATTAAAAATATTCCATTCCATCGGATTTAATAGATGACATCTTATGATTTTCTAAGAAAATTTGAATCTATTACCATCGCCAAATTGAAATCTTTCATATTATTATTTATTTTATTGATTCACCAAACAGTTTCGGTCACGACTGCTTGACCATCTTCAGTAGTACTAAAAAATGGAAAAATGAAACATTTCATAAATTTTTTTTAAAGAATTACATAATCATCAGTTCAAAATGGATTCTAGTCAATGATAAGTGTTTTTTATGAATTATTATTATTATTGGTATATATTGTATGATTGTTATAAATCTGTGAAATATCTATGTTAATAAGTTAAGGATGATTTATCTATACAAGGTGACAATTTCCAGATCTTGAACAAAATTGTATGTATAAATTCAAACTTCTATATTCTTTGTATTATGTAATCTATATATATAAAATTAAGGTTTTGTCTGTACATTGCTCCAAATCACGCCAAATTTTGGTTGCACACGTTTCAAGCAAAGTTATGAACAAAAATACCCTCAACAAAATCTCTGTCTGTCTGTTTCAGTGGTTTCTGAAAAGTTGCTCACGATTCACGTAAAAACGGCTGAAGGGATTATTATGAAATTTCATATTTACATCAGATGTCTTTCAACTTACGTTTTTAGCTATATAACGTTTTGATATTTTGACCCCAAAAGGGGGTTTGGGGGGGGGGCGCACGAATGAAAATTATCAAATAACTCCTAAACTATTAACCCTACAACAAATTTTATAATAAAAATAGTTGTAGAGGATGTAATTTCTGACAACTTTTGTTTAAAAAATTTTTCCCAAAAAAGCTCTCAGGGGGTGAAAAAATGTAAATTCTTGCCCTTGGAACAAACTCAACCAAATTTTGTATACATAATCTCTGGGTCACTAGAAGGCTAGAAATGCAAAAACTGGGTGAGGAGTGAGTCGGAGTAGGGTGGGGGTGCAGGGGGTGAGGTCCAGGGAGCTAGGCGGGGGTGTGGTGCGCAGGGTTTGAGGGCACGGGGTGGGGTCCGGGGTCTGAGGTGGGTGGGATGCGGGTTGTGGTGTGGGGGCGGGGGTGGCATGTGCTGGGTGGGTTTCGGGGGGTGTGGTAGGTGGGAGTGGGGAGTGAGGGTGGGTTCGGGGGGTGTGGTGGGTGGAAGTGGGGAGTGTGGGTGGGTTCGAGGGCTGGGGGTGCAGGCGGCGTGCCCCCTGACTAGCAAGACGGCCGCCGAAGGCGGGCCTTGCAGTTAGTATTTAAAAAAATTTACGAAATGTTTCATTTTTTCATTTTTTAGTACTACTGAAGATGGTCAACTAGTGGTGACCGAGACTGTTTGGTGAATGAATAAAATAAATAATAATAATTTACCGAAATCATTGTCTTTTGTTAGTTTGTGACTAAAAAAACATTTTAATTTAAAAATACCTCATTCTTGTCTCCATTAATAGTGTTGGTTTGGTGTTATATTTTGCCATTAACATCATAGAAATTTTGACGGAGCTAGTTACAAGTTTCCTTCTTTAACCCTTTAACCCGAAACGTTTTTAAAAAAGTAGAAATGACATTTCAACAAATTAGTTTAGGGGCCGCCAATAAATTATGTCATATGAATTTCAAGATTTTTAGACCCCCCACTGTGTCACATTTTCATTAAGTCCCCCCCTGTATTGTGACGTCACACTATCACTTTTATACCTTTTAATTTATTAATTTGACTTTTGGAACATCACAATTTTTAAGATCCTCGGGGCCCCTGTCACATTTGTCACAAATTTAAAATGCCCCCTGTGAAGCAATTTATGGGCGACCCCTTATTTCGAATTTATACTTTTCACAATCCTTGGACTGTTTCTCCATTTGTTTTACATTTTTAACTGAATTTTTCAAATATTTTGGTTGAATATTAGTGATTGATTTTTTTACAGGTCTAGAATGCTGGCACCAGAATTTATGAACGCTGAAATTTTGTTTTAATATTAATTTATAACAAATTGCTAAATTACTTACAACTTAAATTTCAATTTTGTTTTACATTCTAACTGAATTTCTTTAATTTTTTGGCTGAATATTATTACACTTTTTTCATCCAGGCTTAGAAAGCGGACTCTTAAGATTTATGAAAGCTCAAATTTTGTTTTCATTTTATTTTATTTCAAATTTGTATTAATTATGAAAATACTTTTCTTATTATGTTCTAAAACTCTGGTAGGTGAAGTTAATGAATTAGAAGATTTTTGTTTTGTTTTGCTTTGATCTCCCCATCGGGTAAAGAGGAAGTTAAGCTGAATATATTAAACAGAATTTCTGTTTAAAGCTATCCAATTTAGATAGTTTGAATTAGCAGATTCATCCATGATCCGTCTGTTTCGAGCTTTGAAGTCCAAATTGTTGGCAAGAGAGGGTTAATGAAAATTTTATCTGAGCATTGATAAGATTTATCTATATATATTTATTCTAATCTGGTTGTGGAGGAAACAATTTTTTTTTACTTTACCATACAGGGTATGGTCAAGTATTGTAATCGTGCATGAAAAAAGTGGTTTTTTTCCTTCTTTTTTTAAAAATATCTAAAAAACGGCTGAAACTATTTGGATTAAAAAAATTGAGCGAAACTATGGCATTTCGCTCTACAAAAAAGCTCTTATAAGTGAACATCAAAAAAATTATATTTTTCGAAATAATAATTGTTTTGTCAAAATGTCTGTTAGTTAGTCTGTGCGTTACCAAATTTGTGTACGAGCTAGCTCAAAAACTAGTGTGAATATCGAAACCAAATTTCACAGGTAGTTTTGGTCCATTGAGATTAAGAGCTGTTTAGATTTTGGTGCATATCGACACAAAATTAAGGAGGGTCGAGGGGGGGTTAAAAATTAAAAATCTAGACCGTTTGAGCAAACTCAACCAAATTTTGTATACATAATCAGTGGACCACCAGAAGTCTAAAAATGCAAAAACTAACCGCCCGAAATGGTGGGGGGGGGGTCAAAAAATGAAAATCTTTGCCATTTACCAAACTCAACCAAATTTTGTATACATAGTCAGCGTGCCCCTAGGAGTCTAAAAATGCAAAAACTAACCCCCCCTCTACTACATGATTATAAATAATTTTATTAAATATTAATGTAAGTGAGGGACCAGGTTGTATGGTAAAGTCAAGTGGATGGCCACATCAGAACACGTCAGCTTATTTTATCATGCTTTGATGTTATCATGACAACTGCAGAACTATGGGTGAAAATGTATGGTCCATGGATGAATCTATTTAATCAAAAAAACAATAAATCTTTTCTCAAAAAGTGTTTTTATTTCTGGAAATTTAAAAAAAAATATTTCATTTAAGTTGCGGATGATAAAATTAGGTTTATTATTTTTCTTAATTTTAAAATAAATTATTTTCATTGAGGAAGTGGTTGAATGTGATCCTATCCCCTAGCTCCCTCCTTTCTTCTAAATCTAGAGAGAGCAGCAGGTTTATCCCATCGTGACCACTTCGAGGATTAATATTAACAACAGTACGTGTCTAGCAATTTTTTTTTCTTTAAAAACTTGAATTTTTAATAAAATAAAAATGTTATAATTTTGAAAAAAAGCTTAATTAAAATGAAACAACTATTAAGTGAGGAGTGAATGCAATTTGAAATTTATCTATCGCATTTTTTTTTAATTTATAACCTTGTAAATTGTACACCTTTTGGCAAACTAACTTAAAATGTGGGCTTCTTTTATAAAATTCAATACAAATTTTAGTGACTTTTAATTTGATCTATTATTAAAAATATTAACTTAGTAAATTATTTTATTTTACATATCTATCCTTTTCCTTGTTGAAATATATAGTTAAAATATAGTTAAAAAATATTCTAGAAGTAGCCCTAGAATTTTAAGATCAGTATGGGGATTTTTGAAACTTTTATACCCGCACTTTAAATTTTTTTTTTTTTGGAAATCTTAGCTGATTTCCTATTTTTTTTTTTAACATATCGGAAGAATAGATTTACTATTTATAAAGAACAAAATTACATAAATGTATTTGGAGAGAACATTATTTTTCTAGTTATTGATTTAAGAATGAAGTGAATAAAAATCAAAGGATCAACATTTTTTTTTTAAGTGAAACTTCTTTAGCGACGTATCTGTTTGAACTTTTTTGTTATAATAAAGGGGAAATGAATCAATAGAGTGGATATAAGAGACAATTCTTGAGTCCGAGAAAGGAAACGTATGTTGAGTATCTAGTTATGTGTCAGCGTGATATTGTGACCACTATTTATATATATAATAGCCTGGAAAGATTTGTAACAACGCCAGTGAGAAATCTTTGAAAAAAATCCTGATACCATATGATCGAGAATCGAACGTAAGTCTCTGATTTATAAGGAAGCTGGAGTCGCTTATCGAGGATTCCATAACTAATATATATTATTGGATAAAAAATACTTTCACATTAAGTGAAACCTACCAAGTATTTTTTATTCAATAATTTAAAAAAAATGTTTCACCAAGTACCTACACCAAATTCCTTAAAAGCTACTAATATATATATATATATAAATGAAAGCGAAAATTAAAAACTTTTATTACTGCCCTATTTTGGTGCACTTGGGACCAGACTCGTTTTGATAGTGAACCAAGAGTTGAAAAAAAGATTCCTTCTCCATTTAGGCGATGGATCCCCTGACTAGATCCTATAATCAAATTTTATATATATATACAACTCTTTAGCTCAAGCGCGATTTTCTACTATTTTCCTAATAATCAGTAGAGATAGTTTAATGTGAAATAAGTGACCCAGTATCCTTAACTCATAGTAAATTCATATTAAATAAAATATTTATTTACTCTTATCTTTATTTTCCTAATAGAATGGTTCTTATAAATTTACTACAATTCCCATTTGTCTGATTCTTTGGGGAATCGAAACAGATGAATTTTGTTCAGATATTCAAATTCAAATTGATTAATTTTATTAGTAATATCTAGGTCACTTTTTTATTAGTAATATCTAGGTCACTTTTTTAGTAGTAATATCTAGGTCACTTTTTTATTAGTAATATCTAGGTCACTTTTTCCTGCCTTTCCTAGTGTTACCCCCAAATATTTAAACTGGTTGGTATTTCTTATACAGTTGTTATTCAGGACAAGGTCTTTTCCCGCCGCACCAAGGGCCAGATACTCTGTTTTTTGGAAATTAATTTCAAGACCCCATTTTTCATATTCTTCACTATCAAAACGAGTCTGGTCCCAGGTGCACCAAAATAGGGCAGTGACCGGATAAAAGTTTTTAACTTTCGCTTTCATTTAATGTTAACATATAAACATTCTAAATAAAATTTATTATTGAATATCTGAACAAAATTCATCTGTTTCGATTCCCCAAAGAATCAGACAGATGGGAATTGAAGGAGACAATAAAAGAGTGTGTCTTCTGCTGGAATTATAAATTTTATTTATTTATAACGAGACTATAGTTTCGAGGGCTTTGCCCTCTTCATCAGTCTATTACAATGTATTCACAGGAATTAATTTATGGCAAAGCCCTCGAAACTATAGTCTCGTTATAAATAAATAAAATTTATAATTCCAGCAGAAGACACACTCTTTTATTGTCTCCTTCAATATATAAAAATTCTGCTACTCTCGGCAAAAACTTTCAATTTAACAGATGGGAATTGTAGTAAATATATATATATATATTAGAGGACACCCTATTTGATTTGCTCTTAAAAAATCGACAACTTTGCTATTCTCACCGAATTAAATATTTTAATTTTATTAATATTTTATTAAATTAAATTAGAAAGTTGACCTGACACTAAATTATTAGTTTAAGAGGTATATTTATTTTTAGCGATGAAAAAACTAATAAAGAAACACATTCATAGCTAACGGTAATATATTATATGGTTATAGTCGCTGACTTAAGAAGAAGAAAAATAAACATTTTACCATATTATTAATTTCCCTCGCTGATTTAATAATTCCAATAAGCAAAATACAGATGAACCTTGAAGTTATGCAACCGAATTGACATAAAAGGCAACGCTTAAGCTATCCTTTAGGAGTATTCAATTTGTTTCATTTAAAAAAAAAAGCTTTGAAAAGTTCGATTTATTATCAGAGGTTAAGCAACATTATTATTATGATCATTATAATTTTGTTTATCAGCGCGTCGACTACTATAGTCATATGCGCCATCACGTAGGTATTTCGAATTATCAGAGATTAGGCAACATGTAGGACGGTTAGTTCTTAGATGGATTTAAAAATCAGCAGTCTTTCATATTTAAATCCGTCGTAATACCAGATAACGTACATAAATTACTTTGAAATTGATTGGGGAGGCCCGTGGGCCAAAACGAAAACTAAAAAAGTCCAAAATCCAGAAAAAAAATCTAAAAATTAAAAATAATAATAATAATATATTTTTAGAGGGGTCGGTAGCGCAATCGGTTAAATCACCAACCTTTCTAATCCGATTAGGAGAACATCAACCTAGACTTCATCAGCTCGATCCCAGCAAGAAGAAAAGTGAATTTATTTGAAAATAATAAAAAACCGGCCCCTCGGCTCCAGAAACTGACAATCTCTGGTTCTACTAAACCTCGCGCATGCGCAGGGCAAAATTTCGTAACAAGCAACCATGAATTGTGAGAGGCAAAAACAAGATTACCCTAGGTGGTAACCAATCCACCCACCCTCGAGTGGCAACCGGGCATTCAGATTCTGGGGGATCCGGACCATCACGAAGTCAAGGAAGAAACAATGGAAGAATAACGCCAAAAATCCATATATACCTGGGCACCTTTAACATCAACACACTCATCCGTCCAGGAAAAATTACACGTTCCGGAAAAAGATAGAGGCATGGAAGGTCCAACCAGAAAGAAAACATCAAGCTTTGCGTGATCCCAAGGGTCCAAACGCAACAAATAATAATAATAATAATAAATAATATATTTTAAAATAACATAACATATGAATATCTAACAGCCCCCCCCCACCAAAAAAAAAAAAATTACAAATCTACATAAACAATTTTTATGCTCATTAGATATTTGGAAATAAATTTATTTATTTCATTTTTCAACGGCTAGAAGCCTCAATTTACAAAATTATAAAATTATATATGTATTACATAAACAACAATATATTACAATATTCATTAAATACATCAACACATTACATAATTATACATTTGCATTATATTAGATATGTCTCTGGACTGTGATTTTTTTAAGGGGGATAAATTTTTTGGCCGTTATATGGTAAAAATAACATCTACCACTAAAGAAGTTTCACTTTATCCTGAGCTTATCTGGATGAGAATCATATATTTTTTGTCTCGGATATTAGCGTCCATTTAGTCAGATCATAATAGTATGATACTTTATTTAATTGTTAGTAGCGTTAATGCAAGAGCCAGATTAAATCCAGTTAAATTAATGCAGTAAGCAATGCACACCCTTTCATCACGATAATGAAGCAGACACGCGGACGTTAACCCCTCATTAAAATAAAATATTCAATAAGCATATTATTATTTTTAATTAAAATTTTTTTTTGTTACTTTAATATAATAATATTTATTTATTTATTTATTATAAAATAATGCTCTAAGGTGGATACTTTATTATTTTTCCTTTACCATACAGGGTATGGCCAAGTATTGTAATCGTGCATGAAAAAAGTGGTTTTTATCCTTCTTTTTTTCAAAATATCTAAAAAAACAGCTGAAACTATTTCGATTAAAAAAATTGAGCGAAACCATGGCATTTCGCTCTACAAAAAAGCCTTAATAAGTGAATATCAAAAAAATTATATTTTTCGAGATAATAATTGTTTTGTCAAAATGTCTGTTAGTTAGTTAGGCTGTGCGTTACCAAATTTGTGTACGAGTTAGCTCAAAAACTACCGTGAATATCGAAACCAAATTTCACACATAGTTTTGTTTCATTGAGATTAAGAGCTGATTAGATTTTAGTGCATATCGACCCAAAATTAAGGGCGGTCGAGGGGGGGGTTAAAAATTAAAAATCTAGGTCGTTTGAGCAAATTCAACCAAATTTTGTATACATAATCAGTGGACCCCCAGAAGTCTAAAAATGAAAAATCTAACAGAACAAAATGGGAGGGGGAGGGGGGCGGAGGGTCAAAAAATGAAAATCTTGGCCATTTACCAAACTCAACCTAATTTTGTACACATAATCAGTGGACCCACAGTAATCTAAAAATGCAAAATCTAACCGCACAAAATGGGGGGCGGAAGGTAAAAAAATGAAAATCTTTGCTATTTACCAAACTCAACAAAATTTTGTATACATAATCAGTGGGTCCCAGGAGCCTAGAAATGCAAAAACTAACCCCCCCCCCCCCTACATGATTATAAATAATTTTATTAAATATTAAATATAAGTGAGGGGCCAGGTTGTATAGTAAAGTCGAGTGGATGGTCACATCAGAACACGTCAGCTTATTTTATTTATAAAAATGTCTAATAATACTTATTGATTATTTTAATTTAATAAAATAAATAATTTAATAATAAAACAACTAGAAAATTAAGATATGTTCATCTCTCTCCAAATACTTTTAATGTAATTTTCCCAATCGAAATACCGTCAACATACTTTTAAAACTCAAGTCAGCTATCTTATTCTATTTTACATAATTGAGTTAAAAAACAAACATTTTAATTTATACTAAAGATTTTTATTAAATTTTTTATAACTTTTTTTTTTAATTAAACTTTTGAAATATATTTTTAAATAATTACGCTGGTCGTCAAAAATTTATAACCCTAAACCTAATAATGAATTCCAGTCGAGTTTTTTATCATTTATCATGCAATTTCTCGATTTCTTACATAAGGTCAGAGTTTTGAGATCGGTCAAAAAGACGAAAAATGTCATTTTCGAGTCCCATTAGATATTAAACAGCAATATTTGCAATCTAAATATTTTTTTGACGTATTAGAAAACAGCTTCCTCTTTGATTTTCAAATTAGCACTTGTTTTTATCTCAATTAGAACTCGAGATTAAACTTAGACCATATGTTTTTATCAGTGGCGGGCGGTGACTTTTCAACCAGGAGATGCTGTCCAAAAAAGAACACTTCATTTTTATTAAATTTTATTTTATTCCTCCTTATTGCAAATTTCGCCATCAAAGAATTTTTCGTTATTTTTCAAATTTAACATTATATTTTTTTGACACGGTATGAAAATACTCTAAATGTTTTGAAATTTTAGGGATGTGCCGCATCCACAGCATCCATGGAGCGCACGCCACAGGTTATTATCCTTTATAATCACGTAGTTTTAGTTTTTTTAGTTATAACTCGAGTTCTAATTGAGCTAAAAGCAATTGGTAATTTGAATCAAAGAGGAAGCTGTTTTCTATTAGGTCAATATAATATTTTGATTTCAAATATTGCTATTTAAGGAAGTCCTTTCGCCGCCAATGTTAATTAAAAAATATTAGATTATAACTATAACTTAATTTATAAGTCTCTATCTATGCTTTGGTGAAGTTTTAATCAAACATTACCCTGCAAATTTTTGTAAATGTAAACATTTTCTTAGTCTTATAGAAAATTAAGATCTTGACCATTTCTCTTGAATTATACTACTATTAGTTGATTATATAAAGTTAAAAAAAAACTAAAAATTCGCTTTTTGAAACATACAGGTTTCTTTTTTGCGATAAAATATACCATTGACCCAGGTAACCACAATATCCTCAGAATATTCTAAGGATATTCTAAGGACATTTAAATCTTCTTAGAATATTCTGAGGATATTGTGTGTTACCTGGGGACCGAGGAATTCACTGAGAAATTTACTTTAAAAAATCGCATACCAAAATGCTATGTTTGGATTTAAACATAAACAGTATTAATACAACGCATTGACAAATCATATAAGAGTTAGAATCAGCTGATTTGAATAAATCAAATTAACTTTTCTATTTAATTTTTTATTTTATAATTGTTTTTATTTCAAACATTTAGGCCTTTCAATCTATTTATTTTTTAATTCTATTATTTTTCATTTGTATTTTAACTTATTTTATTAAACATTAGATTGTCCTCATAAGTTACTTATAATGTTTCACCTAGAACCGACACCTAAATCCTTAAAAATTATTAGATACTACACTTCTTTTGACTCAACTTGAGCGAAAGGCCCTCCTTAATATCGAATGAGACTCGAAAATAAGTCAAAATGATATTTTTGGTCGTTTCAAAACCCTGACCTGTTGTAAAAAATTGGGTAATTACGTGATAATCAGCGTATCTGGGGGCACTGCAGTGCCCCAGCCAAGTTCGATTCGAGCGGGGATGTGTGCACTGCCAGACTACCCTTTACAGGAAACAACTCAAGCCATTTTGACGCCTCTGTAACTTCGTAATGGAAACCTCTACATGGCTGAAATTTTTTTCCAGAATATTGGTCCATAAGCTTAGCTAAATTACAAAATTTTATATTTCTACTGTTTATACCATCCAAGTTACAAGAAGCCAAAGATAGGCTTTTTCGTCACTCACTCACTGACTCACTCATCAAAATTCTAGAGTACTTCCGCTAACCCTAGAATGCTGAAATTTGGCAGGCAGGTAGAGTTTGGGGTACAATTAATGGGAAAAATCCAAAAATCGAAACTTTCCCTTCTTCAGGACCTAAAATGAAGGATGAAAGTTATAGACTTAATTAACATATACTAAATATTCAATGAACCTAGAATGCTGAAATTTGGCATACTGGTATAGCTTGACACATAAAAATTCAATGAACCTAGAATGCTGAAATTTGGCATACTGGTAAAGTTTGACACATTAATAAAGGGCGAAATTGAAAAATCGAAACTTTTCCTTCTTCAGGGTCCGAAATGAAGGAGTTAAATTTATAGGATAAATCCAACTTACAAAAAGAAGTGAAATCTCAACAAAAACACTTGTGTAAAAGAGGGCCAAGTTCGATTAATAAAATCCGTTTGCCAAAAAAGTAGTGAGATCTAATGTGCTGCCAAGTTCAACATCATTAATTTATTAAATGAGTCGAGAATATATTAGTAACTTCAATTAAAACGCATGTTTTTCATTTCACATGTCCCTCTATATTTTTTATTGATTTCACATTTTTAGTTGAAATTATTTTCATAAAACTTGGCTTTTACGCATTATTATGTATGTCAAGAATTACTAGTTACCATATCATGGGATCTTAATAAGAGGGGAGTGGTGGAGGGCCTATCAAACAATAATAATAATAGTTTAATGCATAAAAGCCAAGTTTTATGAAAATAATTTCAGCTAAAAGTGTGAAATCAATTAAAAATATAGAGGGACATGTGAAATGAAAAACATGCGTTTTAATTGAAGTTACTAATATATTCTCGACTCATTTAATAAATTGATGATGTTGAACTTGGCAGCACATTAGATCTCACTACTTTTTTTGGCAAACGGATTTTATTAATCGAACTTGGCCTTTTTTTACACAAGTGTTTTTGTTGAGATAAAACTATACTGGAATCCATTGTTAGATTTACGGTTACAAATTGTTGTTTCATTTTTGCCAGTGTTATTAATGAAAATATGACACGAATCAAGATAATATTATTTTTTAAAAAGAATATAGAAAAAAGAATATCTAGGAGTTGTTTATTTTTCCCTGGTACATATGTTGTTCTACGTGCAGTGTCCAGTGTCGTGGCTGTTTCTGTGCTTTACTTCAATGATTAGGTCAGTTATATCTTACCATATATGTGGGGGGTTGTTTGATGTTTAGTGGCAGAGTCCGTTCCCGCTCTACCGCTCTATTCCGTATCTGGGGATCAAGTGGCTCACGTCGTTGAGCCTGCCATCGCTCTGGTGGCCTTATGGTAACATCACCAGTGAACACCCTAGCCTCCTCTGGAACGAGATCGACAGAATTACTAGAAAGAGCCGAGAGCTTCTCGCCTATCGGCCCCTCGAGAAATATTTCACCGACCCACCAATTTTGGTAATCGTATCTCACACACTTGGATGTCATTTATACCTACATTAGAATCGACATTTCAAATTCACTTATTTAGTATCTACGATCAAAAAATTGAATTCACCCAAAACTTTTTTTGAGGATGCAATAACTCAAGAACAGGAGCTTATTGTATAAGTTGTTCTAGTGATAAAATGTTCTTTTTTTAAAACGAAAAACTTAGTAGATTTAGTTATTTTTCTTGTTTCATAACTAAAAACACAGAAAAACAGAAAAAGTGGAGCTAAAATTTGGCAAAAAAGATTATTGAAAGTTTCTTTTTGCCGAGAATAGCAGAATTTTTATAAATTAAAGGAAACAATAAAAGAGTGTGTCTTTGCTAGAAAAATATATATATTTTTTTAAAATTTATTTATCCATATATATATAAGCGAAATAATAGAAATACCACTCACTGACTGACTCAACATGATATCTTCAAAACTACTAGACCTACTGACTTGAAATTTTGAATAGAGGTTCTTTATAGGGGGTATATGTCAGCTAAGAAGTGATTTTACGAAAATCTACATCTAAGGGTGTAAAATGGGGGTTAAATTAAATAAATATCTGTGATTGGCTGATTCTATCTGTGTTTTAGTTTACTCAAATTATTTCCTGTCGACTATATATGATAGATGTTACACCAGGCCTTCAGCCCGTAACGAGACGCTCCCCGCCAGGGGCTAGGTCAACAGCTAGTAATGTTATAAATAACTAAAAAAAATATTTTTTCAGCATAAGACACTCTTTTATTGTCTCCTTTAATTAAAAAAGTTTCTATTAATATGCATCACCTTTCTGACAATTTTCAACTTTTTAGTTCAAACCGTTCATAGAAAAAAAATTGTTAAATCCCCAAAATTTTCAGAGAGCATCCGAGTCTTGATAAAGCTTTCTCTAATTTTTTTGTTTTATATTCTTGATTTTATATTGGCTAGACATTTTTGAATTTCTCGACATAATTACAGTGGCTGATTTTCGTCCTGGAAATCAAATTTCAGGTTCAATTTTGTTTTTTATTCTGTATTGAATTCTTCAAACGTTCTTGCCATTGATGAATATCCGTGGTCAAATTTCATAGGTGGACTTCTAAATTTTTATATAGTTTTATGTATTTAAATATAAGAAAATACTAACACTGTATTTTTATTATATCAATTTTTGATATTTTTAGTTTTGAAGCTTCTTTTTTTCGCTTATATCGCCAGCTTTGATGAAATTCAATTTTTTAATGACTCTTATTTTTGAATTTTTGAAATAAAAGAGCCAATGATGATTTTTACTCTATTTTTGAGTTTTTTCACATAATTTCTTGTGCCTTTGTCCTAAACGTCCAGTGTCGTGGCTGTAATTCTGTGCTTTGCTTGGAATTCGGTTAGCTGCCTGCTATATGTCGGGGGGTTGTTTGGTGTTTAGTGGCGGAGACCTTTGAGGTACAGGACGTACACGATCACGAGAATCCTCCCAACGACAACGAGCTACAGGCCTAGCCTTCTCTGGGATATCGACAGAATTCTGTATTGGAACAGACCGCCGTATATCAACTACCGGCCCATTTTCAGCCATCCAGCCTATGCGGTAAAAGTATCACACAATATGGGCGACAATTACACATTAGAATTGAAATTCCAATTCGAATTCTCGATTAAATTAATAAAAACTTCTGGAAATCCTCAGCTTTATTGATTCTTTAGCTCTAGATTTCCACAGGATGACTTCAAAGATACTTTAACAGCAAAATTGAATATTATAATTAATTATATTTTATAATGAAAAAACAATCAATAGGGAAAATGTGTTAAACATAGAGGCAGCACTGCCGAAGGTAGCGCTCTCTTGTGTTTATTTATTCAAATAATTTGGGGGAATTGGGGCAAATATTATATTATAGTATATATCATAGATAAAAGAGTGCACGGAGCCTAGGGGACCGGGAGCGAGTCCCTTTGTCTTGGACGTTTAATAAATCATCCTCCAAAGCTTACATTTTCGTCGTCAGTTGGCGCTAAAGTCGTGACTTCAAAGATTCTTTAACACCAAAATTGATTATTATAATAAATTATATTTTATAATAAAAAAACAATCAATAGGGACCGTGCGTTAAACATAGAGGTAGCACTACTACCGAAGGTAGCGCTCTCTTGTGTTTATTTATTCAAATAATTTGGGAGAATTGGGGCAAATATTGTATTATAGTTTATATCATAGATAAGAGTGGACGGAGCCTAGGGGCCAGGGAGCGAGTCTCTTTGTCTTAGACGTTTAATAAATCATCCCCCAAAGCTTATATTTTTGACGTCTCTTGGCGCTAAAGTCGTGACGAACGGTCCCTATAGCTTTGTTTTTATTTTTAAACTTTTTAGCCATGTTGGTGATTAGGTTCTTTTGCCGATTAGAGAACATTATTGGTGCGAAAAACATTTTTTATTAAATCATTATTTTTTATTTTTGACGGAGTAATAGTAGATTTTCTTGTTAAAACACCCAATTCAGATAATTTGAATTACTAGATTCTTCCATTCACTTGTTTTAGCAACAGGGTTAGAACTTTCGTCTTAAAAACCTTAAAATAATTAGGCTGGATATTGGGATTTTGGACTTGAGAAAATAATTAAAAGCTAAATTTCCAAAAGTTGCAACACGTTTCGTCGTATATTTTTCGACTTCTTCGGGCAATTTTTAGGAACAGTTTTCTCGTTAATAGATATATATACAGACCATTAGACTAGATTTTGAAATGATATAATTGACAAGGCTTGTACAAACTTAATAAATACAACAGATATTGAACAAAATAAATCTCAAACAAAATTGTTCATTCAAAGTATATCAGACAGATACATAGAGGTATATCATGTTTAATAAAAAAAATACAAAATCTAGCCATTTAGTGATTTTATTTTAATAAATTATATTTTTATAAATAAAAGAGTTAAAAAAAACTAAAAAAAAAAACTTTCTGATACGCTTATTCCTTATTATTTATTATTCCAAGTTTGCCATTTTTAAAAATGGCTTCACTTTTGTTTTAATCAAGAATAGGCAATCAGCAAACAGTTCTCTATATAACATTTTGATCAAATAAATTGTATTTTTTAAACTATTCAAACTTTAATAAAATTTTACTAAATACTTTGTTCTGTAAAAAGCCAATTATCACTTATAATATTTTGTATAATTATTTATTATACAGGGTGGTGTCTTGGCCGACGCAGCATAGCGATTACAATGTTAATTTTTGAATGTGCATTTATTTGCTCCCCTAATTATTTTAGAGTTAAAGTTCTTATAGGTTTTTTGTAGAGAAAAAAATACTGAATCCGAACATATTTTTGTTTTCAAATTTTGAAATTTCAGAACCGTAATAATCAACATTATAAATAATTGTATTTTTACAAAAATCACTGAGACCATGGAATTATTAAAACAAACAAGGCATTTTCATTTGTTGTTTCTAAGTGACGTCTGTTATATTTGAACTTTTCAAAATCAGTTCTTATTAGAATTTATTGATTACCATAATGAGAAACTCGTTAAATTTGAATGGGCTGAGTTTTGTATTCGTCATTGATAAATAAAAATAGTAGATTCACGTAGATGAAGTTTAGAACGAGCTTTTAAATTTTCACAAGAATAATCAACGAAATTATAAGTAATATTTTTAAACGTAATTAAAACAATAAAATTAGTAAGGTTAACAGAATTTAATTTTTTAATATAATTAACAAATGCATAAAATTATAACAAAAAATAACAATCATAGCAAATGTTCGAATAAACCACCATTTATTTACCACTAAACAATAGCCCAACTTCGGACCAATTATTTTATTCTCAAAATGATTATTTAAAAAGTTGAGAAAACTTATGAATCCATTTTGAGACTAGTATAAACAATAAAACTTAAACAATCGACAACAATAAAAGTTATGAATTTAAATTTTTTAAATAAATATCTACATTTTTAAAATCGTTTTTTTGGACTTTTAAATTATGAATTAGACAAAATCTGATGTAATTATCTTTTAGAATTTAAATTCTGCTCAGTTTTTTGTATTCTAATTATGCTCTAAAATAATCACTAAAGACATCACTATTAAACGTCACTTAGAAACAACAAATGAAAATGCCTTGTTTGTTTTAATAATTCCATGGCCTCAGTGATTTTTGTAAAAATACAATTATTTATAATGTTGATTATTACGGTTCTGAAATTTCAAAATTTGAAAACAAAAATATCTTCGGAATTAGTATTTTTTTCTCTACAAAAAACCTATAAGAACTTTAACTCTAAAATAATTAGGGGAGCAAATAAATGCACATTCAAAAATTAACATTGTAATCGCTATGCTGCGTCGGCCAGGTCACCACCCTGTATAGTAGGTACAACAGAAAATAAAAGAATATGATTAAAATTTCCATTAGGATTTATTTCATAGTAAACTTAAAAAGAGGCATATAGTAAAAGGAATAGGAGAATAGTATGAATAGAAATTTAAAATTAGAAAAATCCTCTCCCACACAAACATTACTAATCTTTGTCTAGGCAGGAGAAAACTTATTTAAGAATATCTTTGAGAAAGAGCCAAGATAATGTTTTAGTCACACTCCTATCATTAAGATAAGATATTTATTTATTTTATTCGTTTTTTTTATTGCATTTTGATTTTTAAGTTTTTATTTTTTTTATTTTTCATTTGTTTTTGTGAATTGACAATTTTTTAATTGCAAATAGAAAATAGTTTTGTAATTTTAAATAGAAAATAGTTCTCTGTTGTATTGGCCATCATTTTGAAATAGTTTCTGTTTTATTAGATTTTTGTATTTTTTTTCTACTATCTTAATGTTAATTTTTGTCACAGGTAATATTTTTATATTTTCTTTTTTTTTTCAAATTTTCTATAAAATAGCCATCAAAGGTGCAGTAAGAATAAAGCGTTAATAACGCCACTACCAAAATAGAAGCCAACATCGGATTTAAAAAGAAAAGCTGAAATATTTTGTATTTATATTCTGTATATTATTTAGATCTATTCCAAAGGTACATCAACAAATTTTAACGACAAGAAAATGAGTCACTCACAGGTCAAAATGGATTAACTTCACTTTTTGAATTTTTTAAATTCTAGTGCCGAACAACTATATTGATTAAATTGAAAGTTTTTTGCCGAGGGTAGCAGAATTTTTATATATTGAAGTAGACAATAAAAGAGTGTTTCTTCTGCTGGAATTTTCTATTCATACATTAATTCCTGTGAATCAGTTGTAATAGACTGATGAAGAGGGCAAAGCTCTCGAAACTATAGTCTCGTTATAAATAAATTAAAAATTCCATTAGAAGACACACTCTTTTATTGTAATAATAAAACTTGAGTAAGATACGAGGTAGGTTTCACAAAAAACTAGAAGACCCCTGGCTCTTGAATCCCTGTTTCACCTAGAACCAACACCGAACTCCTTAAAAGTTATCTTTTATTGTCTCCTTCAACTATATTAATGCTGAACTTTTTATAAAAAAAATCACCAAGTTTACCAATAAAAAAAGTAAGATTTTGTGAAAACTACCTTGAAATTCTACTTACTTTTGTTTATTATTGAAAATGTTTCACCTTGAGCCGACACCTAACTCTTTAAAATTCACTAAGTTTACCAATTGCTTGATTTGAAATGTTTATAAATAATTTTGCTGTCTGAAGGGCTGTCATCTCTCTTTTGATGATCAAAATCAAAACTCAAGATACAAAAAGCTACCATGCATGAAATGAGGGAGCGTTGACAGTCTTTTCTAAGCGAAATAACTAAATCATCTCATATCAAGCAGAGGATCTAAAGAAATTGTCAAAAGAGATTGTGATCTTACAAATCTGAGTTGTCATAGATAATTTTTATTACGTCCTAGAAGTGTTGATTTTACCACCCCCAGGAATTGACCACGAGGGCAAAAAAATAAATAAAAAATAATATCACTACCCGAAATTTTATAAATGAAAATTAAATCGTTGAGTGAAACATTATTAATAGAGGCGACTGTGGGTCAGTGGCTAGAGTGTTGGGTCGCTGATTCGAGACCGAGTCTCGGCAGATCAGATATTTGCAGCCGTCTCCTCTTGGAAAGTAATGGCAACCAACCAAGAGTATAATTGCCAAGTGACCTCTCCAAATTAGCCGTTCGGAACCTGCGTTAAAAAGTAGGTCCCGTATATCTGTGTAAAACAACTAAACACACTCAGCACAGGTATATGTGGAGAGGAGCCGACACCCGTTTCGGGTATGGCACTCGAAGAAGTAGAAGAAATATTTAGAGCGATGCATTTATCATATGGGTCCACCTCACAGGGTAGCCATTTATTATTATTTATTTCTTGTAATTGATTTGTATTGATGTTTTATTAATTTCTGTAGTTAATTTGTATTGATGTTTTGTTGACCTAGGCACCGAGGACTTGTGCATCTAAGCAGCTCGAGTAATAAATATTTATTTAGCCAGGATTACATTTTTGGCACTCACGGGTTCAATACTAAGGGGGTGAAATCAATTCTTCTAACATGTAATGAAAGTACTCCATGACAACTCGGATTTAGTAAATAACACTTGCTCGTGATTTTTTTAGAAATTAAAATTGTGCAATTCGAACTTTTATAGCACTCTCATTGAATACAGGCAAGGGCGGATCCAGGAATTTTTTATGGGGGGGGGGGGGTGAATGTATATAAGGTGGGCCGATGTATATAAGATCTACTTGAAAGTGTGTCGCGATCGAATTGTCCAAGCGGGGGGAGGGGGGGGGGCAGGGACCCCCCCACACACATATAACTTTATTTTCAATTTTAAAAATTTTTTGAAAAATAAATGTCATATCTCATATTTTAAGTTCATTAAAATAAAAAAAAATTGTTATAAATTCCCTGTCGATTTGGCCGCCGTTTTTTGGCCTCTGCGTGCGACGCACGTGTTGCACTCCCGCCAGGCACGGGCCTCTATGGGGAGGCGGTCGCCCCCTCCGCCCCCCCCCCCTGGATCCGCCCTTGAATACAGGTAATGTGAACTTTTGAATTTAAAATTTTATTTTTAAAATAAATTATTAGGCTTAACACTACTATATAATATAATTTTTTTAAATTAAATTTAAAGTTTTTTGCCGAGAGTATCAGAATTTTTATTAAATGAAGGAGACACTAAAAGAGTGTGTCTTCTGCTGGAATTATTAATTTTTAATTTTTTTATAACACGTTATAAAAAAAAATGTATGATTCCAGCAGAAGACACACTCTTTTATTGTCTCCTTCAAATAACATTTTTGATTCACAATTAATAATATTTATTATAGAAACCGATATTTTTATTTCAAAAACCAAAAAAACCTTCGCCTGTAATAATATTGGTACTAATTTCAAAATGTGTACTTAAATTTTATAAAGAAGTTTGAAAAATAATACATTATTAGATAATGAAAACAGGAATAGTAAGGAATTGGACAATAAATAAAAAACAGACGTTTCGTCGATTTATGAGTGGCAAATGAGTGGCTCATATATATTGAAAATTTAGATTGGAGTAATAAAATTCTAATGTTATTAAAATCGACCAGAAAATGTTTTTAAAATGTAAAAGAATTTCGTATGCTAATTGAATTCTCTGTCAATTTCAGACGTTCGATGACGAAACCCGGTTGATTCGGGCGCAGACCAACGCCCTGCTTAGGAAGGTCCATACTCCTCTACCAAGGACCTACAGGCCTCTGCCTCTCACATATCACGTGTGAGTTGATTATGATTTCATTCTACTCAAATTTCATCTTATTTATTTATTTATCTTCCTCTTATGTTAAAATATTCTATTCTACAATATTTCCTCTTGTGTTAAAGTTCTGTAGATCCAAATAAATAAACACTCTTTAATTTAAAGTTTAAACATTTCTTTATTTTCTCATTTAATCTAACATTTTTGATAATACACTACTTGTACATATTTATATATATATATATATATATTTATTGTAATTTAGAATCTATATAGGTATACATACAGTGAAACCCCTCAAATCCGAACTAATTGGAGCTGTAGCCTGTTTGGATTTCAATTTGTTCGGATTAGCCGAAAAGTTTTTAATTAAGTGAACGGTGTTGATTAATGTTTTGATTTTAAATTATGCCAAACAAACGAAAACACAGTTCTTGTACCGTAGAACAAAAGCTGAAAGCTTTAAAGCGCCTGGACGCTGGGCAAAGTTTGACAAAGTTGGCTGGCGAGTTTGGTGTTCGTATCAAAATTGAACAGTTTTAAAATGTAACAAGTGATAAATCCTTAAAAGAAAGCCATCACGTAACAGTTTCCGTAAATGAAAAAAATTGATGAAGCAGTTTTTTATGTCAAACTTAAATTTGTCAAAAAAACTCGTTCGGATTTCCCGGGATTTCGGATTTATGGGGTTCGAGTTTGAGGGGTTTCACTGTATTTATAAATTATATTAGCTTTCAAGTCAGTTTGTCCAGATAAAGTAAATTGATTTGAAAAATGAAAGTGAGAAATTTCTTTTAGTATTCTAATAGACAAAGAATATTTAGGAGTAAAAATTTAAACTCAAGCATTCAATATCAATTTGAAAACGAAAAAATCAAATTGTTTTAAAATACTGTTCAAAACTTTTTAAGTGGAATTATTTGTAGGATAGTTTTGGCTGAAATCAACCCCTAGTAGTTATCAACATTCAACATATAGGGGTCGATCCTAATTGCGCTGAGAGTGCTCACAGTCGTTACGCCCTCACATTGGTCATTTGACAATGACGACAGTAGTTGACGTCATTACTCGTACTTTCAACAATAACGACTTAAATTCGAAGCACTCCGGAGCACCATAGTACGATAAAATAAATAGCTATTCAAAGTGTAATTTAAACTTATTTGAAAATCGAAAATAATGATTACAAAAAATAATTGATATAAGAAATAATTTCGAACAATTGTGATTACACAGTTCAACAACAACAAAAAAAAAATTGTTGCCCTGGATATCTCTGCGGATTTCTATAATTTCAAGTACACAGTTTACAAATATACTCACAGTATGTACTAAATTGGCTCTCGTTTTTATGATTTTGGTGTACCTATAATATTTAAAATAAGCTTATAAAAGGCGTCTCTCTAAAGTATAACATTGTTTTTACATCTATATATATTAATGAAACACTAAAACAAAACTACTAATATTTTTCAATATAAAATTGATATTATATGCTTTTTCTTTTTCACATTTACTGCTTTTTATTGTGAAATATGAAAATGAAGATTAAAACAAAAAATCTAGAGCCAATATTCCAAAATCATTCATAGTTTCATAAATTGTTGGCATAAAGTTATTCGAAATTATTTTTATGTCAAGGGCAACAAAACCACTGTTGACCAATATTTTCCAAATTCGAATCGATGAAATTTTCAAAATTTCAATATTTTTATGTTTATCGTGGGCTTCTTGCGAAAAGACACTAAGTACACTTTTGGTCGATTTTCATCTAATAGTAGATAGTTGTGTGTTTCAATAATATTTATAAATATAAAATCGATAAAATACTTTAAGTGGATCAAATTACACAAACACTATTAAACGTAAAAAACAATTTCACTAAGTGCACAATGTTCTGATTATACAGAGCGAAAAAAATATATATATATTTATAAATATAAAGTATTTTACTCAATTGTGTGGGGTATGAAACATATTTATAATTACAAAAAACAAAAGCTAAACAATTAAATTGCTACTTAAATATTTTTAAAACTAATCGTAAGTTTGAAATTGGGTTATCTCAAATGTAACATAAATGTTATTTAATGACTTTTCGCAATAAGCCCACGATATATTCATTTATAATTATGTTGAATGTAAACATAGCGCTTTGTTAAGGTTTCGTGGGTCCCCATTTAAAGCAAAATCGACCCTGATCACGATTTTCTTTTTCTGTTTTTCTTTTTTATTCCGCCCTTCAAAATATGTATACCTCAGCATTACCCTAATTCCCAACCAGTACCCCATCACCTAAGCTGCTCTTTTCCCCAAATTCTTCCGCATTATTATTTCTTCTTTAAATAATTTTTAAGAAAAAAATAAAACCGACTTCAAAAAATTAAATGCAACAAATAAAATACACTAAAAAGTGTAAAATAATTATTAACTTATTTAGTTACAACTAAACTACGAAATATTAACATGAAATTACTTTTTTAAGTCGGTGCCAATGCGATTCATAAAAGGTATATGTTTGGCACCGACTTCAAAAAGTAATTTCATGTTAATATTTCGTAGTTTAGTTATAACTAAATAAGTTAATAATTATTTTACACCTTTTAGTGTATTTTATTTGTTGCATTTAATTTTTTTGAAGTCGGTTTTATTTTTTTCTTAAAAATTATTTTTATTTTTCTCTTTTTAGTGATGTTATTAATAGTGATCATATCATCAGAACTTGACCAAATTAATATGGCACCATCCCTAAAATACCCCCTTTCCAATAAAAAAAGAATCATCGAAATCGGTTCATAGACAAAGAAGTTAGGCATGAGCAAACCTAACAAAAAAGGTCTAATACCTATGAAAAAAATGGAACCAATCGGAAGGTAGACCGAACCCAATGCAATTTTTTTTTTCAAAATCGGTTCACAATTGGCAGAGATATGAGGTAACATAGGCACAAAAAAAAAAAAAAAAATTCAGTCGAATAGAGAACCTCCTCCTTTTTTTCAAGTCGGTTAAAAATACTCGTGTATAAATATATAAAAATATTAGATCACATTTTACTAATTCATAATTCAAGAGCTAGTGGATGAACAAATAAATATGTTTAGTTACATTTTTAAAAGTGAGAGAACATGTTAAGCACACTTTGATCATCATATTATGTTGTTCTTTGGTTGGGTAAACCTTCAACAAAGGATGTTTCGAGATGATGATTTCATGATTATAACAATTTTAAAACGTTTTTCCCAAATTTTATTTATTTGTAACTTAACATGTTTATCCACTAAGCTCTTCGATTGCCAACTCTCTGGTAGAGTTGTATTATTATTACCTAAGCTTAAGTTCCATTAGTTAATAATTTATTTCCCGAATTCTATGAAAATGAATGAAATATCGTTATTGAGAATTTAACACACCGAAATCAACCACTATGCTATCTTAATAAGGCAGTAATACGATATGTAAATCGTAGAGTTAGCCAAACAAGATTGGCATCTTAAAAGCATTGGATGATGCCATTTGAACTCCTATTCGTTAGGCGATTAGGCAATATGGCATATTCTTGAATTAGTAATCGTTTGGAAAAGCTGTGGGCTTATTAGAAGCGACCCATTTCAAGTGGAATGATTGATGAGTCCATCAGTCCTTTCATTTTCAAATAGATCTAATATCCATAGCCCTTAAAGACTTAGAGCATTGCCGATATAGACCAATATCTTATTATAGGTATAAGCTATCTTCAATTGAAAAAATGAGAAAATCTGAAATCTGTAAAAAAAATTAAATTAAATTCACTTCATGATGAATAAATTACTAAATGAAAAATTAATTGTCAAATCTATAACTATTCAAATCTAATTTTTACTAATAAATAGAGGTATAAATTTTGTGTGTATAATACCAGGGCTGCGTAGTCGGTAACAAAAATCAAGTCATTTAATAAAAGGGGGGGGGGGGGGGTCCACGAATTCTTAAATAAATAAACTATAGCAAAATACAAAAATATTTAAAAATATTAATAAAAATATAAAAGAAGTCGGTTAATAAATTTTCTTTCATTTAAAAAAATAAAAAAAAATGAATTAAATTTAAAATTTTGAATTTATAAAAATGATTCTAAGAAACAAAATCCTCCTCCATAGATGCCCTCAAATCACTTTTATATACTCCTAATTATTATAAACTATTATATAAATTTCTGATATCCGGGGCAGATAAACACTTAAAGAAGAAGAATTATATAAAATACATAAAAATTTATATCGCAAACACGTTCATTATTGTCAAAAGTGATACTTTGGTTAAAAACTACATGTCCGCTTTGAAATGGTCTCGCGCCTCAGAGCTGAATACCCGAGAGGTGAACCGTGACCTAAAATCGTGTACACTTACTTCCACTTTCACTTTCATTTCCAAGTAGTAGACAATAGATGATCTAATGAATTCCAAAGTAATTCCAAAGACGGTGTACACCTAATTCCAAACACGGTTCACCCCTCGTGAATACCACTGGTTTATGGAGTTGACAACAAGTTGGTTGTGCCTTCCCGACTGCGAGCGCTCATCAAGGCGGGTTGCCTATCTCCGCCTGAATTGTTCTTGAAGAATGGCCTGCTCGAGCCAGCCAGTTGACTCTGCAAGTCTGAAAGAGTAGGAAATGACGGCTAGCTGCATCGCCAATAATTTCCATGTAAATGGAAATAGCTTCTTCCACCAAAAATTATTTATTGATTGTTTTATAATTAAAAAAAATACAAATCTTAAAAAAAACCTTCAAAAATGTTTATTTTAAATACAAACGTTTCGGGAGAATTTCTCTCTCTCTCAAAAGTATAAATACAAAAGATGTTCGGAATTAAAATTTCTTAATACATTTCTATCGGAATATTATGAAAAATTAAAAAATAGCTAAAAATTATACAAACAAGGTTTCACTTTAAGATATTACGATTTCTCCTGAACAATTAGAGCTAACAACTTGAAATGTGATATGAAGGTTAATTTTACGACTTGAATACTTGAAAAGTTGACCTTGACCTTGAAAACGTTATCAAATAAAAAAAAAATATATATTCGACTTCTTCTTTCAAAATAAACAAATTCTATTTTCAACATTTTCTTGTTTAACGCTTTGTATTGGAGATATTCCACGAGTTCAAGTTAAATGAATCACCTAGGATATTTTATTTTTCGCCTGGCTCGAGGCCGATCCTAAATTAGAATTAATTTGAAAATTCCTTTGTTTATTGTTTTTGAAAATGCTTGAAACATTTTCAACCATTGGTCGAATACCCATGATAACTCAAGAACAGAAAGTTTTAGAAAGATCGTTGATGCTAAAATGTTTGTATTTCCAAAAAGATGAACTGATTAGAGTTATTAGGACTCTTTAGCTTCAGAAATTCGGTTCAAAATGCAGATTTTTTTTGAGATTTTTGCACGTTGCCATAGGAAATACTTAAGCCAACAAACAGATGTTTCAAGTAATAAAATATTTTATTATATTTAAATTTATTGTGAAGATGGAGATTTTTTCGAGGTTTTGCGGAGAATTGTAATTACTTGTTGACCAGTAATAAAATAACAGTTTGCTGTGTGAGAAACTAAGATTTAATGTGTACTGGTGTTGGTGTACAAAAGTATATTTATTGTTTCTGGTTAGACCCCTTTCTTCAGCACCTAGAATGTACAGCATTTTGTTGTGAGTATAATTTTTTATTTTGTTATTATTTTTTAAAAAATATTGAGAGTTGTTCTGAATAATGGTTGAGTGTTAATGATAATGTCACGAGACTACAATCAATGTAATATGAGGCCGGATAATGGTATTTGAATACATTTTGAAAAAAGCTGTATTGTGTTTGTTGTATTTTTATTTTTTCAATTATCTCAAAATTCATCTGCAAACCAATCCCCATACCCTTTTGAATTTCAGATATTTTTTAGAGTTAGTTTGCAGATGAATTTTGAGATAATTGAAAAAATAAAAATACAGCAAACGCAATACAGCTTACTTCACTTACATGAATCCAACCATTCAACCTCTAATAATAACCCTATCCCCATTCATTTCGAAAGAAAAGTCCTTAAATTGGATCTCTTAGAATCCACCGAAATTAAAATAGCCCTCTCTAATAATTCAAATATTTTAAATAATCAATTGGAAGTGTATAAAAATACAATTATTGATTATATGTTATAATAAATTAACTAAACATTCCTTCCATTGTTCGCACATTGAATATACTAGGGTAATTATACTCTCTCATGCACCTTTCCAGTTGTACCTTCTCAGGTACTTTCCCATTCGTTATTATAATAGCAGGTATAGCTTCCTTTCAGCCAGTTCAAATCTCAATAGAAAATATTAATTTTTAGAACAACTTCTCCTCTTCCCCCTACTTTCCCCTCACCGCATACATTTAAAATTTTTTTAAAAATTTTTACTTGTAAAACTATTTTTCCAATATATAATCAGTTTTCTTAGACTCCTGATGATGGGCTAACCCCCGAAATATATCGAATTCAAAACTCAATTTTGTTTTATTTCTTTTTTGTGAAACCTACCTCGTATCTTACTCAAGTTTTATTATTATATTAAAATGTTTCACCTAGAACCAACACCGAACTCCTTAAAAGTTAACAATACACCTTTTTTCAAAATGTATTCAAATACCATTATCCGGCCTCATATTACATTGATTGTAGTCTCGTGACATTATCATTAACACTCAACCATTATTCAGAACAACTCTCAATATTTTTTAAAAAATAATAACAAAATAAAAAATTATGCTCACAACAAAAGTTCTGTACACTCTGACTGCTGAAGAAAGGCGTCTAACCAGAAACAATAAATATATTTTTGTACACCAACACCACTACACATTAAAGTTTGGTTTCTCACACAGCAAACTGTTATTTTATTACTGGTCAACAAGTATCTACAATTTTCGGCAAAACCTCAAAAAAATCCATCTTCAATTTAAATTATCACGGAAACATTGGTGTTGCATGATGGTCTCCATAGAGTCCCAAACAAATTATTGTTTTTTTTTCACCCTATCTGCATTCCAGAGCTCAACCAACACCCAACATCCGGAAAATTTGCGGAGAGCATCAAATTCTGAATTTTTTTTCACTTGTTCTACTAATTTTTATTTTAAATCACGACTTTAATTTTTATACACAATATTACCACTTAAGCTTATTTGACACACTCACTCAAGTAGATCAGTGGTTCTTAACCTTTTTAAAAACGCGACCCAAATTTGAGAAATATGTTTATGTCGCAACCCCCTCCCGCCCAAAAAAGACAATTTTTTTTTTTAAAAATTACTTTTTGTATATCATTCTTAAGCAATTTTCTTCGATTTTACAATGATGCCCCTTTTTTAACTCAGATATTATTATATTTGTTTTAAATCAATATAAACAAGGGTACTTTTCGATCCAATGAAAATTTAATGAAAAAGTACTTGTTTTTCATATTTTCATTTTTAATAGTATTGAATAAATTAAAATACATTTTTAAACTTATTGAAAATAAATATAGTAGGTAAAATATTTGGTTAACGACACTGCGCAACCCAAAATTGGGTCGTGACCTATAGTTTAAGAACCATTGAAGTAGATGATGATAAATAATATATACGTTTAAAAGTTTTTATTTTTCTGAGAGTAGCAGAGTTGTTGATTCATAAAGATAAACAAAGAGGTTGTCCTCTGCTTGATGCAAATAAACATACACACATATATATCGAAATTATATATCTGTATATATATTTTTTATTTGTTTGAGAGACTATAGTTTCGAAGGCTTGGCCCTCACCATCAATCTTTTTAATTATAAATATTATTTTTCATGGGATCAGTATGGCGTGGATATTGAAAATTTTTCTTCTTTCTCACCTGGATAGCCAGGTAGAATTAAATTATTTTTTTTAAGCCAAATTTTCACAAATATGCTGTAAATATGCTGTAATAAATACGCGATACTGATCCAATGAAAAATAATATTTATAATTTAAAAGCCTTCGAAACCATTATCTCAAACAAATAAATAATATATATACAGATATATAATTTCGATATATATATATATATGTGTGTGTATGTATATTTGCATCAGGCAGAGGACAACCTCTTTGTTTCTCTTTATATATATGTTTGTTATTAAAACATGATTTTAAATAAATTTGGTTAGATTTTATCTATAAGAACGAATAAAAGAGAAATTGAAATAATCTTTGACCATTAGTAAGTTCAAATGATGATAGATTAGTATTACCATTATATGATGGTGCAATATGCAAGAATCAATAGAAATCCTTGGGTAGGAGCTTATAGACATAGAACCATTTCACTTGCAAAATGACCCTGCTTTGGTTCACTTTACTTCTCTCTCTAACTGAAGCGAGTATGTTTGATCATTTGATCCACGAAGGATTAAAACATTTTAGTACGGAAAGAGAAACAATTATTTGGGACAATTATAACTATCCGTATTTGAATCAAATTCTGAAAGCCCTGCATGAACATCTTAATTTTAAAATTCTCTATAAGAATCAGACCATATTGAAACAAGTGCGACCGGAAATATATAATATTTTGATATTTGATTATCCCTCGTTGGGCGTAGATGTCAAGTATTTCGCTCCAGAAGATAATGTTATCATTTACGTAAATGATAAAGTGTTATGCGAGAAGATTCAAGAGAGATATTTTGGGCCAAGCCTCAAGTGGATTTTGGTTCGTATGATCATGTTTTGCGATTTTATGGATAATTATGAGATATGGATACAAGAGCAATGGCACAATCCAGGCTGGAAAAAAATTCAAGATCTTCGGTATGCGTATTTTAATCAAAAGCCAAATTTTCATAAATATGCTGTTGCTTTAAGGCCAATTGCT
This sequence comes from Forficula auricularia, assembly GCA_024734495.1. NCBI lineage: Eukaryota > Metazoa > Arthropoda > Insecta > Dermaptera > Forficulidae > Forficula > Forficula auricularia. The sequence goes on along the minus strand of JALMQS010000828.1, from coordinate 5,802,855 downwards.
AGTTTTGAAATGATAGACTTGACAACAAAAGCAGTAAATTTCCGTGATCATCTTGAAAATACTTGGAATATTTCGTTTAGTTATCAAAGCACAAAGTTGTTATTAATTTACACCGAACCTCAGACATGGACTGATTTTCGAACTTCTTTTCGTGCCTATTCTATCGAATCCTTGTGTGTGGTTGTTCACAAAAAAGAACATTTTCCGCCATGGCAAGCTCTCCCTCGAGCATTTCACTTATTTGTTTGGATCGCCTTGATCCTAGCTTGGATATTCTGCTCAATTGTTTGGCATCTTGTATCCCAGGACACTTTCCTCAATAGTTCTACTCGAATGATGAGTCTCTTCTCCACATATTCGATTACTTGGATGGGAAGAATTCAAGCGACTCATTTGCGTATTTTCTCGATTTCGATTATGCTTACCTCAATTGTAGTCATCAACGGACTTCAATCTCTTCTATATACGAATTTACAACAGCCAGGAAGATATCCACCTCCAAATACTCTGCAAAGTGTATTAGATCAAAAACTCATCATCACATGTAAAATGCAATCATATTGCATTCAACTTTTTAGTGACCCTAAAGATCCCCTATTACAACAGTTAACTAATATTTTAAGAAAATCCTCGACTCCCACTAGTTTTGTCAATTTCTTTCCACGCGGAATTGTTAGATTAGACGATGCTCTGACAAAACCACATTATGCAGTTGTTTATAGATGTAATACGGTAAGAAAAAATATTGAAAAAATAAAAAGATTTTCTGATAATTTGCATATTGTAGAAGAAGTTCTAACCAATGGCCTCCTATTATTTGATCACTATATAATGAAATTTCCATTTGTTGAACATCTTCAGAGAGTATTGTTTGGTTTTCAGCAAAATGGAATAGCCCATAAGCTGGAAGAATTAGAGGAATGGTTATATGATCTAAAAGTAATTGTTGCAGAAAAGAAATCTAACACCAATTTAAAAATCTTTTCAATGAATGATCTACAAATCGCATTTATAATTTTATTTATTGGTGTAACATTTGCTATAATTATATTTCTTTTTGAGGTATTGAAATTCATTTAGCTAGATTTCATGTAGATGTAAATTGTGTATAACTAGTATTATTAATTAATATGTTTGAAATTTTGATATCTAATAACAAAACAAATGTTTCCCCGTGTAGACCTAACAATGGATTCCAGTAGAGTTTTCTATGCTGATTATCATGCAATTTCCCGATTTTTTTACAACATGTCAGAGTTTTGAGATATTATTGATCAAAATGACAAAAAAGGCCATTTTTGATCTATTTTCGAGTCTCATTAAATATTAAACAGCAATATTTGAAATCAAAATATTTTGTTACAGTAATAGAAAACAGGTTCTCTTTGATTTTCAAATTACCACTTGTTTTTAGCTCAATTAGAACTCGAGTTATAACTAAAAAACCAAGACCTTATGTTTTTATCTATATTTATTATCCTTTATAATCACGTAGTTTTATTTTTTTAGTTATAATTCGAGTTCTAATTGAGCTAAAAACAAGTAGTCCGGGTATAAAACTCTACTGGAATCCATTGTTGGGTCTGCTCGGAGAAATTTTTGTTAAACAGAATTAACATAACTAAATATCTACTTGTCTAATGTGAATTCAAATTAATACAAATCGATTTTATATAATTATTTAAAGCTTAAATATTAAATTTGATTCACATTGGGCTAAAATTATTATAAAAATATATTAAAACTTATCACTGAAACAGCGAATTTTGTTTCAGTCAATTGTTTGTAAATTAAATTACTAATATTAACATTCTAAGTTCTAGTTGTAGCATATCGTCGGATTAGAGTGTAAACCTGAAAACTCCACTTTTTATCATATATGACATATTAATACCGTTCGAAAGAAAAAGAGATACAGCATTGTCATAGTAAAACTGCTACTTAAAATTACGATAGTAAGTTCTAGAAAAAAAATGTGAAAAATAGTTTTTTTCATAAGAACAATATTAAATTTTGTTTGTTTTTTCTCTTCCCTGAAAAATTTCCTTGTGCGTTAGGAGGTTTACACTCTAATAGCCCAGTCATATTAGGGGTTTCACCTCGGAATGAAAGATAATAAGCTGTAAATTGGTATAAACCTTTGTTTTGTCGTTCTAAATGTTGTCTCAAAAGTCACAAATGCTATCGTGTCCGCGTCTTAAGATATTGAAGGTCAAAGATCATAAAAATCTTTTTTTTGCGAATATCTGGCTTCCTATTGCTTAAATGAGATTTTTTACTTTTATAAAAGTTGTAGAGTATAAAATTCTCTACAACTTTTGTTTGAACTTTTTTTCATACGATCAACCGTTTTTGGGGTAGAGCGCGAAGAGTACGGAGCGTACAGTCATATATAGCCCAATGCAAGGTCAAGCGTGAGTTACGGTTATCAGTACGTTGTATAAAGTCAATTATTTACTAAAAAATTATAATTATTAAACAATGCCCATTATTTATGTACTAATGATTAATTATTTATATTTAATTAAAATAAGTAACTTAATTATTTATGACAATATGATACCTGTCAATATCGATCTTGATGAAAATAATGTAACATACATTTTCGATGGTGGATTTCTTCTGCATCGCGTCGTATGGAACAAGGACGAAATTTTCTCCATTATTTTAGATAAATACATTAAATATTTACAAACACATTATGGCTCAACAATTGTTGTTGTTGTATTTGACGCAAATCAATATCTTCTCCTATGAGTCTTTTGATGTTCTGATAAGGCAATAGCTGTGTCGATGATGAGAACATCAGCATCATCTCTGGCTTGTTTTGTTGTGATATTAACAGTTTTAAATTTTTCAACAAGCATGTCGATAAAATTTTTTTTTATTAGAGCGATTTGATAAAAAATTTTCTTGGCTGATTGACACAATCAATGTTTCGTCAAAACAAACTTCATATGATTTTGAAAGTGCAGCAGTTCTTATTTGTTCTTCCATTGCTTTAATATTTTTACTATAGTCCGAATATCCGTCAAATACAACAACAATTGTTGAGCCATAATGTGTTTGTAAATATTTAATGTATTTATCTAAAATAATGGAGAAAATTTCGTCTTTGTTCCATACGACGCGATGCAGAAGAAATCCACCATCACTAATGTATGTTACATTATTTTTATCAAGATCGATATTGACAGGTATCATATTGTCATAAATAATTAAGTTACTTATTTTAATTAAATATAAATAATTAATCATTAGTACATAAATAATGGGCATTGTTTAATAATTATAATTTTTTAGTAAATAATTGACTTTATACAACGTACTGATAACCGTAACTCACGCTTGACCTTGCATTGGGCCATATATGACTGTACGCTCCGTACTCTTAGCGCTCTACTCCAAAAACGGTTGATCCTATGAAAAAAAGTTTAAACAAAAGTTGTAGAGAATTTAATACTCTACAACTTTTATAAAAAGTAAAAATCTCATTTAAGCAATAGGAAGCCAGATATTCGCAAAAAAAACAACCATTTTTATGACCTTTGACCTTCAATATCTTAAGACGTGGCCACGATAGCATTTGTGACTTTTGAGACAACATTTAGAACGACAAAACAAAGGTTTATACCAATTTACAGCTTATTATCTTTCATTCGAGGTTGACCCCTTTTTTTACCTAATATGACTGGGCTATAAGGCGAAGATATGTAGCATGTTTTATAATTTTAGTTACATAATAAAATATTATTATTGATTTGACTATATCTTGATACCATATATTTATATATATGTATGTACAAATTAAAAAAAGTAACATTTATTAAAATCTACTTAATTATTTAAATATAATCTTGTTTTATTATCAGAGGTGAGATTAAAATAAAGTTTTACTAAGAATCTCTATATTATTATTATTTTATTTTATTACTAATTATTGTCATGTGTTACTGAAAATTATTATAGACTATCGAAGATTGATAAAAAATAATTAAATAATTAATTTAAATGGACTAGGAGGCAGCCAGGATGATTGAATAAATTTTAACCTTAACTACTTTTATAATGTCCGATAAGAATAGATAAAAACAAAATGTGAATCATATCTTAGTCTATATAATTAGTTATATCAATAAATAGGTACATATCTTTTATAAAAAACAATCTTCAAACGTTTGCTAATTTGAACCCGACACAAAACACTCTTAGGGGCTCAAAATTCAAATTCCGAAATACACACTTGTAGTGATTTTTTAGTATTTTATTTAAGTTCTAGAATAATTCTGATATTCAAGAACCCATGACTTACACTCTTAGAGCATAGTTTTCAAATAAAATCAGAATTACAAGCAGAAAAAGATCTCGTTAATTTATTTCGATTAAAAATTATGTTCTGAGAGACCTCTAAAATAGGCGTTCTTAGGGGATTTTTGTACTTGTAGGCGTGTAGAAATGACCTTACTTATAAACGAGGGGTGAACCGCGATTGGAATTAGATGTTATTGTGGAATTATTTTGAAATTCATTAGATAATGTCCCTTCATCTATTGTCTGATGAAAGTGGAATTGGAAGTAGGGGTACATGATATTAGGTCGCGGTTCACCCCTCGCTTATAATTATGAAAAAATTTCACAAATTCTCTTATTCCCTTCTTACCAAAGACAAATAAGAACGAACTTGGTATCTTAACTATTTAAATTAATTTTTAATTCCTTATAAAGACATTAACCATATAGGAAGTTTGAATAAGAATCTTAACTTTATTAACAACCTGATAATTTTGTCATTATAAGAAAATTAATTTACAAATTTAATTCTCCCTGTATGTGAATATATATATATATATATATATATATATATATATTAGGTGGAGTCAAAAAATCCATTATTTTTTTTTTACAAGTGACATGGAAAAATGGGTTGCTAGACACCTTAAAAAAATTCCTTATAAATATGAGCTCTTAATTTTAATAAGAAGATCCTCCGCATCGCAGTTTTTTATTTTTTTCTCAGTCCAATAGAAAAAATTCATACCTCATCATTAATTGATTGTACAGAAAAATGTTCTTAAAGAATTTCGTAGGAAATTTAATGCTCTACAAAAAAGGTATCTTATATTTTTTCCGTAAACCTAACCATTTGAAAGATATTGAAGATTTAATTTGATTATTTTAAGACAAATTTCATTTTTGTTTATAAATTTTATAACTCAACAATAAATGGCTATTATAAAGTTCCCAACACAAATTTTTATAGTAAATTAACTGCTCTATAAAAAGGGTGTCTTATGTTTTGGCGATTAAATTAAGTGTTCAAAAGATATTCATCATCAAACTTTCATGTGTACTGAAGTTTGATGATGAATATCTTTTGAACGCTTAATTTAATCGCCAAAACATAAGACACCCTTTTTATAGAGCAGTTAATTTACTATAAAAATTTGTATTGGGAATTTTATAATAGCCATTTATTGTTGAGTTATAAAATTTATAAACAAAAATGAAATTTGTCTTAAAATATTCAAACTTAAAACTTCAATATCTTTCACATGGTGGGGTTTACAGAAAAAATATAAGATACCTTTTTTGTAGAGCATTAAATTTTCTACGAAATTCTTCAAGAACATTTTTATGTACAATCAATTAATGATGAGGTATGAATTTTTTTCTATTGGACTGAAAAAAAATAAAAAACGGCGATGTGGAGGATCTTCTTATTAAAATTAAGAGCTCATATTTATAAGGAATTTTTTTAAGGTGTCTAGCAACCCATTTTTCCGTGTCACTTGTAAAAAAATAATGGATTTTTTTGACCCACCCTAATATATATATACATATTGGTTATTTTCCGAGGAATTATAATTAGTTATTGGATATTATAGAAGTTTACTCAATACTCATTATCATGATAAACTTAAAGGCAAGCCATTTTTAAGTTGTGACTAAAGAAATATCAAAATAAAAAATATGGCGAACATCCAGGAGAATTTAGCTACAAAATGGAATATCTATTTTAATCCATGGTAAATGATATCGAGACTTTTTAGGCGATTTTTTAAATTTAGATTTAATTTCATATGTCTTATGTCATTAATCGGATACCATTCCTTTCAAAGAGATTGAAATCATATGTTTCTTGTATCAATAAATAAAATAAAATTTCTACTTCTAATTAAACGAATTCAATTATTTTTTTAATGATTGAGAACGCCAAGCATTTATAACTAACTATAATAGATAGAAGGGAATATGAAAATAAATTCTATTAAACTTAATCTAGATATATGTAGTATAATTTAACTTTATGTTAGCTAATTTTAGAAAACTTAATTTGAATTTCTAATAAAAAAAAGTAATTTAAGCTTTTTCGTCATTTAATTGAAAAGTTTTTGATTTGCCGAGAGTAGCAAAGTTGTTGATTCACAAAGAGAAACAAAGAGGTTGTCCTCTGCTTGATGCAAATAAACATACACACATATATATTTATTTGTTTGAGACTATAGTTAGTAATTTTAATTGGTTCCCAGCTAAGTAAAGATCGAAAATTTTCAATATCCATACGGTATTGACCCCATGAAAATAATATTTATAATTAAAATAAGACTGATGATGAAGACCAAGTCTTCGAAACTATAGTCTCAAACAAATAAATAATATATATATACAGATATATAATTTCGATATATATATGGATGTTCATTTGCATCAAGCAGACTCTTTGTGTTTTTTGTCATTCACTGACTTAAAAAATTCTAGAGAACTTCCGTGGTTCATAGAATGCTGAAATTTGGCATAGTGGTATAGTTTTGGTACAATTAAAGGTAAAAATCGAAAAAGCAAAAATTTTCCATTTTCAGAGCCTCTATATAAGGGTTTAAATTTATAGGATTAATTAACACATAGTGAAAATACAATTTTCCTTTTTTTAGATGAATTTGGTACTAGCTCAATTACAATGATACAATTAAATTAAAATTATGAAAATATTCTATAAATTCTCTCATTTATTCCTTATCAAGGACAAATAATAATAAAATATCTCAAGTATTTTGAGTGAGGTTTTCTCTAAAAAGTGGTTCAGGTGGTAGCGTCTGTTGTGGTTGTCTAAATACAGGCGTTGCCATCAAGTGCTGCCATCTGTTCAACTTGATGAAACTTCATTAAAAAACCGATCTTCGGAAAAAGTGATACATTTTTCCAAGGGTACATAATTAATGTTTTTAAATAAAAAAATGGAAAATTGAAGAGAATGTGAATACTTTTACGAAACACAGTACGTTCTCTGAAATTTTTGCTTCTTTATCAATTTTTTGTCAGCGAATTGTTAGAGCTAAAAAAGTGAAACTTTTCGCAAGGTGCAGCTTATTAATACATGCATGTAAGTATACCAAATTCATTATTAGTTACAACCGTTCAAGAGATTCTAATAATATTATATAATAATTAGAGTTTCTTCTTTTTTCTGCAATTTTGAACCGAATTTTCTGAAGATGAAACGTATTAAATCATTCTTGGCTTTGGAAATAGAAACATTTTGGCACGAGAACTAGATTTCTATAATATTTTGTTTTTGAATTAGTTGGATATTGTAATTTAAAACAGAGACACATAGAGAGAAACCGAGGGGTGAACCGCGACCTAATATCGTGTACACTAGGGTGGTCCTTATTTTGGGTATTTTCAAGTTATTACGCTGACAGAGACTCGTATGGTCTGAAAAAAAAATATCACCCAAGTTTCGGGTCTCTATCTCAATTTTAACCTTTGCCGCACAGCGATGCAAGTTTCCCATCTAAATAATATGAGGTTTTTGGCATTGAACAATCAATTTTTTATTCCGGCCAAAGTAATTGTTCAAAAAATTTGAAACTCTGTATACTTCATCCTTATAATAGTAGCTATACCTCAGATTCTTTACAGATTTTTAGTTATTATAATTTTGGAGTCTATAACCTAATAACACTAAGATATAGCAGTATTTTATCTAGCTGTGAATCCAAAATTATAATAGCTAAAAGTCTGTAAAGATTCTGAAGGATAGCTATTACTATAAGGATGAAGTCTACAGAGTTTCAAATTTTTTCGGCCGTAATAAAAACTTGATCTTGAAAGATGCAAAAACCCCATGTTATTTAGATGGGAAACTTGTATCGCTGTGCGGCACAGCTTAAAATTGAGATAGAGACTTGAAACTTGGGAGATATTTTTTTTAATTTATTTCGAACCATATGAGCCTCTGTTGAAAATACCCAAAATAAGGACCATCCTAGTGTACACCTACTTCCACTTCCACTTTCATTTCCAAGTAGAAGACAATAAATAGATGAAGGGTCATTATCTGAGAGAAACCAAATAAAATACATGAAAATAATTTTTCTTCACCTTTCTTACATTTCTAAATGAGAATAAGCAAAAAAAAAATTGAAAATTTTTAAATTAATTCACGCCTCGGCGATCGAACAGAGTAATATTTAATCAATCAAAAATACTTGTGTATAATTATATTCACTTAGTACTACAGTGAAATCCCTCAAATCCGAACCCCGGAAATTCGAAGTTCCGGTAAATGCGAACGAGTATTTCTTTTGACAAATTTAAGGTTTCATCACTTGTTACATTGCAAAACTGTTCAATTTTGACAGGATTTTTTTCCAGTCACTGATTGTTGCAATACCAACACCAAACTAGCCAGCCAACATTGTCAAACATTCCCCAGCGTCCAGACGCTTCAAAGCTTTCAGTTTTAGTTCTACGTTACAAGAACAGTGTTTTCGTTTGGTTGACATAATTTAAAATCAAAACATTAATCAACACAGTTCACTTAATTAAAAACTCAACAATAACAACGCAACTCGAACAGAAACGCGCGCCAAAACCAGCTTTGGGCTAATCCGAACAGGCTACAGCCCCAATTAGTTCGGATTTGAGGGGTTTCACTGTATATGCAAATGGCCCAATTCGTCATTTTACTGGAAATTCACATTTCGAAATCATTTGAAACCGAAACGGCTATTTTCAGAAATTGGTCTATTATGTAGATTGTATGAACACGAGTGTGTCTTAGAGGTCTCAATTTCTCAAGAACGATGAATCGGGCACTCAAATTTAATCAAGACCAAAATCTATAAGTCTAGTTAGCTGCGCTCCTTAAAGATTTATCTAATCTAAATATTCTCCTAAATCCTACAACATTTAATCCTTCTAGTACAGCCTCTAATTCGCCTCCATACCAACTCCTGAATATTCTCTTCTTTTCAAGAATTCAAGGGTCGATCATGCACCAGAGATGTTGCTCGTTCTAGTTATACACTTAATTATTAAGAAATCATTAAAATAAAGAAGAATCAAAGTCGAAAACTAGCTAGTCTAAATAAGAAAATTAACCACTAGAGTGAACAATTTTACCATTTACCTTTTTAATATTTTTAAACTAAAATAATAATTAGAACACAAAAAATTGTTATTTTCTTCTTTAAAGGTTTAATTTTGTTTATGGCCTTATTAAACCACGTAGTTCTTTGAGTTATTTATTGGCATTGAAAAAATCTAAATTAATTCCCCGATTTGTACTTATTTTATTTTTAAAAATAGTATAATAAATAATTCTTTAATATGAATACTGTTGTTTTAATTAATCTTTACAATTGTATTTTTATTATTTTGCACAAGATAGCTTCTTCATCATAAAGTAATCAGTACCAAGACTAGTTTGACGCAACTACCCGGCTCTCTTTTACTTCTCTAAAAGCACTATACCCCATATCCTTCAATACCAGATGAAACTATTCTACTTTTAATCTACTGACTTGTTTTTTCTTTTTTTCTTCAGACTTCCTAAGACCTTAATCTTGCGCTCTTATTTATTTTATATTTTTACCCTCTTTTTCTGCTAAAATTGGTTGATCTCGTTCAAAGCGTCTTCTAATTCTTTTTTTATTTATCTTATTTCTAGAAGTGTTTTTTTAAATAAATAAAAACTAGATATTTAGTTTGATTTTAGAACAGAGCAAAGCCAATCAACTTTTAAGATTTTTGAACTTGATATACTTTTCTTTTAGCTCCTCAAATATCAGAACAATTTGAAACTTAATCTTATTTCGTATATTGCCCAGAAGATTGTTTCGACGGAAAAATATATATTAATTTAAAAATTTATTTTAATTTCAAGTCAATTTTTTTTTAGATAATGGTACCCTAATGTTTTTATATTAATTAATTTTTTTTGTTAAAATGAGGCAATTAAAAACCTTGAGTACAGTTAAGATGTATACGACGTATATGTTCTTTTATAAGTTTTTGTAAATAAATATTTGCTAATGACAAGAAGAATTTGGGTTTATTTAACAGTCTTATTTTTCTCCTTACGAGTACATTTTAACTGTTCTCAAGGTTTTTAATTGCCTCATTTTAACACAAAAAATTAATCAATTTTTTAAATTTAATTTTAAGAATAAACATAACCATTTCATTCAATTAGTTCATAAATAATTCTCATAGTTAATTTTACATATCCTTTAATTATTTTTAAATGTATTTAAATTTTTATTATTGTATTCAACAGAAGGGATGAAAATCTTATTATATTAAACGAGCAATTCTTATATATATATAGAATCGGTTTCTCGAAAACGGCTCTAACGATTTTGCTAAAAATTGGTTTACTTATCAAGTCTCATGAGTTATTAGTTGTGTATAAATTTTAATCCGATTGAAATAAAAGAAGGGGATGTAAATTAGACATGTCGTAAAATAAATATTTTAATCACTCATATCTCGTCTTCGGTAAGTCGCAGATTCTTCAAATTTGAGACTTAAGCTATATAGAGGCAAAAAGTTACCTAGAATCGCTCGGTGCTCCAGGCACTGAAAATAAATAAGAGGAAGACTAAGGTCTTAGGAAGTCTAAAGAAAGCCAGAACAAAGAAAACAAAGACAAATGAATGGAATATACATAGAAAGAATTAAGGAATTTTTGAAACTCATTTACTTTGCACCTTGATTTGAGTTAGTCATCACTAATTGGAGAAAATTAACTTTCCTTTCAAGATCTTTTGATGATTATGCTATACAAACTTTTAAATACTATACATTTGTGCCCCACAGACATTGAACAGACAATCTCCTGCTGGATATACCTAGGGGATTGCCGGTCTCAATTTTTGAATAATTTTTGAATAAGATACTCAATAACTATTTATTTCACTTATTTAAGTAGTTTTTAAGGAATAAATCAAATTCATTTTATTTAGTTAAAAAATCATTTATTTTAAACAATATACGAGTACATATAGAGAGATTGGTTTTCTTATGAGAATGTAATTATATTAAATATAATAAATATGTCACGGGATGAATGTTAGAGTTTAAAAGAGATCAGTGTCCGTAAATATCGACAACAAAGTTGATAGTGTGTCCTCGTTTGGACGCGAAGTGGATGTTGACATTGTACTGGCCGATACCTCCAGATGTGATCGAAGGAATTTTGCCATCACCATCGGTGTGCAGGTCGGTGGCATTGATGAAGGTAATAGGCCTGTTGGCGTTGAATGGCAAATCCGTTTCGACAACCCTCAGAATGCTGGAATCTTTGTAGACCTGTTGAGTGGTGAGTTTGACATCGCCGGGAACCCGTTGGCCGATGACCAGGTTCTGTCGTTGAGCATGGACGACCGCAACAGCCGCCAAAACCACCACCAGCAGAACAGAAGAAATTGGTTGCATATTTGTTGTATGTTTGTCAGATTGCAAACGTTAATTAACTCCACAGATCACTACCTTTTATTTATATCAAAATCTCTTATCTAAATAAATTATTCATGAATTGGATATGACCAAATTATTGTTAAATTAAACCCCTTGACAAGAGATTTCGTTCTAGTTAATTAATCTCTATACGAAATTGGAAAATTTGGAATTAATTAACACTTCAGTGATTTCTTAGTAAATTTTTAATTATAATGAAATAACGTCAATTTAATTTATATAATCTTTATTTGTTATAATAATATTATCAAATTTACTGATAACTTGTTCACTTTGATACAAATTATTACGCTCTTACTAATACTTTTAATAATCATAATTATCTTTTTAACATGATAAAAAAGATATATTTAATTTTATTTATTTATTTATTTATAAATCAATCATCAGATTAATTATTTATATAATATATCGATAAGTAACCGTACGGATTTTCGTCACAACTGTTCCCGAGATTACTATAGTAAAAGTAAATTAAACAAATATAGATTTTGTAAGAAAGTGCTGTATTCCTGAAAAGAAGAGAATATTCATGGGTTGATTTGGAGGTAAAGTGGTCTTGGGTTTTCTACGAATGAATATTTTATAATTGTATTGAAATTTTAAATTCTAATTTTTTTTTATAATTAATAAAGTTATAACATCAATAACAAGGCACCTCGAACGAATAATTACCTCAAAAGCTTGCTTTGCTCAAAGCTCTCAACTAATTCTTCATTATATTAATAAAAATAAAGTAAAAATTGTACCCCGGATGGAAATCCTGGTATCATGAGTCCTTCAGAAGTACAGAACTGATTCTTCATCTCTTTTCATCAAATAATAAAATTCACTGCTCTTTAGAATTAGGACTTCAATTTCTAATTGATTACAATGATTACAGGTGTTCAATATTAACATTTTCAAACAACAAATTAAAATAAACTGCAACGGATCGTTACTAAACTTTATTAAATGTCATTTGAAATATTAATATATTTATTCCTTTATTATTAATCAGATATTTCTGGCTATTTGCAGTCCATGTTGTTTATATTAAACTGATCCAATGAATAAATTTTAAAGAATTAAAAAAAAAAGTTTTGAGTAAAGTACTTTAAAATATAATTTTACTAAAAACTTCATAAAACCTTTTTTGTAGTCCTCAATGTACTTAATTAGAATATTAAATTTTATCAAAATTGTTTAAGTAATTGTAAAGATATTTAGAAAAAAAAGTACTGATGTTTGTTGACCGATATGTACCAAAAACTAATCAGCGCTTCATTTTGTTAAAATAATGGTAGGATTTCAATTTAATTTCAATCGGTGAAACGGTGTGGAAAAAATCGTGGACGAAATAAACTACATACATAAATAGATACATCATTGGGATTCAGTTCCATAATTTATAAATGTAATTTTTGTTTTTCAGAGGATGAGGAACAAAATAAGTGTTTGTTTATGACTTATCAATTGCAAAGTTTCGCCACTTTTATTGCAGCTTCCTCAGGCTCTTGATAAATGCATAATAATTTTTTCGGGTATGGCCAAGATAGAGATAGTTGTGTATTGTAAATAGTTTTATAATATTTTGATTAATTTTGAAATATTTTTAATTTTACCAGTGAAATTGTAAGGGTTATGATTGTATATTTTTTGATATTCGTGTTTTTGAGTTGTTGATGATAAAATAGAGATGTATTCCAGTGTCTGTATGTATATTAATGGCAGAGGTTAAAAACATGACAAAGTGTTTGGAGATTTATTTATCAAGAGCCTGAAGAAGCTGCAATAAAAGTGGCGAAACGTTGCAATTGATAAGTCATAAACAAACACTTATTTTGTTCCTCATCCTCTGAAAAACAAAAATTACATAAATAGATACATACATACATCCGCACGCACTAAATGAAAAAATCGCACTTTTTGGACTCTTGACGAGACCCCATGTAATTTTTGGAAAAATCGTCACGTGCTAAAATTCAACCTAATTGAATACTACAATTCGTGACTTTAATTGAGACCATGGGTTCTGTAGTCTTTACCTGAGGACCCTTTGAAGTCACGCTTACCGCGAGACCGATTACAATACTTTACCCATGCTTCGTATTGGATGAAGTAAAAATAATTCATATTAAGATTTATTATTATTTGTTTTATATCTAATTTTCTAATTTCACCATGAATTTCTTAATCGCTTTGCCACATTTTGTCTTAAAAAATACTTTAACTAATAATACTTTTAGCATTAAATACATTTTTTCTTTATAATATCTAAGTTAGTCGATTATATCATTAAAAAAATATTTAAATTTCGACAAGACTATACCTTTTTCGAGAAATAAAATTTTTAATTTCTAATGAGTGGCAGCTAATATTCCCCGACTTAATAAAGAGACTGGTGTTAACTTACTCCCTGTAAAAATTCTATATCTCTAAAGCATAGGTATGTCGCACGGTAATCTTGTTGAAATTTAATTATATTTTTGATGACCAATTGGCTTCCTTATATATTTTTTTTGAAACTCCAAATAATTTTTTTTTACATTGGTCGAATTACCGTAATAACAAATCGTGAATTTTTACCCACATAAGTGGAAATATTTTTTTTTTTATTCAAATTGTAATTTGAAAAGGTATAAATATTATACATATAGAAAATGCATATTTTTTGATATTTTGATGCTGTTTCAGCAATGATTTTTTTTTATCTTGGAAAAGGCGTAATATTTTTTATGTCATTTTTAAATGATCGTCTTACAGTATGATCTATCTAAAAAAATCAATAATATATTAATTGTATCTATTTTATTTTCAGCTACAACACTGACTTTGAAGAGCCTGTTGTGATCCCTTATCGCGTCTATGACGATGACTACATTGGTCGCCTTCTTGGGCCTGTGCGCAGCATCCAGAGGGAGGTCGAGTCAATGAGCCGCTATTCGGAGCCAGTGCGACAAGCCTCAATTGGTATACAAATCATATATCTGTATTTATTTTACTCATAGTTATCATATTATAACTGAAAATAATGGAAGACAGCCCAGGAGTAGTGAAGAATGAAACAATTAACACATATCCAAATAAGGTGTAATTTATTGAATAAATTTTAAAAAATTTTCTAACTAATATAACAAAGAATAATTGCCATATCAATGAGAATTGTTTTTGACCGCGCTTATTTGAAAAAGATATTTATCGTGAGACTACTGCGGATTACGCTATTGGAGTCTGCGGAGTCTTAAGTCTGGACCAAGAGAGAAAAAGATGTGATCCACTTAGCTATAATCCAACGTCATTTCGCGTATAGCCCGCTAGACATTCGGATGGATCACCAAGTGAATTTGTAATTTCAGATGTTATATATTTAATCTCCCAGTCCAGAGCGCTCGGTCTATTAGCATGTATGTTAGATGCTTGCCATAAATTAATCGAATGTTTTTCTACATTTGATTCAACCGCGAATCAAATGTAGGGAATTTTTGTCAAATATTGAGTGAAAATAATATTTGAACTTATATATTTCTAAATTGAAATAATGATAGTAAATAAATTTTTCTAATTTTGCTAATTAATATAACAAAGTTTAATTGCCATATCAATGAGAATTGTTTTTGACCGCGCTTATTTCAAAAATATATTTATCGCGAGACTACTGCATGTAGAAAACATTCGATTAATTTATTGTAAGCATCTAAAATACATGCTAATAGACCGAGCGCTCTGGACTGGGAGATTAAATATATAACATCTGAGATTTCAAATTCACTTGGTGATCCATCCGAATGTCTAGCGGGCTTTACGCGAAATGACGTTGGATTGTAGCTAAGTGGATCACATCTTTTTCTCTCTTGGTCCAGACTTAATACTCCGCAGACTTCAATAGCGTAATCCGCAGTAGTCTCGCGATAAATATATTTTTCAAATAAGCGCGGTTAAAAACATTTCTCATTGATATGGCAATTATTCTTTGTTATATTAGTTAGAAAAATTATAAAAATTTATTTACTATCATTATTTCAAGTTAGAATTATATAAGTTCAAATATTATTTTCACTCAATATTTGACAAAAATTCCCTACATTAGATTCGCGATTGAATCAAATGTAGAAAACATTCGGTGTAATTTATTGGAATCCTTCCTCCTTTCCTTTCAAACCGACGTTTCGGAGGATTCTTCCCCTCCTTCTTCAGGATTTCAAAGGGTTAATTAAGTAAACAAACAAAATGCTTCCTTTCTCTCTTATCAGCAGTGTTTAAAACTTTCTTCTTCCTTAGCAGAGGAAGGAAGCATTTTGTTTGTTTCCTTCTTCCTTCCTTTGAAACCCTGAAGAAGGAGAGAAGAATCCTCCGAAACGTCGGTTTGAAAGGAAAATAGGAAAGAATCTAATAAATTACACCTTATTTGGATATGTGTTGATTTTTTCTTTCTTCACTATCCCTGGGCTGCCTTCCATTACTTTCAATTAAAAGTTCTACCAGTCTGTCTCTTTCCAGAAAAAATTTCGTGCAAAAAAATGTTATCATATTAAATTTTCAATAAAATTGGAGAAAAAAATGAAAGTTTTTCAAGACAAGAAATAAAACAAAATTGATTTTGAAATCGATATATTTTGGGGTCACCCCATCTTCAGGAGTCTGAGAAAACTTTTTTCTCTATTTTAATTCACATTCCGACACTTTAATTTTAGAAAACTCAGTTTTCTCTGATTCCTGAAGATGGGCTGACCCCCGAAATATATCGAATTCAAAACTGAATTTTGTTTTATTTCCTTTTTTGTGAAACCTACCACGCATCTTACTCAAGTTTTATTATTATATTAAAATGTTTCACCTAGAACCAACACCTATCTCCTTAAAGGTTATGTATATGTATATGTTTATTTGGATGAAACAGAGGACAACCACTTTGATTTCTCTTTATGGTAATTTCTTGTTGTTTCCCTCTTCAAATATAGGGTCTTCGTGTCTCTAGTTATCGTATCTGAATCATTTAATAATTTACTGGGAAAAATCTTAAAGAATCCAAAACATGAAATAATTTTCTAAAATTAAAGTGTCAGAATGTGAATTAAAATATATTTTTTTTTATTCTAATTGATACATGCGACTGATTTTGTATATTCCTACTGGTCAACAAAATAATTACAAACCGTAATGGTTACATCATCTCATTATTTTTTCCGTCTCACAGAACAATAAGGGGGTGTGGGGAGGGGGCATAAATTAATAAATAAACTCGTTCACAGATTCCATGAAATACTAATTACGCTACTGGCTGGTCAATAGAGGAATTAGTTAGACAGAAGCAATAGATTTCGATTGAAAGAGTAATTAAATGTATCCAATCAAAAAGGTCAGTTTTAAATTTAAAAAGCTATTTATATTAAACTGATTCACTTTAAAAAATAGCAAGAATATATTTTTCATCGTCAAAAAATATGTGACTAAGTACGAGAGGAATTCACATTCGGAAAATTCCATACTTATAGTATAAATAATTTATAGGAATTAAACGATTTAAACATATAATTCAAGATATTTTAGTTGTTTGAAAATCAATCAAAGGGTAATTTTTTCTCTGTAAAATACTGTTTTAATTTAACGATTATTAAATTGAAAGTTTTTGCCGAGAGTAGCAGAATTTTTATATATTGAAGGAGACAATAAAAGAGTGTGTCTTCTGCTGGAATTATAAATTTTATTTATTTATAACGATCGTTATAAATAAATAAAATTTATAATTCCAGCAGAAGACACACTCTTTTATTTTCTCCTTCAATTAACGATTATTATTAAGGAAGATGATTAAAAATCTTTAATAATTATTATTAATTATAAATGTACAATCATCCATGGATTTACAGCGTTTTAGTACTCTCTTTATTACAAAGGCGATTATACTAATTGGAATATATTTATTATTTTACTAGATTAGTTAACACTCTCTCTTTTTATAAGGTTTCAATTTGCAGGATTTTTCTTTGTACGTAGATAATGTGTAAATCGAGGAGGGATGGGTGAATATAAATTTAAATAAAAAACTTATTTAAAAAAAAATTATTAGTGAAATCTTGTGTAATAAACAATTATTTTTGGTATATATATATATATATATCTAAACCAAAACATTCTGTGAAAAACTGGCCAAGTTTGAAAAAGTAGTGAAATCTAGTGAGCAGCCAAGTTAAATTCGCCAAGAATAATTAAATTGAGAGATCTACTATTTTCTCAACTTAAATATTCTTTGCGAATTTAACTTGGCTACTCACGAGATTTCACTACTTTTTCGAACGTGGCCTGTTTTTTCACAGAATGTTTTGGTTTAGATTTCTCTTTTTTTGTAGGCTATGAGGAAGCCCGTTGGTCCAAAGGGCTAGAATTGTTATTTTTTACCCCCCCCTTCCATTTTGGGTGGTTAGTTTTTGTTTTTCTAGCCTTATGGGGGCCCACAGAATATGTATACAAAATTTGGTTGAGTTTGGTCCAACGGGCTAGAATTTTCATTTTTGACCCTCCCCCCATTTTGAAGAGGTAGAGAGATAGAAAGTTTAGATTTTTGGAATTTTTCCTTTGTTTATGTCACAAACTCTACTAGCAGGCGAAATTTCATGATTCTGGTATGATTGGAAGTACCCTATATGTTTGGATGACCTGTCAGTGAGTGAGTGAGTGCCAAAATTAACTATTTTCTCAGGTCCATATCTTAAAATCCATTTAAGCTATATTTTTGAAACATGGTACTCTCTTCAACATGGATTACATAATTACATGTGTATAATTTCAGCTCTGTATCTCAAATGGGTTCCGGGTTACAAGGGGGGGGTCGAAATTGGCTCGAAACGGTTCGTGTAAATAGCGTACAGCCAAGCCAATGCTCGAACTTGGCCTGCGCACTCTGTGCGCTTTGATATATTAATTGTAATATAGAAAAAACAAATATTTAATATAGTTTCGAATCTGCCCATTTTGCTTCTTAAGTAAAAACTCGCACACTGGACGATTAATCAGTTTCTTGATAAAGTTATATATATGTATTATGTTATCGAAAATTAATCAAATTATATATTAGAAAAAAATAAAATGCTTAATTAATGTTTATGTAACGTTTCATCCTTTATTTTGGACTTCATCATGCTCCATAAATTCAAAACATGAAATAAATAATAATATGCTTAACAAATGTGTTGACATTTCATACATCTATTTAAACACTTAAATTATGCATAGAAATTTTTATTTCAAGAAATAAAAAAAAATTATTCATAGAGATTTTTATTACAAAAAAAAAAAATAAAAAAAATAATTAAAGTTTTTTAATAGAGATATGAGATCACCACGTTAATTCAAGATATTATTTATTTGTCCTTTTGCCTCATAATTTATATCTTTATGTATGTAAATGATATTTAACGTGTAATATCATGTCATATCTTACAAGATACTTGAGATATCAAAATTATCATTATTTATCTTTTATTTTACATTCTAATACATTTTCAAAAGTTTCCCCCACACAACTTCATTTTAAGGTGAATAAAATTTAAAAAATGATTTTACTTAGAGAAAGTGGTGTAGGTTTCAGGTGAAACATGATATTAATTAATAAAGTAAAGGGTGTGTGGTTTCACAGTGAATGAAATAAAACTCAAAGAGGTTTTACAAACTCAATATATTTCGGATTATTAGTCCATCATCAGGAGTTTACAGGTTAAAACTAATAATAATTGAACGAGCGATCACAATTTTTAACATCTAAATCATACGTACCAATATAACAAAATATAACATTCAAATCATACATACTAATATAACACAAGAAAAACATCAATAAAATTAAAATTAAAAAAAAAAAATTATAAAATTTTTTTTCTTTTTTAAATATAAAAAATCTAGGTAAATATGAATATTAATATAAATAAAAAACCTTTAATTACAAGTATAAATATAAAATTTTTTAGAATTAAATTATAAAATAAAATTACAAATTTAAGTCATAGACACAAAATTAATTATAAATATCAATGTACAAATAAGTATAACTTACATATAGAGATAAAGATTAAAATAAAACATAATAGAGATAAATTAGATGAGATCAATTACAATATACAACAATTTTATTATTATTATTAGTTTTAACCTGTAAACTCCTGATGATGGAATAATAATCCGAAATACCATATATTGAGTTTGTATAAACCTCTTTGAGTTTTATTTCATTCACTGTGAAACTACACACCCTTTACTTTATTAATTCTAATTAATGAGTTCTTAACAATAAATAACCTCAGATTTTTGGATGAAAGAAATTTTAATTTTTGACACCCAGAATAATTCGACCCTTCTTCTGAAATAAACATATTATTATTAAATTTTTATAATGATTTTAATTTCGGGCGAATTCCAACCCTGAATCTTATTTAACATTCTCTCTACAATGCTGTGAAAGACGGAAAGACAGACATATCTCAGAAAAACTAATATTGTTCTATTTTATGTTTATATTCAACTCTTAAAAGATCAACTCTTAAAAAGCAAAAATATCTTGAGGCTGGACCTGGACATTAATAAAAACAAAAGATCATTTTAATTGGCAAAATGAAAACCAAATAAATTAATATTACTTATGATTAAAATCAAGTGAGTTTTCTGAAAATTTTACTGGAAGTATAATTAAATTGTCTCCGTTTTAAAATTAGTTTATAAATAAATAAATTAAAAGGCAATGTCAAATATCTTTTTAAAACAGTTTAATTTGTATTGTTCGTAGTATGTTATAAGTAGAGACCAGATTTTTATGCAGTAAAAACTGCCAAAATATGTCATAAAATATGCAGTTAAAAGGGCCGAAATATGCCAGTAACATGCAGAATACGTTGAAATATGCAAATATATGCAATAAAAGATGGCAAAATAAAAATTTTTTATGCACTTAAAAATTGAAATTGAAGATAAAAAGATTATATATTTGAAGGAGTGCTATGAAAGAAATAAAATGAAAAAGTAAGCTATAAAGACCAAGTGTCAAATATCCACTTTTATTTCATAAAAAATTTCACAAAAGTTGTCAGAAATCACATCCACTCGCTACAACTTTGCACATAACAAAATTGGCCGTAGAGTTAATAGTTTAGGAGTTATTTGATAATTTTCATTCGTGCGCCCCAAACCCCCTTCTGTGGTCAAAATATCAAAACGTTATATATCTAAAAACGTAAGTTAGAAGAAATCTGATGTAAATATGAAATTTCATAATAATCCCTTCAACCGTTTTCCGTGAATCGTGAGCAACTTTTCGGAAACGACGGAAACATACAAACATACAGACATTCAGACATAAATTTTGTTGAGGGTGTTTTCGTTCATAACTTTGCTTGAAACGTGTGCAACCAAAATTTGGCGTGATTTGGACCAATGTACAGACAAATCCTTAATTTTATATATATAGATATTAAAAAATCATTTAACTGAAAGAAATAATAGATGCTCTTGAATAAAATCAACATACTAAATATAATAATTTTTCAAAAAATATGAACGAAAAAATACGGGGGTGGAAGAGTATTTTTATTTAACAGACACGATATTGTATTACTTTTATTTTTTATATTATCAAGCTTTTCTTTTAAAAAATATGTATTTGATAAAAAAAAATCCTTCAAATTTGCATTTTTATGCAATATTACTCAAATATGCAAAAATATGCAGTATAAAATTTAACCCAGAGTATCCTAGATGTATGATTCGGATAGATAATTGATCCCCCGCGTCGTATGTGGCGCCAAACAAAATATGTAATTGCATAGGAATCCGGTCTCTAGTTATAAGTTATAACTTATTACCTTCTTTGAGAGGAGAACCCAAGTGCCATCTTTGATATTGACTTTTATTTATTTATTTATTTTTATAAAGAAAATAAATATAATAAAAAATACTACTATACATGTAAATTTTTATAATTTTTCTAATTGATATAACAAAGAATAATTGTCATATCAATGAGAATTGTTCGACCGCGCTTATTTGAAAAAGATATTTTATCCCGAGACTACTGCGGATTATGCTATTGAAGTCTGTGGAGTCTTAAGTCTGGACCAAGAGAGAAATAAAAAGATGTGATCCACTTAGCTACAATCCAACGTCATTTTGCGTATAGCCCGCTAGACATTTGGACGGATCACTATGTCTAGCGGGCTATACGCAAAATGACGTTGGATTGTAGCTAAGTGGATCACATCTTTTTATTTCTCTCTTGGTCCAGACTTAAGACTCCACAGACTTCAATAGCATAATCCGCAGTAGTCTCGAGATAAAATATCTTTTTCAAATAAGCGCGGTCGAAACAATTCTCATTGATATGACAATTATTCTTTGTTATATCAATTAGAAAAATTATAAAAATTTATTTAATATCATTATTTCAAGTTAGAAATATATAAGTTCAAATATTATTTTCACTCAATATTTGACAAAAATTCCCTACAGTTGATTCGTGATTGAATCAAATGTAGAAAACATTCGGTTACTATACATGTATTGGTTAATAATTCTTAACAATTTGTTTCCTCAGGCCGGGGTCACCTTGCATGCTTAACTTATGCAGGAGGAAAGGGTTATCCTCGCCGAAGACCCGATATTTTCTTCAATGATGACAGAGTTAAGAATGACGTGAAATTTCTCTCTCATTACGCAAAAAATCGTCTGGCTGCCAAAGATCCCGCCCTTGCAGGTATACATTACATTTTATTAATTCTCATTGCAAATCATTTAAATTTGATATTCAATACTTCTTAAAAACCTATTGAAATAACTATTTTTCAAAAATGTAAAAAATAAATAAAATAATTCGTTATTATTAAGAATTTCCTAAGTTAATGGAATCAAAATTTTGGTGTTTTTATTCAGTTTTATGAGAATAAAAATTTTACTAAAATAATCACATATTCCAAATTGTATTATATTTTTTATTAATAATAATAAATTAAGATAATACACAATACCCAATTAAGTTTTTAGGAAATCGGTCAATAATAATAGCGTAAAATTTAAAAAGGTTTCTTTATCGTAACAGGTGTCTAAATAACTGTGATTCTTAACAGTGATAAACGGTGGTAAGCTCGTGGTTTCCTAAATAAAATTTAGGATCTTTTCATGACCGCCTAGACATAATAAATAGTGTGGAAAAACATGGGTAATTGAGAATGATCACCACAAATTTTTTCTGGTAAAACTAAACACAATTTTTTAAAATGATTAGCGCTTTTATACAAATGGGACTCTCCACTATTTATGTGAAATTTTTTTTCAAAATCCGAGTCATCAATCAAATTCAATATTTTTAAATTCAAAAAATTATTTGGACAATTCAGTGGGCTTGAATTCTGATATTGAAAATTTTTTAAAATCGCATAACTCGTAAAACATTGATTTTAGAGATTTCATCCATATAAGATTTTTTGTTAAGAATTTAATTTCCTTTAATAAAGGTCATTATCCTAATTTGTTTATGTCAAAGGGTTAATCAGTAATGGTTAAATGTACGTGGTAAGAAAGATAAACACTTCTCTATCTCGTTAGATATTCAACTTATAAGAAAACTCTCATGAAGTATCATTTTGATAATTTAATATCCTAAAAGAATGGTCATTGTATATAATTTGCTCAGAACAATATTTTAGTAACCAGAAAGGATTTTAATTTCAACATTTAGGATTTTTTTTTTTTTGGTAAAACTAAACTATATTTTTTGAAATTATTAGCGGTTTTATATAAAAGAGACTCTCCACTAGAAATTTGGTCCAGCTACGCCTTTTTTTTAACATACTCCCTTACAAAAATGACATGCCTGGACCCGGTACCCACAGTTGCACTTGGACCCCACCTTGTGGGAGCAATGGATTACTGGCTATTCATTCTATACATATTATAATAATAAATAAAATTACAATTTATGATGATTTGGTTATTTTATAAAAATATTTATTCTCAATTTAGCGACAACCTAAGAAGCTCTAAATATAAAATAAGACAGAGTGAGTTTCATTTAAAGATGCCTCAAAATATGAAATATTGTTTTAAATGATGATTTTATAAATAAATGTGAATGAAAAATTAAATAAAAAATATATAATAATAATAATAATAAAAAAATTCTATTTAATTAAGGTTGAAAGTAAGTTTGAAGTATATGTTATTAAAAATATTTAGAAATAGGAATAGAGAAAGTTTGAGAGATACAATTAACGCTAAAAAATAATTACCAACTATTTTACTTTCTATAATTTTTCTTTGCCTAAAGGGAGGCATTTTATATTAACTTTTGAAAATGAATTGGAGAATAATCCCGGATATTTTAAATTGCTTGGTCTTGATTAGACATTACTTGAAATGCCATGTTAGGGCCTCGGTTGAGTGCGTTGTGGTGCGTGTCCGCGCCCCCACCTAGTTGGTGAGGTCCTAACAATGATTTGTGCAGGGCGATGTTCATCCCTGATAAAAAGCCGGGAGGGGCGCCACCCGCTTAATTAGCTGGTGAGGGGCTACTAGTTGGTGGATGGCCCCTCTCTCGATTGATCCGTCGAGATCGAATTGCTTCACTTATAACATGACTGAAATATTATCAGTCATGCAAAAGTGTCGCAATCTGACTGAGTCATCTAGCGGCCGTGTCTGAAGGCTCGTAGCCAGAGCAACAGCGAGCCGCTACATACCACATTAAAAATTTGAAAATTTCACTTCGATAGTAAACTTACCCAAATTTCTTTCTTTCTCTCTAATATTTGGGTTTCTTTTCGCTTACTTAATTTTTCTCGAGGGGTGAACCGCGATCTAATATGCTGTACACCTACTTCCACTTCGGCCACGGGTTGCCCTGGCTTGATATAGAAGAAGCTTGTTAAAACAATAGTGTTCTTTTAATGGCTACGACAAGCCGTCTCCCTTGAATTTGTTTGAGGGTCTGTTTCCTAGAATGCATTTGCCCAATTAATGACCATTAAACGGACCTTATTACATTTCAAAGGCTTTGGTCCAGAAATACAGCTTTGATTACAGTCTATGATCACAATGTCCCTATTATAATTTCATTCTATTTGATATCAAACAATCAGAACTTTGAGTAATTAGTGTCTTAGCAATGAATTAGAAATGTAAAATAATAGGCTTAAGTTTATTTCGTTTGATCTTAAAAAATACAAAAGATAGTCATTTGCCTTTTTCTAAATTTCAGCAAAATTGTTCATATATTTTCCAGGAAGATAATTTTAAAATATTTTAAAAATATATTAACTATTATAAAGCGCTTAACGATGATGACGACGACGTCTCTCTGATTGGCCAAAGAGATCCAATGGAGTTCACTGATTGGCCGTGCTCAGGCGTTAAATAAATACAAGAGAAATCAAAAATAATTTAAAATTTTCAAATAAAAAAATACTATAAACCTATTTGTCCTAGAGGAGTCTCCATATTTAAAAGAAGAGATAAGTTTGACTAAATGATGAGCCCAAAATTTAGTGGAGGGTTCTTTCGTAAATGATTATATATTATAAAGTTGATACATTTGATGGCTGTATATGTATATAATTAAGTAATGGAGAGGGATTCAGCCAATGGGTAGCCTCTGCTGAATAAAAAACTCCCAATTATAGAAAACGTTTCGGCTTTAATTAAATAATGCCATCATCAGTTCCTAAGAGTTGATGAGTCCTTGAAGACGAGCCCCATATTTGTGTATAAGGTGTCCGAGCATGATGATATTCCTCAATGGTTATAAAGTTGATACTGATGATGGCATTATTTAATTAAAGCCGAAACGTTTTCTATAATTGGGAGTTTTTTATTCAGCAGAGGCTACCCATTGGCTGAATTCCTCTCCATTACTTAATTATGATTATATATTATTTTATTAAAAAAAATACAAATCTTTTATAAAACAATCTTGAACACGTTTATTTTCAAAACAAACGTTTCTGGAGAATTTCTCTTTTTCTCTAAAGTAAATATTTTCAAAAAAAAAACAACATTTTTTTTGTTTTATATTATTTTATCAAGGTGGGGGTTTCTTTAAGAACAACATTTCTGGTCTACAACTGCCTATTTTATATTTACTTTCACATCTATACTCTCTATGTTATGTAATTATATAGGATATAATGTGAAGTATCGCGATCGCCTTCGGTGTCCTGACACTTTGAGGCTCCTATCGCAGGGATAAAAAAAAGTTAATTTCATTTTGTGACTTCTAGGTAGAATGCCCTTAATAGATTAAAACAGGATTTAGAGCATAAAACCGGATATTGTGGTTCGACCATTTTATCTGAATTCAAAGTCTAAAATAATATTAATATATTGTTTTTAACTAAAGCCAGGTTCTACGTAAAGAATAGACTAGGAATGCTGTCCGCCTGTTTTTATGCAACCGAAATACGCCTCTGGATTGTATTTGCCTATCCTACAGGCGTGCTTGTTAAATAAATATTTTTAATAATATCATGAGGTCATTTCCTATTTTTCGAAACCATAAGTCTCAGAGGTACGAAATTCGAAACTTAAGCTCGAAATAGGCTAAAGGAGTACTACAAACTTTTGGCTGAAATCGGAACATCGAAAGTTGACATTTACATGGAGGGCCGGTTCTAGGATTTTGAGCGCCCCGGGCAAAATAAATTTTTTGCCCCCTTTTATACAACAATATACAAATTTGCTACAAATTAAAAAAATAGCAAAAAAATGGAAAATTTTAATCAAAATTAATAAAGAACAATGTAAAAAATATATTTATTTAAAAAATAATACAAACAAAAATTATAATCTCAAAAAAGAAATAAAATGTATGCCAATCAAAGTAAATATGTATCATAGAAAAAAATTAAAATATTTTTTTCTTGCTTTTAAATCAGCAAACTTTATGTATGTTTTCAGTCGCATTTATATTTCTTGCAATTTTATTTTCGATTGACAAAATTGCCAAGCTATTCAATCTTTCATTTGTCATCGTTGTTCTTAAATATGTTTTAATAAGTTTCAATTTACTAAAACTACGTTCGCAAGCTGTAACTGTTGCAGGAATTGTTAACAATATCCTTAAAGTTGTGCACAAATTAGGTATAATTGGATATATGTCGTTAATTTTTAAAAAATTCAGAATTTCTAAAGGACTGTTAACATTCTCAGGAATTAGGTTTTTGAACTATATTTCATTCATTAATTCAGTACAGTCAATATCAAATTTGTTTTGGTCTTTTAAAAGAAAATGTAAATCCATGCAACATTTGCGTAATTCATCTTTATTTAAGAAATTTTTTAAATTACACAAAAATCCCGAATTATTCAGAAAATCATTGGTTTGTTCAAAACGTTCTATCAAAAAAGACTTAATTTGATCTATTAATAGTGTAGGGATCGATTTTCTGCCTTTTGTTTTCAATTAGAAATGTAATTTATTTTTCGATGTTAATCGATTCGTGGCTTATGAAAGACTAATTAGCGAAGAAGGAGACCACGCCCTTTTATAATTAATCGAGCGCGATCTAGGAAAAATTATTAACCAATCACCTTAATTACCAATTAAATCCACGGCTATAAAAGAGACGAAGCCGTAATTAGCAGGCAGTTGCAATTCAGCTCTCGCTGTGTGAAGAGCTGTTTTACGCTCTCCAAGAGTTCGCCTGTCGACTTTGGAACGATTAAAGAAACAACGCTGTACGAAATCTTGTAACCACGAAGAAGTAATAAATTTCGGGCCTTGTGCCATTTATTTTGTTGAAAGCATTTTTCACCGCCTCAGGGCAATTTCTTATTTTTAAAAAGCATTTTTCACAAGCCTCCGGGCCAATTCTTATTTTGGGAAAGCAAATTTCACGGCTTTACGCCACCAAGAGAGGTTTTCACCTCTGAAGAAAATCGACGACATCGGCGCTCCTCCGACATCTTTCCACCAAGCCTTTCGAGTCAAAAACTCATCTTCATCCATCATCGGGATTATTTTCCTATAAATTTGGGGGCTCGGCCGCGGATTCGTTAAAGGCTTTATCGGACGGAGCTGGACCATCTCGGTTCGGACCCAAGGAGGTTTGTCTTGACTCGTCTCGAGGCACCGACCGTTTTTGCGCGGGCAAACACATTTAGCGCGCCCGGCAGCCAAGCGACGAGCAAAGGCAGGCGACGTAGCAGGCAGCAGCAGCGGCTATCGACTGAGGCGATCAAGCGAAGGCCAGACAACACGACGACGGCAGCGCCACTCGTGGATAACAGCAGAACCAGAGCAGCCGTAAAAGGATTACACCAAGGTAAGGGTCAACGGTTACTCACCTGTACACCTACCCCTCTTATCACTAATAAGACCACCACACAATCATGCCAATGCTAAAAGATACACCAGACGTAGCTAAACGAATTGGGGAAGCAGATGAAGATGTAATAAAGAATCTACACTACCTACTGTACGACGAAATAGGAGTAAGGAATAGAAGGGAAAAAATAAAGAAATTCCCAGGTTTTGAATTCGAGAAGGGGTCAGTACCTTACCAAGAAAAAACAGAATTCTTAACTAAACTAGACAATGACACATTAAATGCATTTGGAAAAATATTAGGAGTGACTCATAGCAATAAATATCAATTAATTAATAAAATTTGGAACATGCTGATCAAAACTGATATCTCAATAGAATCCATAGGAGACGGAAGTTATATTAAAGACAGAACAGTAGAAAATAGAATCAATGAACACAGTACAATCGACTTTCGAGATATAGAGCCATTATTAAAGAAATTCAACGGAACGGATAACTATCCAATAGAAAAATGGGTACAAGACATAGAAACAGAGGCAAATATTCAAAGCTGGAGTAGCCTACAATTATTTAACTTTGGCAGACGACTAATAACGGGGCTAGCTAGATTATTCATTGAAAGTGAGCGACACATTAATACGTGGGGAAAATTAAAAGAAGCATTATTAGAAGAATTTTCATTACGAGTAAACAGCGCGGATATTCACAAGCAGCTAGCTAGGAGAAAATTGCAAAGAGGCGAACACGTATACGAATATTTCCTAATTATGAGAGAGCTAGCAAGCAGAGGGAATTTAGAAGACGAAGCGCTGATAGAATATATACTAGATGGCATACAGGACAACAGCCACAATAAAACGATATTATACGGAGCAAAAACAATAAAAGAACTTAAAGAAAAATTAAAAATTTACTCAGAAATTATTTCTAAAGCACCTAGCATAACCAACAGAACATACAGCAAACAACCAGTTATCAGTGAAACTAGAGGTAGCAATAAAAGGCAAATGCCAGCACGATGTAGCAGTTGTGGGTCAAAGCAACACGTATATGACACTTGTCCAACAAAGCATCAAGGATATAAATGCTTCCATTGTAACCTATTCGGACATAAAGCCGCCACCTGTCCGCAGAAACAGGAACTAAACAAAAAGACTCCTCAAACCAGAATCGCTACGATAACCAAGCAAAAGAAAGAAATTAATTATAAACCTATATCAATGGGTAATGAAACAGTAAACGCCCTAATAGACACAGGCGCTAGTTTATCATTAATAAACGGCAGCACCTATAAGAAAATAGGATCACCTCAGTTAATAAGTTCAAACATAACATTAAATGGATTCGCCAGATCTCGCGCAGAGACTAAGGGGTACTTTAAAACCATTATACGAATAGACGGAGAAGAATTCAATATAACTTTCTACGTAGTTTCGGACGACCTAATGAAAGAACAAGCCATACTAGGGATAGATTTAACGGAACAAGCGGAAATCAAAATAAACAGAGAGGGAATTAGTATAAACAAAAGAAGAGAAGATGTAGAGGAATTAAGTATTTTTAACATAGACATAGCGGAGGAAAATACAATTAATATAGACTCGCGGGTAAAATCAGAAACAAGGGGAGCAATTATGCAGATGATAACTGATTATACCCCTAAAAGAATTAAATCGACTAATATTAAAATGAAATTAATTTTGAAAGATGAGGAACCTATATACTTCAGTCCTAGAAGATTACCCTTTAGCGAAAGGAAAATTCTAGACGATCAAGTTACGGAATGGTTGGAACAAGGCATTATAGAGCCATGTCAATCGGAATATGCAAGTCAAGCAGTAATAGTAAAGAAAAAAATGGAGCGTATAGGGTGTGCTTCGATTTTCGCAAAATCAACGATAAAATAATTAAAGATAGGTATCCATTGCCGTTAATTGAAGACCAGCTGGATAGATTACAGAAAGCCCGTTATTTTTCAACGTTAGATTTAAAGAATGGATTCTTTCATGTAGAAATGGATGAGGAAAGTAAAAAATACACAGCATTCGTAACCCATAATGGACATTATCAATTTCGCAAAGTGCCATTTGGCTTATGCAATTCCCCGGCTATTTTTCAAAGATTCATCAACACCATTTTTCAAGATCTAATTGCTAAAAACATGGTACTCCCTACATGGACGATCTCATTATACCATCCGAAAACGAAGATGAAGCAGTAGAACGATTAAAGACAGTTGTAGCCAGAGCTGAAGAATATGGGCTAGAGATAAACTGGAAAAAATGCCAATTCGTAAAAACTAATGTAGAATTTCTGGGCCATCAAATTGAAAATGGTAAATTATTCCCCTCGGAGTTCAAGGTAAAAGCGATTGCGAAATTTCCTGAACCAAAAACGATCAAGCAGGTACAGAGCTACTTGGGTTTAAGCGGGTACTTCCGCAAGTTTATACCGTTTTATTCCATCATTGCTAAGCCTCTAAGCAATTTATTAAAGAAAGAGCAAAAATTCCAATTTGGACCACAGGAAAAAGAAGCGTTCGATCAATTAAAGAAAGCTTTGATAAACAAACCAGTGCTGAAAATTTACGACCAAGAGGGAGAAATAGAACTACATACAGACGCATCTATTGACGGGTACGGATCGATACTATTACAGAAATCGTTAGACGACAACCATTTCCATCCTGTCTATTATTTCAGCAAGAAAACCACTGACACCGAAAGGAAATTGTCATCATATGAATTAGAAGTTCTAGCAGTAATCAATTCACTAAAGAAATTGAGAGTTTATCTATTGGGACGTCATTTT
Source organism: Forficula auricularia (assembly GCA_024734495.1). Lineage (NCBI taxonomy): Eukaryota > Metazoa > Arthropoda > Insecta > Dermaptera > Forficulidae > Forficula > Forficula auricularia. The sequence continues at coordinate 5,771,999 of JALMQS010000828.1, read as the reverse complement.
AAAATAATCACGGATTGTTCGGCTTTTCAAAAGACAATGTACAAAAAGGATCTGTCAGCCAAGATCGCACGATGGGCAATACTGTTATCAGACTTTGACTACACCATAGAACATAGAATAGGAAAACGAATGCCACACGTAGATGCCTTAAGTAGAAACCCAATTATGTTTATAAATACCTCTATAGTTAAAAATATTTCTGAAAGACAAGACGAAGACGATCGTATAAAAGCAATTAAAGAAATCCTGAAAAAACAACCCTACGAAGACTATTTATTAAAGGATAACGTATTATACATAATCAAAGATAATCAAGAATTATTAGTACTTCCCGAACGAATGCAGGACGAAATAATAAAATCCGCTCATGAACAGGGTCATTTTTCTGTAAGGAAAACGGAGGACTTAATTAATAAAGAATATTACATTCATAAAGCAAGAGAAAAAATTGAAAAGATTATTAGAAATTGTGTACCGTGCATTTTAGCAAACCGAAAACAAGGGAAAAAGGAAGGGTTTTTACACCCATTACATAAAGAGAGTACACCCCTCCACACCTACCATATTGATCACATAGGCCCTCTAGAGTCCACGAATAAAAACTATAAGCATATCTTGGTAGTAATAGACGCATTTACAAAATTTGTTTGGCTTTACCCTACCAAATCAACCACGACTAAAGAAGTAATTCAAAAACTAGATGCACAGAAAAAGATTTTTGGAAGCCCCAGTAATATAATTTCAGACAAAGGCACGGCATTCACATCACAAGAATTCAAAGACTACTGCCACACCGAAAATATAAATCATTTTCTAATCACTGCGGGTTTACCACGTGCAAACGGACAAGTAGAGAGAATTAACGCCATTATTATACCAGTACTAACAAAACTATCACTAGATAACCCAAGCCAGTGGTATAGGCACATAGATACCGTACAACGAGTTATTAATTCCACTTATCAACGAAGCATAGGCACCACACCTTTCCAGTTGTTAACGGGAGTTAAATTAAAAATGCCCACCGAAATTAAAATTAAGGAAGCGATCGAAGAAGAAGTAGTTAAAACTTTCCAAAAAGAACGACACAAACTTAGAGAACAAGCTAAAGAACAAATCGTAAAGATACAACAAGAAAACAGACAGACTTACGACCCCAAAAGATGTGCACCAAGGCAATACGAAGTAGGTGGTCTTGTAGCGATTAAGAGGACACAGGTTGGCCCAGGCAGTAAACTTAAACCTAAATTCCTTGGCCCTTACCGAATCATCCGAAAGAAGATGAACGACACCTACGACGTCAAGAAGGAAGCTTTCACCGAAGGACCAATCTTCACCTCTACGTGCGCTGAATACATGAAGCCCTGGTCACTCGAGTGTAATCAAGATAAGTGAGTGAAGTGTTGTGAAAATAATATGAAAGTGTTTTTTTTTAGTGTCATGTGCAAAAGTGAGAAAAAAGTGAAAATTAGTGTGTGAAAGTGTTAGTTTTTAAGTTAAAATCAAATAAATAGACAATTAAAAAACACTAAGTTTAAGCATAAAATTTTTTTTTGTTCAAGTAATTTTCAAGATCAATTTGTTTTGTAAAAAATAACAATAATTAAGTTTAGTTTTAAGTGCTATTTCATTGTAAAAAAAAAAAAAAAAAAAAAATAATTCTGTATTTTATGATTAAGTTAAAAATACCTAAACGGTTTTAAAGAAGAAAAGACAATAACTAAATTAATTTTAAGTTGAAATATTTAACTATGTAAAAGATGATTGGTTATAAGTTCCGAGTCGTAACTTGATTGAGAAAGGGGAGAATGTAGGGATCGATTTTCTGCCTTTTGTTTTCAATTAGAAATGTAATTTATTTTTCGATGTTAATCGATTCGTGGCTTATGAAAGACTAATTAGCGAAGAAGGAGACCACGCCCTTTTATAATTAATCGAGCGCGATCTAGGAAAAATTATTAACCAATCACCTTAATTACCAATTAAATCCACGGCTATAAAAGAGACGAAGCCGTAATTAGCAGGCAGTTGCAATTCAGCTCTCGCTGTGTGAAGAGCTGTCTTACGCTCTCCAAGAGTTCGCCTGTCGACTTTGGAACGATTAAAGAAACAACGCTGTACGAAATCTTGTAACCACGAAGAAGTAATAAATTTCGGGCCTTGTGCCATTTATTTTGTTGAAAGCATTTTTCACCGCCTCAGGGCAATTTCTTATTTTTAAAAAGCATTTTTCACAAGCCTCCGGGCCAATTCTTATTTTGGGAAAGCAAATTTCACGGCTTTACGCCACCAAGAGAGGTTTTCACCTCTGAAGAAAATCAACGACATCGGCGCTCCTCCGACATCTTTCCATCAAGCCTTTCGAGTCAAAAACTCACCTTCATCCATCATCGGGATTATTTTCCTATAATAGTTGAATACATTTATTTTGAAAAGTTCTTTCGCATCAACATCATCATACTATATATGTATATTTGTCTTTGTAACAACGCTTAGAGAAATTTCTCTAAAAAAATTTCCCTCTTGCCTAGAATCGAACCTACGAACTCTTGGACTAAGGTCATTAGCTTTAACCACTAGACCAATCTAACATTAATATTTATAGCATGATTTCTGTTACTAAAACTATAAATTTTTGATTTAGACTTTGTGTCGAGATAATATTGTATTCATTTGAACTCGAATGAAAATGAAAAAACACCAATAGATTTTAAATTAAGAAACATTAAATATATATTAATTAACGAGGCAAATTTGAAATATAATTGTCAGCGCGGATTTTAAACTGATGGCTCCAATCGATTTTCATTAACCAGGCAAATTTGAAATATAATTGTAATTTTGAAATGAAAGATTCCAATTCATTTTAAATTAAGAAACATTAAATATATTTTTTGTAATTAATTAAATTAATTGAACCGCGTAAATTTGAATAATTTCCATGATTCAGCCTGCGAATTTTTTGCAGTTCATAAATCATTTCATTATTTTTGTTTTGAAAAGGAAAAATGAAATTTAAATATATTCATAATTATTCCTCCCCCCCCCCCCGCCACTCAAAAATTAAAGAGGCAAAACTTTTAAGAGACGATGTATTTTCGGTAGTTTACGGGTATACGTTTGGAATGTGGTTTTTTAAGAGGAATACAATTTTTAGACCGAGACGCTGCCCGCCAGGGCACCAGCCCGGAGGGCCCAGCTACGAGGGCGTGCCGAAGGCACGCACGAAAAGCTCGTTTATTAATATACTATTAATTCGGCGCCCCCAAAATTATCGCCCGGCTCGCCCGCCCCTTTATCCGGCTCTGTTTACATGAAATATATATTTTTTGTTTCTCAAAAACGGCTCTTTTTTCAAATTGGTCTACTTATGAAGTGTCATAAGTTATTAGTTGTGTATAAATTTAAATCCGATTAAAATAAAGAAAAAGGGTGTAAATTAATAAAAAAAAATACATATTTTAATCGTTCGTATCTCGTATAGGATAAGTCGCAGAGCTTTGGGATTTGAAACTTAAGCTATCTAGAGGTTAGAAGAAGTACCACAAGATTGTGACTAAAATCGAAGAATTGGAACTTTATGTTTACTTAAAGATTTTTGGTATTTTGCAATTTCGTCTTTTTTTCGGTTTACTCAAAACAGCTGGGGGAAACCCAAATTGAAGTAATTTGAATGAAGAAAATTGGTATGATGATTTCAAATAAGGAAGAAACTAATGTGAAAGTCATGTGGTGACCACACCAGTTGATTTTATCAGATGAATCACGATTGACGTTTGTAATTTGATGATCAAATAAATCTAATCAAGTAAATAAAAATAAATAAATAAATAAGATAAGATATTTAGTAAGCGATTGCGCTCTCAAGCTCTCTCTCTCTCTCTCTCTCTCTCTCTGTCTGATTCCTTGTGTTTGATTTTAATTTTTATCTTTTTTGGCAATTTCGATTTTTGAATGATTTTTTATTCCATATCTGTGTGTTTGTAAGTGTGTATGCGTTCGTGTATCTCTGTATTTTGTTTTCTTGTTTGTCTTGTATTTCATTTCTTTTTTTTTTTATCTATATAAATATCTATATATAAATATTTTGTGTTTGGCTCACAGCTTGGATCGATTTTTGATTTCATTTATTTCAGAGAAAACAGAGAAAATAAAAATCACCGAAGTGGTTGAACCAGAACCTGCGGCGTCGTAGATTCACTCTCTCTCTCTCTCTCTCTCTCTCACTCACTCTTATTTATCTCTCTATTTCTTACTCTTTCTATCTCTTTCTTTTCTTGCCCTCTGACACACAGCCTTCTATCTTTCCCAGAAAATTCCAATGACTTTGGTAAATTTCGCGAGCCACTTGAAAACCAATCTGCTTCCATTCAAAAAACGAAATCTTTTATTATTTTTTTTTAATGGTAATCTCATTATTTGAACATATCGTGGCTTATATAGTATATTGATTCTACATTCAATCTCTTCTCTTTTTTCATTCACCCTTCTTTGAAGAATATTCTTTTTTAATTAGTACCTATAGGTGATCTAATCAGAAAAGCAAACTTTAAATTTAGCAAAGCCAAAGTAAAATAATAATTTATTTACAGGGTTATTGAAAAGTATTCATACATAAAATAAATAAATAGTAGAATATTTATTTTTATATTTAAACATTATCTCTACATTCTATTAAATCACCCTGTATAATAGTAAGGATGAGCATCGATGTTCACCGAGGGGTGATCCGCGATTGGAAGTAGGTGTACACCTCTTACTACTTGGAAATATTTGGAAGTACTTGGGAATATTTAGAAGTACTTGGAAATATTTGGAAGTTCAAGTGGAAGTAGGTGTACAGCATATTAGGTCGCGGTTCACCCCTCGATGTTCACCATCTATATTAAAATCGATAGTAACCATAATATCGACCTGAAAACATCGATGTATTTTGGCTAGGGATGCAAATATCGTAAAAAAAACATCGATGTATCGATACATCGTCTAGAAAACGTTGATGTATCGTATTATCTATTGTTTTTTTGGTATAAAATAAAATACGATTTAAGTTGTTAATTTTTTAATAGAAGGTTATACAATAATCATGTGACTCTCATAATGGACTTTTTTCGAAAACCAGGGCAATTTATTTAGTAACTGAATTTAAAAATAATAGTTTTGAAAGCCGTTTCCCAAATTTTGTTTGTCAAATTTCGATGTAAAATACATCGTATAGAAAAACATCGATGTATCGATGGTCTGTAATAGTAAATATCGATGTTTTACTACTGAAATATTGATGTTTCTGAAACATCGATGTATTGTTTACATCCCTAATTTTAGCTTGAAAACATCGATGTATATTAAAAAAATTTATGGTTTTAGAAAATTAAGCAAAATACATAAAGTAACTGAAATATTTCCATGAAAACTATCGATGTAAAAAAATCGATTTTTTGTCGAAAGCAATTACCAATCTGTCAATACGTTCTCAATGTCCGACACAGTATGTCAATTCATAATTAATTTATCAAAATTAATGCAAAACAAAATAGTGTAAACATTTAAAAACATCGATCTGGGCAAAACATCTGTTGTTTTCCATCGAAATAGAAAAAATCCATTATCAACATGAAAACATCGGCCATCGATGCTCATCCTTACTGAATAGTGTAATAATCCATAATACCACTTTCTCTAATTCTATAATAATATATAATCTTTTATAAAAAAAAATATTTAAAAAAATAAAATAAAAATAACACTTGAATTTTTCTCTACTGTGATTTTGAACTGTAGGAATTACCTGAAGTTTTTAATTGAAATTTAACTTCAAACTTAGATTAATCAAGATTTTAAATTAGACATGGAAATTATTTATATTCAATTTGAATTAATAATATTTTGAAATTAAAAAATAAACCCCTCAAATCCGAACGCAAAAAAGAGAAACTTATTTATTTAGTCATAAAAAAATTATGTATAACATATATATTGTACATTATAACCTTATTTTTGGGGGGTCAGATAGGCTAGGCGGTAGCGTGTCAGCGAGCTAACCAGGGGACCCGGGTTCGAATCCGACTCGAGGCATCCAGCTAAAATCTGACCCCCGGGGGTAGAGACAAATTTAAAAAAATATATAAGTAGTATCGTAATTAGGCTTATGGCTAGAAAGTCCGAAAAACCAAAAAAACAAACAAACCTTATTTTACATAATTAGTTGACAAATTAACAAAGAAGTACAGTCAGCATACCTAACAAAGTGTAAAAATGTCTACATACTTATGGTATGTCATCCAGGATTGAAAAACTGTAAAAGTTGGTTATTGAAATTCTGTAGGTTAATCACTTTGCAAAAACAATGAAATAATAATAGAAACACACAAAATTTAACTTAATCTTTCACTTGATAGCAGTTATCTTCAATTGTCGAAGCTGCTTTCGGCTAATCCGAACAGGCTATAGCCCTAATTAGTTCGGATTTGAGGGGTTTCATTGTACATAGAATTAATTTTTATTTGGTAAATCGTGCACCCCTTCTACTGAAGTAGTTATGTATAATTTTTGAGATATGTCAGAAGGGATGTATTCAATTCATTGCAAATTGAACCCAAGTGTCAAACGAGTTCCGTAGAAAACATCCTCATAATTTTTCAAAGTAATCTGATTCTACTACAATCGAAAACATGTACTATTATAAAGTACCGCTTAACTTTAATAATATAAGAGTTAAATTTTTTTACTCTATTCTTTATTTCACGATACTAATGTAAACTGAATTTCAAAAATTTTAAATCTGATGTAGAAATATATAAAATAATGTGCGCTGACAAAAATCTTTTAATAATTGAACAGATATCTTACAGACTTTCTCCGGGTACAGGGTATGATCGACAAAATTAAACTTTGTCTCAAAATATGCGAACATTTAAGGTCCAATTATATTTAGAAAAACTACTCAAGTATTAATAATTTCTTTTAAATATATGATTATGGTCACTTGCTTCATTATACGAGCCACTATTTATGGTCCATATTGACGTGATTTTTATTAGATTCTAAAATATGACCGATCTCAATATTTCCAAGTGGTTTCACGAAATACCGATCCTTTGCTTTAGCGAATCCCACATTTCCTTGATGACTTGTACAACGACATGTGACTTTTCTACAAAGGCTGAATCCCCTTCACGCCCCACACATACACACACACACTATTCCTAATAAAAATCTTCAGCCTTATTTTTTTTCAAATGTGATTTTTTACCAAACGCATGCTTTTTTTCTTGCATTCATTTTTTTGTAAGAAAAGTTCAAAATATTTATTTATTTTTTTTAGCTAGAGAGATATATTCTATTTTTTGACAGCATGAGCGTTTTATTGAAAATGTGATTGGCGTTGTTTTCCAACCAACCACGCTTCCAATAAATTAAATGTATTAAATTAAATAAAAATATAAAATAAAAATAAAAATAAATAAACCCAAATTTTAAATTTTATGAATTAATTATTAATTTAAAAAACAAATTGAATGTTCATCTTATATTTCAAATAAAAATTCAATGAAAATTATACTTAAATTTATTTTTTTTCCTTTAAGAATTTATCTCTAAAATAAGAAAAACACATATTCCAACTTTTTATGGATCAATCAATAGTAATCAAAGTATGACCACAAATGAAAATATAAAATTATTTTATTATCGTTTTTTCAAGTTTTTTCCTTAGTGATATCTAGAATGTCAATGTTCTAATCATGTAAATTAATCAATTCTTCAAGAAAATGGCAAAAATTAATGCATATTTTAAATAATAGTCCTTTACGAAAGAGTAAGTATTTAAGTATTTAGAACAAGATAGTCATGTAATTCATTTGTATCTATTTTTTGCGAATCAGGGAAACGAAATTAAAAAATGTAAAACTATAAGGTTTCATAGATATAGGCTAAATGAAGTTCTAGGGCGGAAATTCGAAAGTTCCAAGTTTTTTAATATATTTTGTTAAGGGAGAATGGTGGTGTAGGTTTTGGTGAAAAATTTTTAATACCTATTTTGTTTAGTTATATCCTTCAATTAAATTATTAAAGTTGTTATAGAGAAATAAGGACTATATTTTTTATGCAGATAATTTATATCTTATTGCCAACGTTTCATCAACAAAGTTGAGGTTTCACATAAATTATTTATTTTAAAGCTATCTAGTATCTTATATAATAATAAAACTTGAGTGAGATACGAGGTGGGTTTCACAAAAAAGAAATAAAACAGGATTGAGTTTTGAGTTCGATATATTTCGGGGGTTAGCCCATCATCTTTCTTAGGACTCCTGATGATGGGCTAACCCCCGAAATATATCGAACTCAAAACTCAATTTTGTTTTATTTCTTTTTTGTGAAACCTACCTCGTATCTTGCTCAAGTTTTATTATTATATTAAAATGTTTCACCTAGAACCAACACCGAACTCCTTAAAAGTTATAGTATCTTATATTTTAAATTTTAAAAAGTTACTAAAAAATTTTCAAAAATTTTCTTTATCTTATTTTTTAATATAAACCGTCGATAACTTACGCAGGCACCGGGGTAAATATTATCACGTCCTTTTCTAACCTGTTATTAAATACATATTTTTTTATATAACTTTAATTTAACAATGATATTTAATGTAAAATTAAAGTTTCTTTTTGCCGAGAGTAGCAGAATTTTTATAAATATAAGAGTAAATAAATATTATATTTAATATTGATTTACTATAAGTTAAGGATTCTAGGTCACTTATTTCACATTAAAATTAAAAAATTAAAAGATATAAATTTTTTTTTCTTTTTCAATATATATATTTCGGGCTATCAACCCATCTTCAGGAAGTACAGAAAGTAACTAATTCAACTTATTGAATATCAGGTTATATATACGTTTATTGAACAGAGGAAAGAATGTTTGAATTATTTTAAAAGGACACTTTCTCTTAGGCTATTGTTAAGTGAAAATATCAGGTTGGGGTTTGTTGACATAGGTGTGTTTAGATAAAAGAAAAGTTAGAAAGTTCATTGACTTGTGTCTCTACGCTGGAAATAAGATAACCCAAAAATTTTATATCTTTTAATTTTTTAATTTTAATGTGAAATAAGTGACCTAGAATCCTTAACTCATAGTAAATCAATATTAAATATAATATTTATTTACTCTTATCTTTATTAAAGATGTTTCACCTTGCACCAGCACCACAATCTCTACTAATTAGAATTTTTATAAATTGAAGGAGACAATAAAAGAGTGTGTCTAATTGATATTTAATGTAACCAAAAAATTAAAAATACCGAGTATAGACGTATAGGCGAAAGTCAGAGGCGCTAGTTAACGGGGACCAAAAACACACAAGAATTGGTTTGTTTCCATTTTCCATTAATTAACGCCAAAAGCGGTTGCCATTAGATATTAGATGGTAATTTTACTTTAATGATAAAATCTAAACACCTTGAAGAGATTAAAAATTCATTAAATCTAGAAGAGATTTCACACTTATCTTAATTTTCACTAATAAAGTCCAAAATAATTTATTTGGCATACCCCTGGGCTATAGGGCTACAGCCCCTTAACTCCCTTTGACTCTAATGATTATAGTATGGAGGAAAGTTTGAAAAAATTTCAAGTTTGCTACGATTTCCGCAAATTTTTGCAATTTGTCAATTTTTTTGAGTTAAATCAAATTAAAACTTGGTACATAAGTGCAGTTTGCTAACATAAGCATGTGTACCCAATTTGAGCTCATTAGTTAGTTAAGACCGAGGGGTGATACGCGATTGGAATTAGGTGTAAACCGTCTTTGGAATTACTTTGGAATTCATTAGATAATCTATTATCCTCTATTGTCTTCTAATTGGAAATGAAAGTGGAAGTGGAAGTAGGTGTACACGATTTTAGGTCGCGATTCACCCCTCGGTTAAAACAGACACACAGATAGATACAAAAACAGAAAAAAATTATTTTAAATTATTTTTCTTCACGTTACCAATATCTATATTTAATCAGAATAAGCAAAAAAAAAAAAAAAGTGAATTCACTATTAGGCGAAGTTTGGGCTCATTGAGAATATATATTTTTTTTATAAAAGAATTCTAATTTGTGATATCCTCTTAGTTTGTTTTTAAGAAAAATATAATAATTTCGATTCTTTGATTACTATTGTTTCTGAGCCTTCCGTAAATAATTAGAATCAAATCCCGAATAATAGGGCCCTTACTAGAAGACCAAAACAGACTACTCAATTGAGAGATGAGTTGCGGTCAAACCCCAAAATAATTCGTAAGTACTTCTTCTCTTGCTTCAGTCACGCAGCTAAAAAGTCGCAGATGATACGCGCACCCTGGCTATCAAACATACTCTAATTTGTATTGTCATCTATTTATGTCATTGTCTGTGGCGTAAAGCAATTTTTCTAATTCTAATTTTTTCATTTTCGCATTTTCTGTCGCGCGCCATTATTTATTTTCTGTCTGTCATTTTGTTTTCATTCTCAACCCCTTTTTGTCATCTATCTAAAACAAGAACTATGCTTATTTCTTAACGACATCGTTTGATTGATTAATATTCGCTTTCTATTAAAAAAAAAAAAAAATTGAAAAAACTTAATAAATATTCAAATAAATTTTATCTTGAAATAATAATAAATATTAATATTTTTCCACATAAATCACCCCTTCCTAATAACTTCGCATGTATAATTGTCTAAATCATTACCTTATTTTTTGTTTACTTTGGTATTTAATTGTAATATTAAGCCAAGCTTTCCCTAATTAACGGTAGATTAGTAGCTAACATATTTTTTTAATAAATACATATGCTAAAAAAACGAAAATTTTCAGCACCAACTGGCGAAGGATGGCGATTTTCTCCAGGATCATCTCTTAAGACAAGAAGTCGATTTTATCAACCTACTTACACTCCAAGAGATACAGTAAGTATTTTGGTATTAAATTCTAGCAAAATATTAAAAATTCTATTTTTATTCAGTCACTGCCAACCAAATTCGGCGAGGCTACAACATCGCCCAGGGAGTCGAAGAAAAGGGAAACTCGAGAAGAAAAAGCATCCAAGTTAGAAGAAGAAGCGAAAGCGGCAAAAGAACGAAAAGAGCAACGTGAAGAAGCCGCTCGTAAGGCTGAATTGGCCAGACAGGAAGAACTAGCCCAACAAGCAGCACGGGAACGTCAAGCAGAACTTGATCGTCGTGCTGCTGAAGAAGCTCAAAAACGTGCTGAAGAAGAGGAAAAACAGAGAATTGAAGATGAGAAAAAGAAGGAAGAAAAAAGAAAAGCTGATGAAAAGAAAAAAGCAGAAGAGGAAAAGAAACGGGCCGAAGAGGCTAAAAAGGCAGAAGAAGCAAGAAAAGCAGAGGAAGCGAGGTTAGCTGAGGAAGCTAAGAAAGCTGAAGAGGCTAGAAAAGCTGAGGAAGCAAGGCTAGCTGAAGAGGCTAAGAAAGCTGAAGAGGCAAGGTTAGCTGAAGAAGCAAGATTAGCCGAAGAGGCTAAAAAAGCTGAGGAAGCAAGGTTAGCAGAAGAAGCCCGATTGGCAGAGGAAGCTCGTTTAGCAGAAGAAGCGAAATTAGCAGAGGAGAGTCAGGAGGCTCCAGCTGCAGAAGAAGTAGCTTCAGTGCCTGAAGAAACAATAGCTTCTGAACCTGCTGAGGCCCCTGCGCCAGTTGAAGAAGCTCCAGTTACTTCAGAAGAAGTTATTCCAGAAACTGCAGCAGCTCCTGAAGAAAGTTCAATTCCTGTAGAGGAATCTCCATCTGAAGAAACTGCCACCGCGCCCGTTGTTGTAGAGGAAGCTTCCAGTCCTCTGGTCGAGGAGCCACAGACCCCGGAAGCACCACAAGCAGCTGAAGAGACCACAACTACCATCGAAGAAGTTATCGAATAACCTCCTCTTTCTCTTCTCTTTCCATCTATCTCCTCCGTCCTAAACTGATATGTCTGCGTTTATAATTCTTGTATCCAAGTGAATTCGCGTATTTCCATCTCTCTCTTAAAACCTAAAAAAAATCCCTTACACTTGTTTTGCAAAGGAAATTGTATTGCATTTATTGATTTGATATTGACATATCGTATGTATTTAATAATGTTCTTTAATAAAATACGAAGTCAAATACGAATTATGAATATTTTTTTTGTCCTATTAATTTTGTATGTTTTTAAATTTTAATATTTCTTAAGCCGAAATTATACTAAAAAAGCGTGGCTGTATATTTCAGACTTTTTTTTTGGAGGGGAAATCCGTCATGGACACCTCTTCATGGGTATGTCGTACTCCTACCGACTAAAACCCTTCCTTTCCCCGATTTGGTTGTTGCTAAGTACAATTTTTTTTTATGAAAATGATGAGAGAAGGAGTTACACCAAAAAGGTACAACCCCTAAAGGCCTGGGTTGGCCCCTCCATCGTGAAAAGAAGAAGAAAGAATTTTATGGGTTGGACGGGGGTCGAAGGTATCTGTGGATACGGGTCTTAAATAGCTGAAGGTTATAAGTCGCGGGAAAGATGGTGGCAGGGAGCGAGTTCCAGTCTCTGGAGGTCAAGGGATAAAAGAGTTGGCGAAAGCGCTTGTTCGACTTTTATCCAATTTGACAGCGAAGGGGTGCTGAGCGTTAGAAAACCGCGTGTTTCTCGTAAAGAGGGCATTAGGGGGATAATTGATTTCAGCTCGACTGAACAGACACCGTGATAGTATCTGTAGTACAGGGAAAGGGCAGAAACGGTTCTTCGGTGAGCCAGGGAGTCGAGTGAGTTGGTTAGAGCCGGGTCTCCTATTAGTTTAAATGCTCGCTTCTGAATTGCATCCAGTGTAGTAAGAGAATGCTTGGAGGCACCCCTCCACAGGAGAGAGCCATATTCGAGACAGGGACGAATTTGAGCCTTATACAGTATAAGAAGTTGACTGGGAGTATAAAAATGTAGGATTATTTAATGGAAAAAGAGACTTTATTTAGTTTTCGTTGTATTTACAATATTTTTCATTAATAAACATTTAAAAATTAGAAGATTTATCTAAATTTCACAGATATACCTCTTCAACTTAAAATTGTGATTAATAAATTTCAAAATGTAACTAATCAATTTTTATTCGAAGCTCCGCCTCCGTCAGAGACGGTCGCTCTCATATTCGCTCCCGGTATTTAAACATACCTACTCAGTTTACTGTTCTGTTTCACCTTATTTTATCAAACTATTAAAACAACAAATATTAAGCGGCTCGCTTGATATTTCCCATGGGAGATAAAGGGCCCCGGAGGGCCCAGGCCCCCCTGATTTACAACAAATGGATCAAGATGATAATTTGATGACGGCAACAGGCAACGACACCAATAACAAGATAAGTGAACCCACAAACAACCTGGTTAATTCTGAAAATACATTAACAAACAATTTATCAATCAATAACCAAACCAATAGTGCATCCAGATCAGACCTAACTTTGACAATACAAATCAATAAATATTCAAAAACGGACCCAGGCCCCTACTTTGTTTTCGTAGAAAAAAATGACAACAAGAAGGAGAAAATTCATCCCATGAAAGTGGGCAGACTAATACATAAGGACCTACCCCGATACAATCAATTTATTAAAAACATTAGTATTGTCAATAGAAATAAAATAAAAATTGAATTTACTTCGTATGATGCTGCAAATAAAATCATCTCTGAAAAATATTAATTCAAAATTCTTACTCCGCCTATATACCTAAATACTTCACCACCAAAGTGGTATAATCAAAAACATTCCCACTGACACAACAAAAGAAGAAATCTTTAAAGACATCCTAACTCCTTTCCCAATTTCGGATATATTTAGATTTAATAAAAGAGAGACAAAAATACTCCTCTAGAGACAGTGAAAATTACATTTGTTTCACAAACCCTTCCTGAATATATTTACCTCCATGGTGTTAGAGTAAGAGTCATACCATTTATACCAGCGACCATCCAATGCAAGAAATGTCTCATGTATCACCATAAACAGGAAAACTGCAGACGGGAACAACATAAGTGCCCGTCGTGCCTAGATTCGCATCCGATAGAATCTTGTCTGTCAACTGCTGAACCCGTATGTTTTTTTTGCAAGGGCAATCATCTACGACCAATCATGAACTCTGTCCAGAATTCACCAAACAAAAAAATAAAAGAAATAATGACACTACATAATTTAACTTATAGAGAAGCGTCGTCTAATTTCTCATATAAACCTACGCCAACAGGGCGGATAACCTGTCTCTAATAAATGATACATATAATTTCCAATTTTAAAACAAGCTAACCTATCTCAAGCTGAAAAAAGAAAAAAATAGACTCAGATTCTGAAACGGAAAAATCAACATCTCAAAAAAAAAATTTTACTATTAGTGTTCCGAGCAGACAAAAAGCTCGTCCTATCCCTAGTAAAAGTAATTTCCCTCAATTACCACAAACAATACAATTAAATCCTACACCTATTACTTTCAACCCTTATACCCAGGGGAACAATACTTTTTCTCAAAATAATAATAATAATTTTAATTTAAATAATCTAACTGAGATTATTTATGAAATAATAGAAACAGTTAAAAATAAACCATACCTGGAAAAAGAGAGCTTACAAAAATTAATAGAAACGAATTTAACAAATAAATTCATTTAAAAATAAAATAATACTTTAAAATTCTAATAATATTTATCTTATATATAGCCACTCATTATAAAGCCTTATGAAATACTTGTGATAAACCAATATTACTTTAAAAATATTTTTTCTAAAAATGTCTAAGAACTATAACATTCTTCAATGGAACGCAAGATCCCTACATAATAAAAAAGAGGCATTTGAAAGACTAATTAATCAGAATAATATTGACATTATTTTGATATCTGAAAGCTGGTTTAAACCCGAATATAATTATCATTTCAAAAAGTATAAGATTATACGTAGCGATCGCCCAGAAGGAAAAGGTGGAGTTGCTATTATTATAAATAAAAATATTAATTATAAAGAAATAAATATTAACAAAAATAATATAAAATATGAGGTTTGTGCAATAAATTTAGCATTAAATAACAATATACAAATCAATATAATTTCATTATATGCACCACCTAAAACCACTATTAACTATATCATGTGGAGAAATTTACTGGACCAATTCCAAGGGCCTATTTTAATAGGAGGTGATTTTAATGCCCACTTTTACGCCTCTGGTTGTACCTACCAAGATAAAGCTGGAACCACCCTAAATAATAATATTAATCAAGACGGAATGATAATTCTAAATAACGGACAAAATACGATGATCCCGAGGCTGAATAGGGCTTCCTCTCCATTGGACATATCTTTGTCAACATCGGATATATCTCACTTAATAGAATGGGATGTCCACCAAGACCCAATGGGGTCAGATCATTATCCAATTTTAATGAAAATCAACTGCAATAATATACCTTATATAAATAAAAAATATTCATAGAACAATTAATATAAACAAGATTGACTGGAATAGCTATAAAACCTCAATGACCAATGAAAAGTATAATACGATAATCGTTCTCAATATAGAAAATGCCCTAATCAAATATGATAACTTTATTGGTGATATTAATAAATCTCTTGACTTTGCGAATGTAAATACTTCCAAAACTCACCCAAAGAATCAGAAATCATCCCCCATTTGGTGGGACGAAGATTATTCCAAAATATGTTCAAAACGAAAATTAAAATTTAAGGCATATGTGGATAACATGTCCATCGAAAACTATATCGAATATAAAAAACCGATGCTCAAACAAAAGTGCTTCTTAAATATAAAAAAAGAATCAGTTGGAAGAAATTTCTGCTCTACAATTAATAAAGACACCTCCGTAAAATTAATCTGGAATAAAATAAAAGCATTAAAAAACATCTCGGCTCCTAATGACTCCTTTCTAGACAAGGACACGATGGAAGAATTCTTTATGAATATCGCTCCACCATTCGTTCCAATGGATGTTCCTCTTTTTCAAAATGTAAACCACCCTAATTTGGAATGGGCTGTTGAACCCTTTAATATGAAGGAGTTCGAGATAGCTCTCGATTCGAAAAGAAATAGCGCTCCGGGTCTAGATCAAGTCCATTTTTCCATGATTAAAAATTTGCCTACTCAATCAAAAAACTTTCTTTAATATTATTTAACACCTTTAGTGAAAACAACATTTTTCCAGATTCATGGACCTCTCAACTGGTCATTCCTATTAAAAAACCAAATAAAAATCCCAATATTGCGTCATCATACAGACCAATTGTCCTCTCCTCTGCATTAGAAAAGCTGTTTGAAACTATTTTAAAAATAGACTTGAATATTGGCTGGAAAGCTCAAACATAATTTCGAATTCACAATTTGGATTTAGGAAAAAAAGAGCACTTTGGATAACCTTTACACTCTTTTCGAACGATATTTACACAAGTTTTTCAAAAAGAGAATATCTTACTGCCATATTTCTAGATATTAAATCAGCATATGATAATGTGATCATTGAGGTCATGGCCGAAAAACTCAACAATTTAAATATCCCATCCCAAATTATTAATAACATTATCAAACTAAACCACTCAAGAAAACTATATTGCAAACACGACGATGAAATTCTGGGTCCGAGAATAATATCCAAGGGGTGGCGCAAGGGGAGTTCTCAGCCCTTTTTATACGTATTATACACAAACGAACTCGAGTCTCTCGTTAGCCCAGGAGTCAAGATGCTCCAATTTGCTGATGATATAATTATCTGGACGTCGAGCCCAAGTATAAATGAAAATTCAAGTAAACTGGAAGAAACTCTCCAAAAATCAGCTCTTGGCTCCCCAAAATTAATCTCGAAATGGAACCACAAAAAACTAATGGAATCATTTTCTCCAGAAGATATAAAATGAATAATTTGAATGTTTTATCAATAAATAACATGAATATACAAATTGTTGAAAAAACTAAATTCTTAGGTCTTATATTTGACAAAAAACTATCCTGGAAACATCATATAGAATATATTGTCAAAAAAAGTGAAATTCGTTTGAACATAATAAGATATATCACAAGAACGTTTATGGCAATGCATCCAAAGCAGTACTATCCCAGTTGGATAAATTACAATATAAGGTCATCCGCACTTGTATAGGAGCTATGTCGTCTACACCAACCAACTCTCTACTCATTGAAGCCCATGAAATGCCTCTCAATATTAGAAGGAGTTTTTGACTCAGAAATTTTTAATCAGAAAAATCATAAACAGCGACACGCAAATGTTGAACTCAATATCCGAACTGAAAAATTTCCTTTCCATCCCACAGCCTATAACCCACAATCTGCAAAACCTTCTTATAATCAATCAATATAATAAGTTGGAAAATATAGTACACAAATTACACGTCAGTCCAAAGCCTCTTATATATCACTTCCCATACAACATTAAACACTCTAACGTCCCTATCTACATTCCCCCATGGACAAAAGAAGAAGCTTATATCAATATAAAATTTAGTTCGCTTCTCAGAGATGAATTTTTTGATTATGAGCTGATTTTTACAGACGGCTCTAAAATGGACGAAAATGTAGGTTGTGCCTTCTACCATGTAACCAATAACTACTATGAAAAATTTAAAATATCTAAGGATTGTTCCATATTTAGCGCAGAAGCGATCGCTATCCTAAGGGCTTTGGTTTATATAGACTCATTAGATCAATCTAAAAAAATTTTAATTGTATCAGATTCTCAAAGCGTTTTAAAATCAATCAAAAACTTTTATAAAACTAAGTCAGAGAACTATCTTATTTATAAAATTTGTGAGTGTATGTGTAAAATAAATAATACTGTTGAATTCCTATGGTGTCCCTCTCATGTGGGCATCCAATACAACGAATTTGTTGACTCCTTAGCAAAACAGGCTATTACGGATGGAGCTCCATTGAACATGGGCCTCACCTACGTAGATGCAATTAATAGTATTAAGAAAAAATCTATTGATTTGTGGCAAAAATTTTGGGACACCTCTTCAGAATCGAGAGGTTTCTATTTGCACTCTATTATGCCCAGAATTGGATGTAAATCATGGTTTCATGACTGTCGGTTATATAGGAGGTTAATAGTCCTAATAATACGATTGAGAATGGGTCACGCGGCTACCCCCAGAAGACTTTTTCAATTTAACTTAAGAGACACTCCTTTTTGTGAATGTGATGGCATCCAAATGGGTGATGTCAACCACATTTTGCTGGGGTGCTCAAATAATTTTAGAGCGATTGACTCATTTTATAATAGATCTTCCCAAAAAATACCATTACCTACATCAATGCAATTAATTCTTGCGTATTTCAATCCCGACTGTCATGAGTCCGAGATACAAGAGGCAATAATAAAACTATTAATTGCATCCAAACTATATATTTAAATTTAGAATTTTTTTTTTTTTTAAATGTTGATATATAATTATAATTGTACATATGTATATATGAAAATGTAAATAATGTATCTTTAAAAACAAAAAAAAACAAAAGGAACTGGCCAAATGGATTCATTTCCGAGGTCATTAAATAAAAAAAAAAAAAAAAAAAACTAATCAATTTAAAAATAAATTTAGTCATAACTAAAATGGGTTTAAACAATTTCAAATCGAGACTTTACTCATTTGAATTTAATTAAATGCATTTTAAAATTGATTATATCAAAAGGTATAGAAGCAAACTTAGCCTAGTATTTGACCTTTCTTGAGTTTCAATCGAGTGAAAATACGCATTATTATTATAGTGTAATTCAAGATTTATAATTTTAAATTGAAAGTTTTTTTGCCGAGAGTAGCAGAATTTTTATAAATTGAAGGAGACAATAAAAGAGTGTGTCTTCTGCTGTAATTATAAATTTTATTTTATTAATTTATTATTTCAGCAGAAGACACACTCTTTTATTGTCTCCTTCAATTTATAATTTTGTTACTGTTACTAATCAGTACCTGGAGGCACCTAGCGATGCTCGGTAACTTCTTCCTTCAGTTAAAAGCTTTATTTTAATATTATTTTTAAATTAATTTAAAATTCTGATAAAAAGGTCGATTTTTATTTGAGAGCCGCTTTCAATTTTTAGACATTATTGTTTGACACAGTTTTTTTTTAAGATATCAAGAGTCAAAGTTAGCTGATTAAAATTTTTTGACACATGAATCTGACAAAAATATTTTTTTTCTCAAAAAGTATAATACTCTTAGTTATTTTCTGTTTTCTGATCGATAGAAGTATTATTCAGGATTCCGTAAAAAAAATTAGAATTATAAAATATGAAAATTCGTAGCCACAGCATTCAAATATTTAGAGCAGGGTAGCGATTTTCGCGGTTTTCAAAAAAATACCCATAACTCGAAAACTAAGAGAGTTTTATTTAAATTTTTTTTATATTTTGGACAATCCTGAACTCACCTATCTCGTGTTCACGTTTGATCCTTGACTTTTGGGACACCCTGTATATAGATAGAAGAAATAATATCAATTTTCTCCCCAAAAAACGATTTGAAATAAGAAAATTAAAAATAATCAAACCAATTTTCAAATTATTGAAATTTACTTTAATTTATTGTGTATTAAAATAAAACAAAATTAATATTATTTTTTTGAGAACCTTCAAAAATAACTTCGTTTCTCCTTTATTTATTAAGAGGATAAACGACTTCATAATAAAAATGATATTAAAATATAGAAGAAAGGTATTTTTCATATCACTTTGGATTTATGAATATATAAAATTTTATATACTATAATAAAATAGATTCTATGAAAATAATAAATATAGGATAGGATTATTTTTATGAATTTTTACAGACACTCGCATAAAATCTCCGAAATTAAACCTGTTATTATTATTGCATTTCATTTTATCAACAGATTCTCATTAGAATTAAGTTATTCTGGAGATTTTTTTATTTACTTATTTTAATAAATATTATGCGTATGATAAACAAAATTCAAAATTTCTGATCTAAATTTTTTCATATGGAATTATTTTTCAGCAAACTGTTTGAGCTAGAAAGTTAAAACTTATTTATTAATTAATACAAACGTGTATGTCAAATTTCAGCTCATTAGCTACAACTTTCAAGATCTCATCATTTAACTATACGAACTTTTTCTGATTTCCCGTACTTTTTATCCAGAAATATCAAAATCTAGTAAGTTATTTGTTGGAAATATACAACTAGAACGAACTTTCTATGACCTTCTTTTTTTGAGCTCGATGGTATCTGGATATAGTAGGAATGCCTAAAATTTTCAAGAAGTTTCAGCTAATTAATACAAAGTATTGGGCTTGATCATTAGTTTCAACTTTTAAAGAGTTCCCCGTATTATAATGATTCAACATTTTTCTGATTTTTTGCATTCTTCTGAAGCTGCTAAGTCCAAAATTTAATAACTTCTTCGTTTAGGAAATATATAGAAACATTTTTGCACCAGAACGAACATACCACAGTTTATGGGTTTTTAAATCTACAAATTCAGAATAAATTTTTCTAATTAGTATATCAAAGAATAATTGATATACTAATGAGAATTGTTTTGACCGCGCTTTTTTGAAAAAGATATCTGTATCGCGAGACTACTGCGGATTACGCTATTGAAGTCTGCGGAGTTTTAAGTCTGGAGATTGAATATATAACATCTGAGATTTCAAATTCACTTGGTGATCCGTCCGAATGTCTAGCGGGCTATATCCAAAATGACGTTGAATTGTAGCTAAGTGGATCACATCTTTTTCTCCCTTGGTCCAGAATTAAGACTCCGCAGACTTCAATAGAGCGTAATCCGCAGTAGTCTCGCGATATTGATATCTTTTTCAAAAAAGCGCGGTCAAAACAATTCTCATTAGTATATCAATTATTCTTTGATATACTAATTAGAAAAAATTATTTAAGATCATTATTTCAAGTTAGAAATATATAAGTTCAAATATTATTTTCACTCAATATTTGACAAAAATTCCCTACAGTTGATTCGCGATTGAATCACCTGTAGAAAACATTCGACTACAAATTCAGGTTCAAAAAATAATTTTTTCCATGTTTAGAGGTATAATAAGCTAGCTGATAATATTGCGACCACCCGGTGAACTTGGTTGGCCGAACATACAGGTAATTCAATTTTATAAAAAAATTAAAAATCAAGGTATGGACCAAAAGGTATTCAGCTATGAATTTTTTAATATAAATGAGCAGTTCAACTCAAAATTTCTAGAAAAATAATACATTTTTCATTAAATTAATTAAGTGAAAACAGTGCAATAAAATAAAAATTTAAATTAGATATGGTACTATAATGTTTTAAAAATTATAAATTGTGGTGTTTTTTGAGGCTCTTGAAAACCTTGAAAACAGATGTAATGTCTTCGTTAGGAAAAAGGAAATAAAATTTCTTTATATTCTAACAAATTTATTTTCATGAAAAACTTATGAAAAACTTATGAACTCATAAGTTTTTCATGAAAATAAATTTGTTAGAATATAAAGAAATTTTATTTCCTTTTTCCTAACGAAGACATTACATCTGTTTTCAAGGTTTTCAAGAGCCTCAAAAAACACCACAATTTATAAAAATTTTAATAATGTATTTATTAAAAATAAGAATATTTTATTATTCTATCTATTGTACTTATTTTAAATTAGCTTTTGGCGCTTTGAATAAGGCAAAACCGTGAATTAGTACCCTAAAATCCAGTTGTCTGGCTAATGCTGATTCTAGGCAATAAATTGCAATTCTGATACACTCAGTTAGGCAGAAGACTGTTTATGATTCTTTTAATTTTAATATTTGTTGTTTCTATTTTGTTATTAAATTTTTCGTTTTATTAATGAAAAGGTCTGGATCAGGGCCCAGGAGGAATCCTTTCTTTCTCGCCAGGCCTGGTATCTTTTTAGGCCCCTGTATATCGGCAACCAGAAGCACAAGGTTCATTTTAGTTTTGGAGATCAAATAACCTTACTATCATAATTAATAACAGTAATTTATTTTTAATGTATTATATTTTCCCTACATAAATATATAATTTGATGAGGAAATATTTTAAAATAAAGATAATAATAGGTGAAAAAAGCGAAAACTTTTTCTCAAGAATCTTTTCCTTTCCACATAATTTTAGTAATTTTTAGCCAGCAAATGAATTGAGCGAGAAAGTTGAAACTTGGCACAGAGGCGAAGTTTATAAACCCAAACATTTTCCACAAATTTCGTTTTATTTCTTACAGCTGTTTGATAGCTTTTCATACAACATGATACTTAATAAACAAAGAGGTTGTCCTCTGCTTGATGCAAATAAACATACACACATATATATCGAGGTGATGTGTCTGTATATATATTGTTTATTTGTTTGAGACTATAGTTTTTTATTAGTTCCTAGCCGACCACCAGTGACGATGGAACACCAAGTTTTCAATATCCATATGATATTGACTCCATAAAAAACATTTATAATTGAAGAAAGACTGATGATGAAGACCATGTCTTCGAAACTATAGTCTCAAACAAATAAATAATATATATACAGATATATCATCTCGATATATATGTGTGTATGTTTATTTGCATCAAGCAGAGGACAACCTCTTTGTTTCCCTTTGTGAATATACAACTCTGCTACTCTCGGCAAAACAAAAACTTTTCAATGATAACACTGCTCAACAATGAAAATGTTTCGGGCTCAAAAATAGCTGATTCTTATGTATTTCCACCTGCTGAATTCAAAAATCACCATAAAGATTACCAATTAGCTCTTGTTTTGGAGATATAATCGATCAAAACGGTGAAAAAGACCATTTTGACCTATTTTCGAGTTCCGTTAGACATTAAACAACAATATTTGAGATCACAATATTTTGTTGAACTAATAGAAAACAGCTTCCTCTTGGATTTACAAATTACCACTTGTTTGTAGCTCAATTAGAACTCGAGTTATAACTAAAAAACTAAAACTATTTGATTATAAAGGATAATAAACATTAATAAAGTAAAGGGAGTGTAGTTTCAGAGTGAATGAAATAAAACTCAAAGAGGTGTATACAATCTCAATATATTTCGGATTATTAGTCCATCATCAGGAGTTTACAGGTTAAAAACTAATCTGTAAATTCCTGATGGACTAATAACACTGGGCAACAAAAAAGAGGCAAGCTAAAAAACGACGGTATCTGATGAAGGCACCACATAAATCTCTTCAGACACGACCATCTGTGAAGTATTATTCCAGCAATGTAGAACTGTTAGAATGTAACTACAATTTGTAAAAAAATAAAATGCACTTTCAATGTTGTTAGCATATGTAATTAAAATGTATCTTTTTCTCTTGATCCGCCACCTACTGTATTTCACAGAAACTAGAGCTAAGAAAAATTTTTCATTGTCATATTCGTTTTTCTCAACCCAAAATTGGTAGGAATTGACTCATCAAGTGCTCGAAGCATTTAAAAATTATTTTTTTGTTGCCCAGTGTAATTAATGAAAATCTTAATTAGTTCTTTAAGGATTGTTCTCAATTCTGATTGATCTTCTCGACAATTTCTTAATTGATGTATACCTACTTGTAGCCACTGGTGCATTGTATTTTAATTTAGTCTTTTTAATGTTCTATTCCACTTTCTTTTCCATGAGGAAAAATAAATTCATGAACATTATACCATTATTCTTATTAATTTTTTATTTAATAAATAAGAGTGTTTGAATAAAATGTAATCAATTATATCGTTTATGAATATATTTTCAAGTTGTATTAAAAAAGGAATGTAGGTAATAATACAAATGAATTACAGAAATATAGTAATCGAGAAATTACTTATTAATCATAAAAACAATTATAATTACTGTTGAGAGCGTTTTTACAACATTCTAAAGTAAGGAAGAAAGTAACTTTTAATATTGGCTCTTTTGTTTAAACCTACTTAAACAAATATACATTAATATCGAGTTTTTAATGAGATAAAATAAATTTCTTTCAATCTTTACTGACATTTTCCAAGGTTATTATTTACTGTCTCATTTAAATTTTTGATTTCTAATAAAGAAAATAAGTAATCTTTGAGGATTAATGCCGTAAAATTATTATCTACAATAATTAATTAATTAAAGAAAACAACTAACAAAATATTTAAGGACGTTCGGGACTGTTTATCATTTTTATAAGAAAATTCTCAAATTTTTACCATCGAATCATTGATATAATAAATATTTATTCCCGAAATTTGAAGTTGATCGTCTGTCCGAGAAATAAATTATTGAAAATTGTCATTTTAACATGGAAGTAAATGGACCAAGCTTTTAAAAGGGCTATAGCTTCTATACAAATTATACCACTTTCAACAAATTTATACAGAAAAATAATTCAACTTTTATGAATCGAATGATACATTTTTCAATAGATTTGACATTTTTTTATATTTATTTATTTATTTATTTAATAATTTTCTTCCAGAACTTAAGTGACTTGATTTAAATTTTTCATTAAATTGAAGGGTTGGTTTTGTCACAAAATAATAAAACAATAATTTTAATAACTATTAGAATTATTTAATTGATTACTATACAGTTTCGGTCACCACTGGTCGACCATCCTCAGTAGTTCTAAAAATTGAAATGAAACATTTATTTACATTTTTTCTTTTTATAGAGAATTATATAACACAAAATTTTTTTATAATAATTTGAAATCATACATACATCTCGTTCAAGAGCCGGAATTTGTCATTTCACATGAAACATTCATTCTTAAATCTTCAATATAGATATATTCAATATAGATATATTAACAATATATGATGAGATAAGAACAATTTCTCATAGATCTATCACCTTGGTCAACAAGATAGATAATACACATAAGAAGATAGCAAATTTCTCAAATAGAATTTATTATTTGAATAAATGTAAGGAATATAACTATTTTCCAAATCATGTAAACCATCTGTTCAAGAATTTAGATACTCTAGCTATAATGAATTCCAAATTAACACACAAAATAGATATGCATGTTAATAAATTCAAGAGCGACATCATAAATATAGAGATCAAAAATGCTTACCAAATGATCAACCAATTTAAACAAAATCTGAATAAAGATTATGAAATTTTGAAACATGAATTACCTATACCGTTATTCCATCAAGCAATTGCTATAATAAACCAGAAAAATAGATACTATTATATTAATGCCAAAAATAAGATAAACAAAAAGCTAGACAAGTCAATCCAGATCAATGAAGAGATTAATGTGGAGGATGATTATTTGATCAACTTATCAGATATTGAGATTCCAGAAGAAATAAAATTAATATTAAGATTGGGTCCAAAATTTTCACTTAATTTAAATAAAAACAAAGAAAAAGACATTATCAATCTAATATCAGAAATTGAATGTCAATTAAAATATAGTAACAAGCCTAATAAAGAAAAAAAGATAATTAGAAATAAACTAAATAATATTATACAGAATTATTTATATAAAATTAAAAATAAAAAAAATATTAAAAATGATTATCTTATAAAAGCTGCAATGAAGACATTTGAATTCAAGAAAATAAACAAAAGAAAAATTATATTTTTACAAAGTGATAAGTCGAACATTAGTATCGTCATGAATAAATCAGAATATGATGAGAAAATGAATAATATTTTATCGGATGAAAATACATATAAAGTAGTGAAAAAAGATCCAACTTCAAAAGTTGAGAAATGTATAAATAAATTTGCAGTAGAGGCTCACAAAAGTGATAATATTGGAAAAGATGAATTAAAAAAGATTAAAATTTCGCCCTTTCATTCATCGCTAGGAAGTTGTTATGGTTTAGTGAAGGTTCACAAACCTGAGAGACCCTTAAGATTAATAGTCTCCAATCTTAATGGCCCACAAAATAATTTGGAAAGATACATTGCTAATATCTTAAAAAATATAATCTCAAGTGAGGTCAGAGTAAAAAACTCATACATGGTTGTAGATATAATACAAGAAATAACGATACAGCATGATGAGACTTTGATTTCATTTGATGTACGAAACCTATTTCCAAGTATTCCGATTGATCTTGTTTATAGGATCATGAAAGAAAGATGGAGTGAGATTGAGAAATATACATATCTGACGGAAAAGCAGTTCATTGAAGCTATAGGTCTGTGTCTCGACAATTGTTTTTTCAGACATGATAATAACATTTACAAACAATTAAAAGGAGTTCCAATAGGAGGATGTCTCAGTCCCATTATTGCGGACTTAGTGATGGATAAAATATATGTTGATGTAATAAAACCAATGAAGTTGAAACTATATATACAATATGTTGATGATAGCCTGGCTATTGTTAAGAAGAACAGCGTAGACCTTTGTATAGAGGCGCTTAATAGTTTCAATGATAATTTAGATTTCACATATGAAAAAGAATTAAACAATAACATCAGTTTTTTGGATATTAAAATTGTCAGAGTTGAGGAACGTTTGAGGACAGACCTGTATGTGAAAGATTCAAAATCAAATAGAATGTTGAACTTTAAATCAGTACAGCCACTTCAGCATAAGATTAGTTTAATATATGGAGAAATAGGTAGATTGGATAGAATATGTGATGAGAGCTACAGAGACATAAGATTGATTGAGTTACAAAAGAAATGTGAAAGCAATGGATATTCGAAACAATTTTTCAATAAAGTTCTAACTAAATATAGAAAAAATAAATTAGTAACGGAAGTGATTAAAAAGGAAGATAAAATTATTAAAGGCTCCATCCCATATATTCATGATTTATCTGCGAAAATCTTGAGAATTCTGAATAATAATGACATAAAATTAGTACACAGTGTTGGCAGGCCACTCATGAACATATTCAATAATAAGACTCATCTTGAAAAACTTGATAAAATGGGTGTTGTTTATGAGATAGTTTGTGATTCATGTAAAAAAGATAAAAAAACACACAAGTATATAGGTGAGACTTCAAGACATTTGAGACAAAGAATTAAAGAACATATTTCATCGATTAATGGAAATAAATTGGTCTCCGCGTTATCCATTCATGCTATTGACAACGAGCATACTTTCGATTTTGAAGGAGTAAAAATACTAGATTATGAGAAAAATTGGACCAAGAGAAAAATAAAAGAATCTCTTTATATATTGAAGGATATCGATAATTCTGTAAATTTCAAAATGGATTCTGAAAGCATATCAGAATGTTATAGTCTAATTGTGTCATTGTTGTAAAAATATTGATTTGATTTGGTGTGTTGATTAAACAAGTATTGATTTTGAAAGAAAAATGTAATAGGAAGATGTATGTTTTTTGATATTTCATTAATAAAAAATTAAAAATAAAGAATGAATTTAACTTATAATGTGTTTTTAGAATGGATTATTTATAATGGGTTTTTTAATTGTATAATAATTGACGATGCAATGAGATAATTAGAAAAAAATAAAATTGAAAATAGTATTTAATATAATCATTAATTCAAAATAGTTTCTAGTTCACTAGTAAACGTTTTTATAAATTGTTGCTATATATGTATATATGTGTGTGTGATTGTAATGAATTGTGTGATCTATCTATATTGAAGATTTAAGAATGAATGTTTCATGTGAAATGACAAATTCCGGTTCTTGAACGAGATGTATGTATGATTTCAAATTATTATAAAAAAATTTTGTGTTATATAATTTTCTATAAAAAGAAAAAATGTAAATAAATGTTTCATTTCAATTTTTAGAACTACTGAGGATGGTCGACCAGTGGTGACCGAAACTGTATAGTAATCAATTAAATAATTCTAATAGTTATTAAAATTATTGTTTTATTATTTTTGTGACAAAACCAACCCTTCAATTTAATGAAAAATTATTTATTTAAAACAATGTTCTGGAGGTAGCTACCTCGTAGAGCAGAAACAGAAAGAATATATACAAATAGTAAGATTTAAATAAGAAACAGAAAGAATACAGGTATATAGTAAGATTTAAATGAGCAAGACTCTCCCAACCCAGTGAGCAACCCAGAGTCAGCACAAGCAGGCGAATAGTCCAGTGACACATTACTCCAATCCAGCCCCCCCCCCCCCGAGAAGATGCACCCTGAGTGAGCGATGAAAAGATGATTTTGAAAGCGATGTTCGGATATTTAATGGCAATGTATTCCACAACCAAGCCGAGCTGACGACAAAGGATCTAGTGGCGATCTCAGTACGATGATTTGGAATATGGATTTGTCTGCCGTCAGCTCTTAATACCCGATTATGGATGGATGATCTGAAAGTGAACATGTTGTATATGTATTTGGGGTGAAATGTGCTGAAATGTTTGAAAATGAACCTACCAAGCACGTAGAGGCGTCTCTGGGAAGACAATCTAGTTAATTAGTTATTCATAAATGTTAAAATAAAAAGTTATTTGCAGCCAATAGAATATAACAAAAGCACTAGTGTAAAATTCCAACTCTATTTCTAGAAATCATTTTTGTGTTAAATAATTGTTTTTATAATGAGAAAAAATTTATCTCAATATTATTTTTATTAATAATATCAAAACAAAGATTTTTATTCGAAATTAACTTCATTATTAACGATTATATTTATTAAAAAATTTAGTAGGCAGACATTTAGACTCTTCAGAAATATAGTGAGGATTTTTTTAAAGATCAAACAGATAGATAAGCTATCCCGAACTCCTTTAAATCAATTGAAGATAATTTTAATTTGGCTTAAGAAAGGCATGTAACTATATTATTTTTTGGGGGGATTGTTCTAAAAAATTTTTTTTTAAATAATCAAAATTTCATATAAATAGTGAAGATTTTTATTAACATAAAATAATTAGAATAAAAGTCATTAAAATTAGAATTTTAAACACCCTATAAGATAATTTACATAAACACCCTGTATGTATCATTAATAAAAAAGAAAAAAAAACAACATATTAATATTTCTCCAAAAAAGAAACAACGGAAAAAGGGGGAGGGGGTGGGCTATATTTTATACAAATATTTTGAATTGATATTATTTAATCAAAAAGAAAAAAAAATTAAATTTTCCTTAAAAGAAATGGTAACTTACTAAACACCCTATAAGAGACACCCTGTATTAATATTTGAATAATTGGTGGTTATCGAGTCATCTGGTGCATGTTCTAGCTTGTCCCGATTTCTATATATTTTGTTTTCTTATTTTTTTATTTCTTTCAATTCCGATATTAATTTTCTCCGAATTTGATTCTGATAAAAAAGTCGGCCAATTTATCACAATTCGTTTTAGTTTCAAATGAGTCTTTCTGAGTGCAAGTTCCATCGATTCTCTTGTTAGAGAAGAATATTCGATATTTTCCAGACCACCAATAAAGTAAGTACCTATATTATTTTAAGCTATTATTAAGAGACTTTCTCATTCTATATATGGTCATATTCTAATTTCATTCGAATTAAAACATTTTTTCATTTATTTATTACATTTACTAAATAAAAAGGATTTAAGTTTATTAATAAAGTTTAGGGAAAGCGGTGTTGGTTTATAGTGAAACATATTAAACAAAGGAATTATTATTTAACGGGTTATAGTGGTGTTTCACAAAGAGGAAATAAAATTAAAAAATTAAAAAATCTTTTAAATTATTTTGGAGATTTTTTATTTATCTCTATACATATTTCGGGCTATGAACCCTTCATCAGGAGGTTTAACAGAAAACTTATTTCCTCTTTGTGAAACACCACTATAACCCGTTAAATAATCATTCCTTCTCCTTAAGTTTATTAAGTTAAATTATTTGAATGATGAATTTTTTTATAAGATTTAAAAGAACGAATCTCCCATCTCGCCGGCTGGTTGGTGTATTCTATTCACTCGAATAAATTAAATTTTTTTTTTGCTTATTTATTTTTGAAGTGTGAAAAAAAATTACTCCCTTAATATAAATTAAAATATGGTATAAGTACATTTTAATGTTTTTTTTTGTCCTAGAATATGGTATACATTTGCGAAAAAATCAAATAAAACTAATATTAAATATAGAAAAAATATTAAATTCATTTTATTATCACAAATGACTAAATACAAATGATTTTAGTGTAATACAAATTTAGTTAAAGCGAGATTTAGCGCCTTGTTGAACACTTCTATACAGGGTGTTTCAGGAGGAATAGTAAATATTTTAGGAGGTGGTAGTATAGACGAATTGCAATAAAAAATGCCATATAACATGAGTCCAATTTTTATTGAGTACAGAGATACAGCTGTTAGTATGTAACCCAATATTGGCACACTCAGCATGTGTAAATAAATACGCGCGCCATGTTTAAACGCTACAATACAGTAGACTTGACCAACAAATCACAATGAAAACTTCAAAAACTAAAGCACAACTTGACAACTGGAACGTCAACACCCTACTGCTGACATTCGATAAATACGCCAATAGCAACCGGTGTACCAATACACGAAACGAAAATACATTGAACTCAGCTGTATCTCTGTAGTCAATAAAAATTGGACACATGTTATATGGCATTTTTTATTGCAATTTCTCTATACTACCACCTCCTAAAATATTTACTATTCCTCCTGAAATACCCTGTATACCTACTTTTCAGCTAATCGACCTTCACGATGAAGTTTTAACTTATTTACCTATATGAGGGATATATCCCTATCCTTTCAACATAATTGATTCCATACGCGTTTGTAATGTTATAAAAACTTTATCAAGAGTAGATATTTCTCTCTAGTTTATTAAATGCATTTTGAACACATTCCATCAATTTTTATTAATACCAGCGTGTTCTAATTTTTCTTTGTTCTTCAAATACTGTAATAGCTGTTGCAAGATACCATAACGTTGTTCATAAGTCAATTGCTTCATTTTGGCATCCCTTCTTTGTAAATTCACGTTATTTGAGTTAAAATTTTCCATTTTGAAATTACAGCGGTGATTATTTTATTTTTCTTAAAATACTAAACTTTGGTCTTCAAATTCCCTGGTTAACTCAAAATCAACGCCTGTTAAATATGTTAAGATATTTTGTTATCACTGTGAACAATAACAATATAATGAGTATTGCCAGTTGCTTTCGAAACTCGAGATAATCTAAGATTTTCTTTCAAATGTATACCATATTTTCGGACGGAGGGAGTATAATAAGCCTTGTATTTTCATAAAATTATAAACAAGTGAGTTTTTGGAATTTTGTAAAAATATAGTAGTTTTCCGAAATTAAATCATCATCGGAGGCTTTAGAGAAGGTACAATAATGATTTAATAATAAGAAATGCATTTTAAGACCATATATGACATGATGACATATGACATATGATCTGTTAAATCTAGCTCATTTAACTTAATTTAAGTAAGAGTGAATAGACTTCTCTAGGTGAAATGCTAAAAATTTGGGAGGAAATTTTATAAGTAACCATAGCAACTGCGTTGTTTTCTTATCCGTTACTTTTGCCGAAGACATAG
Organism: Forficula auricularia; assembly: GCA_024734495.1. Lineage (NCBI taxonomy): Eukaryota > Metazoa > Arthropoda > Insecta > Dermaptera > Forficulidae > Forficula > Forficula auricularia. Next base: position 5,740,515 of record JALMQS010000828.1, on the reverse strand, counting down.
AGTAATCGACTTAAAATCAAAAAGAGCGATTGATTCTCATCTATTACTTGAGGAATAACAATTCTACTTTGGATTTTTGAAGTTTCGGTTATTATTGGTAACCAAGCTGAAGACATGCAGGAATCGAGGTAAAATCAAAAATAGCTCTTGAGTTGTTTACCATAAAAGAATTTAGTCTTTTTGATTTTAAGTGGATTCTTCCACGTTTTCAGAAGCGGTTGGCATTAATAGTCAAAAAATCAAAAATGGAATGCAATTAGGTTATTCCTCTAGTATTTGATAAGAATCGATCGTTATTTTTGATTTTAAGCCGATTTCTCCATGTCTTCAGCAATGTTTACCAATAATAACCGAAACGTCAAAAATCCAATGAAGAATGGTTATTTCTCGAGTATTAAATAAGAATCGATTACTATTTTTGAATTAAAGTCAACATAGACTGCAAATAGCAAGTGATATCTGATTAATTATAAAGAAATAAACATATTATTATTTCAAATGACTTTGGATAAAGTTTAGCAACGATCAGCTGCAGTTTATTTTTTACTGTGAACACCATAAAATCACAAGGAGAAACAAAGAGGTTGTCCTCTGCTTGATCAAGCAGAGGACAACCTCTTTGTTTCTCCTTGTGAATCAACAACTCTGCTACTCTCGGCAAAACAAAAACTTTTCAACCATAAAAATCCTTTAACTTTTATCAGACAAGATTAAAAATTGTTTGTAAATCACTCATATAATACTACTAATTAAATAAAAAATAATTTTTATAAAAAAATAAAATAAAACCGACATCAAAAAACTTAAATGCAAGAAATAAAATAATAATAACTTAAAAATTAAATAAAATCCACTAAAAGGTATAAAATAATTATCTTATTTAATTAGAACTAAACGACAAAATATTAACATGAAATTACTTTTTGAAGTCGGTGCCAAACAAACTATACCTATAAGCGAGCGTACCCGCCAAATGTACTATGTATATGTTTGGCACCGACTTCAAAAAGTAATTTCATATTAATATTTCGTCGTTTAGTTGTAACTAAATAAGATAATTAACATATTTTATACCTTTTAGTGTATTTTATTGTTTCATTTAAGTTTTTTGAAGTCGGTTTTATTTTTTTTTTTATAAAAATTATTTTTATTTTTCTCTTTTAGTGATGTTATTAATAGTGACTTAATATAATAAAGGAATTATTATTTAACGGGTTATAGTGGTGTTTCACAAAGAGGAAATAAAATTAAAAAAATTAAAAATTTTTTTAAATTATTTTGGAGATTTTTTATTTATCTCTATACATATTTCGGGCTATGAACCCTTCATCAGGAGGTTAAACAGAACACTATAACCCGTTAAATAATAATTCCTTTGTTTAATATGTTTCACTATAAACCAACACCGCTTTCCCTAAACTTTATTAATATAATAACTTGCATGTATCTCGTAAGAGAAAGCATCAGGCGAATGAATCAGAAAATGATAATAAAATTCAATTAATAAATATAGAAATTCTCTCGAAAGGTTTGCGGGTTTTAAATGAATGTTTTAAGTTTTATTTTTTTATAAAAGATTTTATTTATCATAATTTCGATTATTTGGTCATAAGAATTGGAGATTTACGTTATTTCATCGTTGATCATATCACCAGAACTTGACCAAATTAATATAGCCCCATCCCTAAGATACACCCTTTCCAATAAAAAAAGAATCATCGAAATCGGTTCATAAACAAAGAAGTTAGGCCTGAACAAACCTAACAAAAAGGTCTAATACCAATGAAAAAAACGGGACCAATCGGAAGCTAGACTGAAACCAATGCAATTTTTTTTTCAAAATCGGTTCACAATTGGCGGAGATATGAGGTAACATAAACACATAAAAAAAATTCAGTCGAATAGAGAACCTCCTCTTTTTTTTTTTTTTTTTTAATGCAATCGAATGCAAGAAGGGGTGCACCAGTAAAGGTGTAGCCCCTATGGATCTCGAAAGACCCTTGCATTACCGAAGAGAAGGGAAAGTTGATTAAGTGAGAGGGTGTAGACGTAGGTCTCTATGCACCCTGGTTTTGAAGGTTTGAAGATCATAGGTGCTGGGAAAGATAGAGGCTGGGAGAGAGTTCCAGTTCCTTGAAGTCATGGGGATATATGTATTCGCGAATGAAGTGGTCCGGCACTTTTCCAATTTGACCGCAAAAGAGTGTTGGGAGTCGGCAAAACGTGTGCTGCGTGCAAAGTATGCTTTGGGGGAATTATTGACTTTATCTCATCAGAGCACCTGCCGTGATAGTATCTATAGAAAAGGGAAAGGGCAGAGACATCTCTTCGATGAGCCAACGAGTCGAGGGAGTCGGTGAGGGTAGAATCGTCAATTAGCCTGACGGCTCGTTTCTGAATTGCATCAAGGGTAGCAAGAGAATATTTTGAGGCTCCTCTCCACAGATGAGAGCAGTATTCGAGATAGGGGCGGATTTGGGCCTTGTAGATGGTGAGAAGTTGTGGGGGTTTGTAAAACCGCTTGGACCTGAATAAGAAGCCAATCTTCCTTGCTGCAGATTTCGCCACAGAGGAGATGTGTTCATTCCAAGACAGGTCAGATGCGACAGAGACGCCCAACATGGATAGGCTGTTACACATTTTCATTCCTCCGTTTTTGAAGTCGGTTAAAAAGAAGGCTGCAGCGGAGATCAGGCTCTAGTTATACTTGTAAAATATTTGCATTTATTTATATAGGTAGAGTGCTTCCGCATTGAAATTGATCATATATTCAGCTGATTGTTTCCCTGTGGTCTAAATAGAGACGACACCAGAAATACTTCCAAACCCGCCCCCACCTGACATTGCTTGGTTCTTCTCTCTTTCTTATGCAGACACACAGACACACATGCCGGTACATATTCAAGGCGAAAGAATATAATTAATTGTCTGGCCTGAATGCCGTAGACTGTAAATAACAAACATTAAGAAGACGGAGAAGCTTTACTGAGGGATTTTGTATCTTTATATAATATTCACACATTTTCCATGTTCATACAGAGTGTAATCGTGAAGGGTGGTTTTGATTTATTTTTTTCCCAAAATGTCTAAAACTATATATTTGTTTTTGTTTGTTTTGTTTTTAACCGACTTCAAAAAAGGAGGAGGTTCTCAATTCGACTGATTTTTTTTTTTTTTTTTTTGTGTCTTTGTCACCTGAAATCTCCGTCAATATTGAGCCGATTTTGATGATTTTTTTGCTTTGATTTCAGTCTAGCTTCCGATTGGTCCCGTTTTTTACTTTACCATACAGGGTATGGTCAAGTATTGTAATCGTGCATGAAAAAAGTGTTTATTTTTCCTTCTTTTTTTCAAAATATCTAAAAAACGGCTGAAATTATTTCGATTAAAAAAATTGAGCGAAACCATGGCATTTCGATCTACAAAAAAGCTATATTAAGTCAACATTGAAAAAATTATATTTTTTGAGATAATAATTGTTTTGTCAAAATGTCTGTTAGTTAGGCTGTGCGTTACCAAATTTGTGTACGAGTTAGCTCAAAAACTAGTGTGAATATCGAAACTAAATTTGACACGTAGTTTTGGTCCATTGAGATTAAGAGCTGATTAGATTTTGGTGCATATCGACCCAAAATTAAGGGGGATCGAGGGGGGTTAAAAATTAAAAATCTAGGTCGTGTGAGCAAACTCAACCAAATTTTGTATACATAATCAGTGGACTCCCAGAAGTCTAAAAATACAAAATCTAACCGCCCAAAATGGGGGGGGGAGAGGGTCAAAAAATGAAAATCTTGGCCATTTACTAAACTAAACCAAATTTTGTATACATAATCAGTGAGTCCCAAGAAGTCTAAATATGCAAAAACTAACCGCCCGAAATGGGGGGGGGGTCAAAAAATGAAAATCTTTGCCATTTACCAAACTCAACCAAATTTTGTATACATAATCAGTGGGTCCCAGGAGTCTAAAAATGCAAAAACTAACCCCCCCCCCTACATGATTATAAATAATTTTATTAAATATTAAATATAAGTGAGGGGCCAGGTTGTATGGTAAAGTCAAGTGGATGGCCACATCAGAACACGTCAGCTTTTTTTCATTAATATTGGACATTTTTTTCTATGTTTGTTCAGACATAACTTCTTTGTTTATGAACCGATTTCGCTGATTCGTTTTTAAATGGCAAGAGGGTACCTTAGGTGTAGAACCATATTAATTTGGTCAAGTTCTGATGATATGATCAATGACGAAATAATGTAAATCTCCAATTCTTATGAACAAATAATCAAAATTATAATAAATAAAATCTTTTATAAAAAAATCAATCTTAAAACGTTCATTTAAAACCCGCAAACGTTTCTAGAGAATTTCTATATTTATGAATTTAATTTTATTATCATTTTCTGATTCATTCGTCAGACGATTTCTCTTACGAGATGCATGCAAGGTATTATATTAAGTCACTATTAATAACATCACTAAAAAGAGAAAAATAAAAATAATTTTTATAAAAAAATAAAACCGACTTCAAAAAAATTAAATACAACAAATATAATAATATTAACTTAAAAATAAAATAAAATACACTAAAAGGTATAGAATAATTATATAATTTAGTTACAAATAAACTTTTTGAAGTCGGTGCCAAACATATACATTTTATGAATCGCATTCGACGGATCTTAGTACGTTTGGCGGGTACGCTCGCTTATTGGTATAGTTTGTTTGCCACCGACTTCAAAAAGTTATTTCATGTTAATATTTCGTCTTTTATTTATAACTAAATAAGATAATTATTTTATACCTTTTAGTGTATTTTATTTGATTTTTAAGTTCTTATTATTTTATTTGTTGCATTTAATTTTTTTGAAGTCGGTTTTATTTTTTTTATTTTAATATGTAATTATAATTTAAAAATTCAAATTGCCGATAGTAGCAGAGTTAAAATTTTTCTAAAGAAAATCTCGAGAGATTGTCAACTACTAAATCTGAGATGTTAAGGATGATTTTGATTATATGTCAGAAGGGTTGTATTGACATTTTTTAGATAAAACAAATCATTCATAACACTTCAGATTTACTAGTGTCAGAAGGGTTGTAGGTATTCCCAAGAGAGGGAATTCTGGAGATTGATAGTAACACTTTTTGAAGACCTTCTCTCTTACGGCCCCAGAAAGAAATAATTACATTTTTAATTATAGGACCTTTTTATAGTAAATTCAGTTTTCATGGATTTTTTAGTTTAAAAAATTATAATTTCAATTTTTTAAGAATCCTCCCTCTCTTAATTTTGGGTTTAATTTACATCAAAATCTTATTGAATCTTAATCTCGCTACAAAATAAGCTGACGTGTTCTGGTGTGGCCATCCACTTGACTTTACCATACAATCTGGCCCCTCACTTATATTTAATATTTAATAAAATTATTCATAATCATGTAAGGGAGGGGGGTTAGTTTTTGCTTTTTAGACTTCTGGGATCCTATTGATTATGTATACAAAATTTGGTTGAGTTTGGTCAAATGGCGAAGATTTTTAATTTTTTGACCATGCACCCCCCCCCCCATTTTGGGCGGTTAGTTTTAGCATTTTTAGACTTCTGGGGTCCCACTGATTATGTATACAAAATTTGGTTGAGTTTGGTCAAATGGCCTAGATTTTTAATTTTTAACCCCCTCCGCACCCCTTTAATTTTGGGTCGATATGCACCAAAATCTAATCATCTCTTAATCTCAATGGACCAAAACTACGTGTGAAATTTGGTTTCAATATTCACACTAGTTTTTGAGCTAGCTCGTCCACAAAATTTGGTAACGCACAGACTAACAGACAGACTAACAGATATTTTGACAAAACAATTATTATCTCAAAAAATATAATTTTTTCAATGTACACTTATTACTTTTTTGTAGACCGAATTGCTATGGTTTTGCTCAATTTTTTTAATCGAAATAGTTTCAGCCGTTTTTGAGATATTTCGAAAAAGAAAGAAAAAAAAACATTTTTTTCATGCACGATTACAATATTTGACCATACCCTGTAAGGTAAAGTAAAAATCTACATTTTAAATTTAGTTTTGATATTCACTCCAGTTTTTGAGCTAGAGCGTTCACAAAAACTAACAGACATTTGCACAAAATAATTAATATCTAATAAAATAAAATTTTTTCGATGTTCCTCTATGAGGCTTTCTTGTAGAGGGAAATCCCATGGATTTGTTAAATTTTTTTTTATCAAAATAGTTTAAGCCTTTTTTGAGATATGGTATTTCCAAAAGAAAAAAAGAAAATACTTTGTATGGTCTTGTATGGTCAAGTAAAAATGACATGAAATTAAAAAATATTCAATACCATTTTAATTGTCTCCATTTAAGTTTAACTGAAAGAAAGGATTGACTTTCCCAGATGGATTGAAACCTTGAATCAATTTTCTTTTCATAACTTTATAGATATCTATTTAATAATTTTCTCTGCCATTATTCAGATAAATCAACTGGTGTGTTCACCACACGACTTACAGATTTTCATTTATTTGAAATCATCGCGACACTACTAATATACACCCCCTTCCTTTATTTCATTTTTTTTATTTTCTCAAAAACGGTTCTAACGATTTTTTTTTAAAATTAGTGTATTTATCAAGTGTCATGAGTTAATATTATAGTTGTGTCAAATTTTTAATCCGATTGAATTAATGGAAGGATTTGTAAATTAGGAGTGTCGTAAAATAAATATTTTAATCGTTCATATCTCGTCTTCGGAAAGTCGCAGAGCCTTGAAATTTGAAACTTAAGCTATCTAGAGGCTACAGGAAGTAGAACAAGATTTTAGCTAAAATAGAAAAACCGGAAGTTGATGTTTGCGTACGTAAGAGTGTACCCCCCCCCTGCGTTTCGCAACCATAAGTCTCAGAGATACGAAATTCGAAACTTAAGCTTGATATCGGCTAGAAGGAGTACACCAAGCTTTTGGTTAAAATCGGAAGACCGGAAGTGGACATTTACATGATTTTTAAAAAAAATAGTGTATTTATAAAGTGTCATGAGCTATTAGTTGTGTCAAATTTTTAATCCGATTGAAATAAAGGAAGGGGGTGTAAAGTAGGAGTGTCCTGGCGCGGTGGGGGGGGGGAGTTGTAGGGTAAAAAATTAAAATCTAGGCCCTTGTTCCAAACTCAACCAGAAGTGTATGGTAATGCGTGGATGGCCACATCAGAATTTTTCAATTTATTTAATTAAATTATTTTAGTTACTAAATAATTCTCATAGTTAATTTTACATAATATATCTTATAAATTTTTTTTTTTTTGACTTTTCGGCCTTTCTAGCCATAAGCCTAATTACGATACTAGTTATATTTTTTTTTTAAATTTGTCTCTACCCCCGGGGGTCAGATTTAAGCTGGATGCCTCGAGTCGGATTCGAACCCGGGTCCCCTGATTAGCTCGCTGTCACGCTACCGCCTAGCCTATCTGACCCCACATCTTATAAATTATTTTTAAATCTATTTAAATTTTCATTATTGAATTTATCATAAGGTGTATAAATGAAAATAAATGAGAGGAAGACTAAGGTCTTAGAAAGTCTAAAGAAAGGCAGAACAAACAAAACAGGAGATTATAAAGACAAATGAATGGAATATACATAGAAAGAATTTAGGAGTTTTTGAAACTCATTTACTTTGCACCTTGATTTAAGTTTGAGGGATCCCAAATTTGAGAAAATTAACTATCCTTTCAAGATCTTTTGATGATTATGGTATACAAACTTTTAAATACTATACATTCGTGCACTACAGACATTTTTTTTAATGATATTGATGTGAGAAGGAGATACACCAGAAGGTGGATCCCCTAAAGGCCTGTATGGGCTGGCCCCTCCATCGTGAAAAGAACAGAGTAGAAAGAAAAGAAGCCGGGATCACGAGCCAATCTCAGAAACTTAGATACAATTCAGTATCCAATTTACTAAGGTTTTAGGGGCTTCGAGCAGTGGTAAATTCTCCGCGCTATAAATTCGGTTAAATTTATCTCCCACTTAATTTTTATTACCAGACCCTATACTTACAGAAAAAATGTCGTATAGCCGGGAATCGAACCCGAGACCTTCCGGGTTGCCAGTCAGTTAGTCTGACCATTACACCACGGAGGCGGACTGACAATCCACTGCTGGATATACCCAGGAGATTGAGGGTCTCAATTTTTTAATAATTTTTGAATAAGATGCTCAGGTTTATTTTCAATAACTATCTTTATTTCACATATTTAAGTAATTTTTAAGGAAAAAAATCAAATTCATTTTATTTAGTTAAAAAAATCATTTATTTTAAACAATATACGAATACATATAGAGAGGATGGTTTTCTTATGAGAATGTAATTATATTAAGTATAATTTATGTCACGGGATGAATGTTAGAGTTTGAAAGAGATCAGTATCCGTAAATATCGACAACAAAGTTGATAGTGTGTCCTCGTTTGGACGCGAAGTGGATGTTGACATTGTACTGGCCGATACCTCCAGACGTGATCGAAGGAATTTTGCCATCACCATCGGTGTGCTGGTCGGTGGCATTGATGAAGGTAATAGGCCTGTTGGCGTTGAATGGCAAATCCGTTTCGACAACCCTCAGAATGCTGGAATCTTTGTAGACCTGTTGAGTGGTGAGTTTGACGTCGCCGGGAACCCGTTGGCCGATGACCAGGTTCTGTCGTTGAGCATGGACGACCGCAACAGCCGCCAAAACCACCACCAGTAGAACAGAAGAAATTGGTTGCATATTTGTTGTATGTTTGTCAGATTGCAAACGTTAATTAACTCCACAGATCACTACCTTGCATTTATATCAAAATCTCTTATCTAAATAAATTATTCATGAATTGGATATGACCAAATTATTGTTAAATTAAACCCCTTGACAAGAGATTTCGTTCGAGTTAATTAATCTCTATACGAAATTGGAAATTTGAAATTAATTAACACTTCAGTGATTTCTTAGTAAATTTTGAATTATAAAGACAACGTCAATTTAATTTATATAATCTTTATTTGTTATAATAATATTATCAAATTTACTGATAACTTGTTCACTTTGATAGACAATATTACGCTCTTACTAATACTTTTAATAATCATACTTATCTTTTTAACATGATAAAAAAAATATGGTTGACATACGGGTTGGTCGTCACAAGCCTCAGTTCTCGGTCACTGTTGCTTCTTAGTGGTCTAAACTGAAACCACAGTACGATCCCACTATTCTGAGTAGGGTAAATACGCTCTTTCTACTTCTGGAAACAGGTCTGGATTCTATTGGCGTTTTTGTGATCATGCAGTTGTAAATTTCTTTTATTAATATAATTATTTCTCATTATTCACTCTGTATTCAATGAATTCAATATCCCAATTATTTTCTATTATTTTATAAAACTTGCATAAAGTATTCTGTATTAACAATGAGATTACCTTCAAAGACTGTTTTTCCAGCTCGGTTTTTATCTAAAATGTCTGTTTGTCGGTTGGTTGTCTCGAAAATTCCGGGGATGGTTGTCACATGTAAAACTAAGAAAACATGGATCCAGTTTATACATTTTAAGAATTGGGCTCATGAGTTATGTACCCTTTGAACCAAATAACTTATATACATGTCAAAATTGTGAGATTTCGCTCGATATGTGACTAGGATATTTTCTTAAATATTTACTTTAATGACTATTTTAGTGTCTAAATTGGTCTTAAATATGTATTAGTGCTTGTTTAATTTTTCTATTCTTAATACAAATTTTTTTGAATAAATTTTTTTCTTTTTTTTTCCATCTAAATAACCCGTGAAAACCAACCCCAATGCCTGTGACAACCAACCCGGAGTCGAGGCAGGTTGTCAGAAAAAATTTACTTTTACAGAACTTTTTTTTCTGTAAAGCCAAATCCTACTATGGCCTCAAATTTGTGAGGAAATATAGCCAAGGGAACATATTACGAGATACACTAATGATAGAAAGGGAAACTGTAAACAGTGCCTCTTCAAAAATTAAAAATCATTAAATGTGACAACCAGTCCCGATATCCTCTACTTAATTTTATTTATTTATTTATTTTATATATCAATCATCAGATTAATTATATATCGATAAGTAACTGTACGCTATTTCGTCACAACTGATCTCGATATTACTATAGTAAAAACAAATTAAAGATAAGAATCGCCTCTCGATAAAATAAAATCTTCTCAATTAAATTTCGTGATAGGTCGAATTTTTTTATTTGATAAAATTAAATATATATATATATATATATATATTTTACCCCAGCGAGTTGTATCTAATTGAAAAGATATAATTAAGTAGAATAAGTCTATAGTTTTTTAAAATTTAATTCTTTCCAAATAACAGTGCGAGCGAGCTGTAAATATCAATTTTAGATGATTGTTGTAACTAAAATATGTCGTGAAAAAGTTGTCCAAGATAATCATTATTCATGGTCTTCTTTTAAACACATAATAAAGATTTTGATAAGTATATCAGATATTTTGTAAGATATGAATCACTCTCCTTCATCTAAAACAAAAAGAAACACACACATCAAAAAATAAATAAATAAATAATAATAATTAAAATATAATTAACACTATAACCAAAGAGACCACTTGTTGTTCTCTTTATGTTCTAAACTACCTCAAATCTCAAATATAAATTGCTCAAGTGATCAACTATCTCCTTAAGATTAGCGCGAACACGATAATGGCAAACCATAGGTTCAGAATGGCCTAGAAATCCTAATCGAGGTGAATAAATAAAGATCTAATATCATATAGAACCAGATAGATTAAATGGGCCTTGATAGAATTATGAAGAAAACACTGCGCTCATGCCAATTACATCTGATAAAAATTTGATTTTTCTTATTTAAAAATCCCTAGAAAATCATAAGATGGTACCATCTATTAAATCCGATAGAATGGAATATTTTTAATTATATGTCAGAAGGGTTGTTTTTCACCCCCTCGAGAATCAAACCTGAGTGCCAGTAGCAGCAATCCAGGCCATTTCGCTCACCTGCGAGGTTTTTTTTTTTTTTTTTTTTTTAATTCAATCGAATGCAAGAAGGGGTGCACCAGTAAAGATGCACCCCTATGGATCTCGAAAGACCCTTGCATTACCGAAGAGAAGAGAAAGTTGATTAAGTGAGAGGGTGTAGACGTAGGTGTCTATGCACTCCGGTTTTGAAGGTTTGAAGATTATAGGTGCTGGGAAAGATAGAGGCTGAGAGAGAGTTCCAGTTCCTTGAAGTCATGGGGATATATGTATTGGCGAATGAAGTGGTCCGGCACTTTTCTAATTTGACCGCGAGAGAGTGTTGGGAGTCGGCAAAACGCGTGCTACGTGCAAAGCATGCTTTGGGGGGAATTATTCATTTTATCTCATCAGAGCACCTGCCGTGATAGTATCTATAGAAAAGGGAAAGGGCAGAGACATCTCTTCGATGAGCCAGCGAGTCGAGGGAGTCGGTGAGGGTAGAATCGTCAATTAGCCTGACGGCTCGTTTCTGAATTGCATCCAGGGTAGCAAGAGAGTATTTTGAGGCTCCTCTCCATAGATGAGAGCCGTATTCGAGACAGGGGCGGATTTGGGCCTTGTAGATGGTGAGAAGTTGTGGGGGTTTGTAAAATCGCTTGGACTTGAATAAGAAGCCAATCTTCCTTGCTGCAGATTTCGCCACAGAGGAGATGTGTGCAAACCTCTCTGACAAATGTAAACGCGTTAAATATTTTACTCAAAGATTGTTATCTTAATTTGTAAAATTTTACGAATCTAGTGATTCTAAATTTAAACATATGTCCATATCTAAGCAAATTTGAATCTATTGCCATCGGCAAATTGAAATCTTTCATATTCAATCTGGAAAAGTCATTCCATTGCCCTTCGAATTTTTGAATTTCTTCAAAATTCGAAACACTCAACCACCTTTATTTAAATTATATGGCATGGCTATATGTTTAAATTTAGAATCACTAGATCGAGAAATTTTACAAATTAAGATAACAATCTTTGAGTAAAATATTTAATGCGTTTACATATGTCAGAGAGGTTGGCACATCCGAAGGTGAGCCAGTTGACCCGGATTGCTGTTACTGGCACTCGGGTTCGATTCCTGAGGGGGTGAAAAACAACCCTTCTGATATATAATTAAAAATATTCCATTCCATCTGATTTAATAGATGACACCATCTTGTGTTTTTATAAGAAAATTTGAATCTATTACCATTGGTATTTGTGTAGTAAATACGATGAAAGACCCTAATAGTTTTTGTCGTTTTATTTATTTATTTATTTTGATCGTATGTCCCGGTTGGGTCTTGCGAAAATATGGACACCCTACTCTAACTCTATCTTTGAATTTCGATAACCACGATAACTCAAGAATGGAAGGTTGTATAATTTTTGTGCAGGACACCAAAAATTTATAAATATTAACAAAACTAAGATATTATTATCTTGGGGTTTTCAGCTTCATACTTACCAGGTGAAAGGGAGAGAGAGTCAGAAAAAAAATAGAATCGTTTTATGAGAGATTAGGGACTAACACGAAAATTGCCAAATCACCGAAATTCGCAGACTCGGTACGACTGTTAGAAAAAGTTTTTACTTTTTTCTTTTAATTTTCTTATGATTAAATCACTTACGTGTAGTATGAATAAAAAAATTTCACTTAAATAAAAATTAAATATTCAATCAACAAAAAATAAGTAAATTTTATAATTTTTCTCATTAATATATCAAAGAATAATTGATACGTCAACGAGAATTATTATTTTTTTTTGACCGCGCTGATTTGAAAAAGATATTTTTATCTCGCGAGACTACTGCGGATTATGCTATTGGAGTTCTGCGGAGTATTAAGTCTGGACCAAGAGAGAAAAAGATGTGATCCATTTAGCTATACGCGAAATGACGTTGGATTGTAGCTAAGTGGATCACATCTTTTTCTCTCTTGGTCCAGACTAATACTCCGCAGACTCCAATAGCGTAATCCGCAGTAGTCTCGCGAGATAAAATATATTTTTCAAATCAGCGCGATCAAAATAATTCTCGTTGACGTATCAATTATTCTTTGATATATTAATGAGAAAAATTATAAAATTTATTTAATATCATTATTTCAAGCTAGAAATATATAAGTTCAAATATTATTTTCACTCAATATTTGACAAAAATTCCCTACATTAGATTCGCGATTGAATCAAATGTAGAAAAACATTCGGTTAAAAAATAAGTAGTAATTGGACTAATAAAGCTTCAAAATAAGTTAATAGAATTAAGTTGTCGTTTTTCTTGGATTTCCATATTTATAAATTGAGTAGGAATATAACCTTAGCTATTTGCTTTACCGTTTATTATTTGTACATTTTACGGCTCTCTCTCCTCTCCAATGGACATGTAATGCCAAGGACGCGCCATTTAGCCTCATTGTAATTCACCCCCAGCTCGTATTTTTAATCTAACCCTTTATTTTCATTGTCTGAGAATCTATATATAAATTCTAAAAAAACCAACACATTTCTTCTACATTTGTTATTTTACATTTACGATAGATAAATTAAATTAATTTCTTTTATAAAGAGAAACAAAGAGGTTGTCCTCTGAAAAAATTCACCTTATTTTGATTGTACTGTTTCCAAACGAGTTCAAAAAAAATTGAATTTTTTAAAAATGCCCTTTTGTATAATTGTATTACCCGAATAATTCCATTTGATCGATATATTTATGAAATTCTGAATGTATATTGAAATTGTCAGATTTTTAAATTGTTATCAATACCTATATTTGTCATTAGTAGAGATTGTGGTGTTGGTGCAAGGTGAAACATCTTTAATAAAGATAAGAGTAAATAAATATTATATGTAATATTCATTTACTATGAGTTAAGATTTCTAGGTCACTTGTTTCACATTAAAATTAAAAAAATTAAAAGATATAATTTTTTTCAATATATATATATTTCGCAAAGAGAAACAAACAGGTTGTCCTCTGCTTGATGCAAATAAACATACACACACATATATATATATCGAGAAGATATATCTGTATATATATATATTTATTTATTTGAGACTATAGTTTCGAAGACTTGGTCTTCATCATCAGTCTTTCTTCAATTATAAATGTTTTTCATGGAGTCAATATCCATATGATATTGACTCCATGAAAAACATTTATAATTGAAGAAAGACTGATGATGAAGACCAAGTCTTCGAAACTAGTCTCAAACAAATAAATAATATATATATACAGATATATCATCTCGATATATATATGTGTGTATGTTTATTTGCATCAAGCAGAGACAATCTTCTCTTTGTTTCTCTTTGTGAATCAACAGCTCTGCTACTCTCGGCAAAACAAAAACTTTTCAATTATATATATTTCGAGCTGTAAGTTCATCTTCAGGAAAGTACAGAATTATAACTGAGTATTTCCTGAAGATGAGCTTAAAGCTCGAAATATATATATTGAAAAAATTTATATCTTTTAATTTTTTTAATTTTAATGTGAAACAAGTGACCAAGAATCCTTAACTCATAGGCGGCCCCGCTCCTCGGAGGCCCAATAAACAAAATAAAATAAATGAATATTGCATATAATATTTATTTACTCTTATCTTTTCCTATATTTGTCTCCGAACTTTATTTTTAGTATTTACAAAATTTCTTTTTCAAGCTTTGAAACTACCATTTTCGATGAAAAAAGTTCGATCGAAGGCAAATCTTTAAGATCTTAAAAAAGCCTATGTAGAAAACATTGCAAAATAATATAAGTATTTAAAAAAAAAAATGTTGGAGTAAACGTCAAGTGATAATTAAGTTTTTGTGATCCGATTTCAACCAAAATATAAACATTTTTTAATTTCAATATATAAGTACATACTAAACCTAATATAAAAAATATCTCTGAGAAATTTTTATTTTGTTTTAACATTCAACCACTTGGAGACAAGTATAAAATATACTTTTTACAAGTTTGTATTTAACTTGGTAGGGTCAATCAAATTCGGTGATTCGAATATCAAAACTAAAAATATATAATTATAATAATCGTCTAAGCATAGATTATTTTTACTCATTTGTCATTTTTACTTTACCATACAGAACAAGCAAGTATTGTAAACGTGCATGAAAAAAGTGTTTTTTTCCTCCTTTTTTCGATATATCTCAAAAACGGCTGAAACTATTTTGATTAAAAAAATTGAGCAAAACCATGGCACTTCGGTATGCAAAAAAGCCCTTATAAGTGA
Source organism: Forficula auricularia (assembly GCA_024734495.1). NCBI lineage: Eukaryota > Metazoa > Arthropoda > Insecta > Dermaptera > Forficulidae > Forficula > Forficula auricularia. The sequence goes on along the minus strand of JALMQS010000828.1, from coordinate 5,725,227 downwards.
ACATCGAAAAAATTATATTTTTTGAGATAATAATTGTTTTGTCAAAATGTCTGTCAGTCTGTGCGTTACCAAATTTTTGTGGACGAGCTAGATCAAAAACTAGTCTGAATATCAAAACCAAATTTCACAAGTAGTTTTGGTCCATTGAGATTAAGAGCTGATTAGATTTTGGTGCATATCGACACAAAATTAAGGGGGGGGTGGAGTTGGGTTTAAAAATTAAAAATCTAGGCCGTTTGAGCAAACTCAACCAAATTTTGTATACATAATCAGTGGACCCCCAGAAGTCTAAAAATGCAAAAACTAACCGCCCAAAAGTCAAAGTCAAAGTCAAGTCAAAAAATGAAAATCTTGGCCATTTACCAAACTCAAACAAATTTTGTATACATAATCAGTGGGACCCCAGAAGTATAAAAATGCAAATACTAACCCCCCCTAAATGATTATAAATAATTTTAGGGCCCAGGTTGTATGGTAAAGTCAAGTGGATGGCCACATCAGAACACGTCAGCTTATTTTTAATCATATTGATACGTGAAGAAGTTTCAACAAAAAGATACGAGATTGTGGTCCACAGTTGTATCGCGAAAAGAAGAAGAGACTTCAGTAATTGAGTCGTAGTTGAAGGTTTACCTATGAGAATGCTGGTCTTAAAAGACTTGGGGTTATGTGTAACCGGGAAGACTTATGGGGGAAGCGAGTTCCAAACTCTAGAAGTCAACAAATTGGATAATGCGGTTTTTCGGTTATATATATGTATGTGTGTGTTTTAATGTCTATATGTTTGTTTCTATCAAACCATCAAGTAAAGGATACCCTTTTGATTTACACCTGAAAAGATTTATCTTACCTATTAATTACAAGAAAAAAAGATAATATACTTAGTGATTTTCTATCCCCAAAAAATGAATGTCTTGACATTTTGTGAATTGTGCTAAATCTAAATATTAAATTAATTAATAATATGACAAAATAAACTGCAACGCATCGTTGGTAAACTTTATCCAAATTTTAGCATTTCACAGCGAGAAGCCTAACCATTCTTACTTAAGTTAGGTTAAATGAGGTATCTTAAAACGATCAAATGAATAAATTTTAAAGAATTTAAAATAAAAAACTAAAAAAGTACTATCTTACTCTAGAGTAAAGTACTTTAAAATATGATTTTACTAAAAACTTTATTTAACCTTTTTTGTGGTCCCTAAGGTACTTAATTAGGATATTAAATTTCATCAAAATTGGTTAAGTCATTTTCAAAATATTTAGAAAAAACTAAAAAAGTACTGAAATAAAGTATTAATGTTTGTGGACCGATATGTACCAAAAACTAATCAGCGCTTCATTTTGTTAAAAGAATGGTAGGTTTTAAATTTCATTTTAATCGGTGCAACGGTGTGGAAAAATTCGTGGACGAAAAAAACGATAACATAATTACATCCATCCCCAAGCACTTTCAAAAAAATGGCACTTTTTGGCCTCTCGACGAGATCCCAGATAATTTTTGGCAAAACCGTCACGTGCTAAAATTCAACCTAATTGAATACTTCAATTTGTGACCTTAATTGAGTCCATGGGTTCCGTCTTTACCTGAGGACCCTTTGAAGTCGCGCTTGCCGCCAGACCGATTACAATACTTTCCCCCATGCTTCGCATTGGATAAAGTAAAAAAGCTTATTATATCTAGTACACATTAACTAGTTATGGCTTATACGAAATAAAAAATTCATTTTGTGTTCTTGAATAATTTTATTTAGTTTTATATGAAAAACAAGATTATTGTATTATCTTAAGCTGAGCAAAAAATCCAGTAAATATTAATAATGTATGCCATTTTAAAATAAGAAATGGAAAAATTAGAATGACATCAATTTCAAAACAGGAAAGGATTTCGAAATAGAAGCCATTAAACAAATTCCAGTAGGATTTGCCAACTAGTGACAAATCAATTGATTTTCGTATGTATGTAAGATTGTTTGTTGACATTTTCATTAAATATATATATATATATATATTGAATGGAAGAAAAAATAAATTAGATGAAGACAGATTTGAACTTTCAAGCATCTTTCAATGATTGTATATTCAGAAATATTTGAACATCAGGGCAGTATTTCAACTTAAGATCCTCTCGATAAACTACAAAACTAGTCGCAAAATGGTTTCAGGTTTTCTTTTTAGAAATTGTGAGGTAGGTATTGACAATTTTCAAATCTCAACCCTCTATTAGACATTCCTGACACCGTCAGCAGCTTAACTTATCAGGGTTAACTTTTAAAATTATTTTTAATTAACTAAGAATTCTTAGTTATTTGGAATTCAGGTAAAATAAAAACAAAATTTACAAACAAAAACAGCGATGTTTCCTAGTTTTAATTTAAAACTTTTTTATATAAGCTGACGTGTTCTGATGTGTCCATCCACTTGACTTTACCATACAACCTGGCCCCTAAAATTATTTATAATCATGTATGGAGGGGGTTAGGTTTTTCATTTTTACACTTCTGGGGTCCCACTGATTATGTATACAAAATTTGGTTGAGTTTAGTAAATGGCCAAGATTTTTATTTTTTGACCCTACACCCTTCCCTCCCATTTTGGACGGTTAGTTTTTGCATTTTTAGACTTCTGGGGCCCCACTGATTATGTATACAAAATTTGGTTGAGTTTGCTCAAATGGGCTAGATTTTTAATTTTTAACCCCCCATAATAACTTTTAAGGAGTTCGGTATTGGTTCTAGGTGAAACATTTTTATTTTAACCCCCCCCCTCTACTCCGTTAATTTTGGGTCGATATGCACCAAAATCTAATTAACTCTTAATCTCAATGAACCCAAAACTACCTGTGAAATTTGGTTTCGCTATTGAAACTAGTTTTTGAGCTAGCTCGTCCACAAAAACGCACAGACTAACTAACAGACAACCAGACAGACTAACAGACATTTTGAAAAAACAATTATTATCTTGAAAAATATAATTTTTTCTATGTTCAATTATAAGAGCTCAATTTTTTTAATCAAAATAGTTTGAGCCGTTTTGAGATATTTTGAATAAAAGAAGGAAAAAAACCATTTTTTCATGCACGATTACAATTCTTGACCATGTCCTGTATGATAAAGTAAAAAATGATTATTTCAAAAGTCGCAAATAAAGAGATTAAATGTCGCTGGTAAATTAATATTTTTTTTATATGAAATTCAAATTTCTAACCATACATTATATATATAATTTCATTGAAATAGGATTTAAAAGGGATGGACACGAATTATCATTATAATATAATTGCAATTGAGGGTTATTTGAAAATTAATTTTGAAAAAAATTCAACTACTTCTACTGATATTACTAAAATAAAAATTATGAGATGTACCCATCTCATAAATTTATCATACACATTTTAAAATATTTTAAAATTGAAAATATATATATTTTTTTAATTCTTATTTGAACATATTTAAATGAATAAGCTAAGTTTCCGCCCAGAAGTACCTGTAATGCATTAAAAAATTTTAATATTAAAAGCAAATGGAAATGTCAAATTGATTTTACTGAGCATTAGAAATTAAAACAATTAGAGAGTATAAAGAAAACCTAATAAGTTTAATATTATTAAAAAACAATTTTTCATGAATGTACCATGAAAACCTTGTATTTTTTGATAGAACCGCAGATTCAAAAACACTTTGGGAGATATTTAGATAATTTGAGAAAACCGTGAATTTTTTTTAACTTTTTTCCAAGATCTTGTAATTTTAATATTTAAAAATTCATTTTTAGGGAGTATTAAGATATTTGAAAAAAATATACTGCTAGAATTTTAACTTTCTAAGATGAGAAATTTCTAGGGATGGCATTCCGAATTGAGACATAAGGGACCGTCCATAAATTACAGTACGTAAGGGGGAGGCGGTATCTCAGATTTGTGACAAAATGTGACAGGGGGCCCGGGGATTTTACAAATTATGATGTCACAAAAGTCAAATTAAAAAATTTAAATCCCTTTAGTTGAGTTTAATTTATAAATTTTTTTTATACAATTATGAAATAATAGGGTATATTAATAAAAGTGATAGTGTGACGTCACAATACAGGGGAGGGGTTTAATAAAAATTTGACACAGAAGGGAGTCTAAAAATCTTGAAATTCGTGTGACGTAATTTATGGACGGACCCTAAAAAGAAATCAAGATTCTTTTAATTGAAACTATTTTTTTTGCTGATTGAGGCATAGTTAAGTTGAATCATAAAGAGAAATCAATGAGGTTGTTCTATGCTTGATGCAACTAAACATATACCGACATATAGATATACAATACCAAGTATAAATATGTATATAATTTGTTTGTTTGAGGCTATAGTTTCGAAGGTTTAATCTTATTCCATTTTGTCACTATTATATATAGGTACTTTCATATTGTTGAGAACATTTTTCTGATTAATATCACTCCAAAACAAAATATACTGGCTCGAAAATGGAACAGAAATGAAGAGTACATTCCCAAGACCACCTGCTGTCAAGGAGCTGGATAATATTAGAATGGTAAACCAGGAGATCAAAGGTCAACGCTATTAAATGTCTCTTTAGTTATTTCTTGGATAGTAATTATAGCTTTATGAATGACAAAATAAGATTTCGACAAAAACACAATCGAAATGAATATTAATTTTTACTGAGGATGAGGTTCAAAAAATTACTTGTATCTGAGAGATGTATTCGTTAGTTATTTGCTGAAGTACACCCAGCTTAAAGAAGTATTTACTCAAACATTTTCGTATTTCTTTTGCTTAATGGTTTTAAGAAATGTCTGAAATGTGTAAAAAATCATTTTATTAATAGAAAATCATAAGATGGTGTCATCTATTAAATCTATATAATCTATATAATAAATTTTACAAATTAAGATAACAATCTTTGAGTAAAATATTTTACGCGTTTGCATATGTCAGAGTGGTTCGTATCCCGCAGGTGAGCCAGGTGGCCCGGATTGCTGTTACTGGCACTCGGGTTCGATTCCCGAGGGAGTGAAAAACAACCCCTCTGACATATAATTAAAAATATTCCATTTCAACGGATTTAATAGATGACACCATCTTATGATTTTCTAGTAAATTTGAATCTATTACCATCGGCAAATTAATATCTTTCATTTTATTAATGCAATTATTCATAAAAAAAATTGTTTGTGATTTTATGTTAAAATAAAAATAAAAGCTTTTTATTTTGTTCAATTTTTTACTTATCCAATGCGAAGCATGGGGAAAGTATTGTAATCGTTCTCGCGGCAAGCGCGACTTCAAAGGGTTCTCAGGTAAAGACTGTACTTGCTGGAAAAATCGGTAATGTTCACTTTGCCCTTTGAAGGCAAAAATAAATAAAATAATAAATGTTTGTTGTTTAAAATATTATAATTATTCAAACCGGGTCTTGTATATATGTATAACAATGTGGTTAACAATCTTGGGTTTTACTAATTAAATATAGTTATATAATTTAAAATTGAACAACAAATAATTATATTATTAAAACAATATTTGTATTTGAATTAGGCAATCGGCCATTTCTATAAATAAATAACTTAAATATTTGATGATATTTAAGATATAAGATATATATGTATATATATATAAATTATTGTTGAATTCTTTTTCAACAATAACAACAACACTCAAACACACGATAAACAATAATATTAACGGTACACGGTACACGATAAACAAAAAACGAAACGAAAACAGATCAGAGCAAGTTTACTTTGACACCTTGCCACCTCGACACACATATATCATCTGTCCTGCCACATGTTCATTCAGTCATCACCCACTCGACTAATTCACTGTTCAGACACTAGGCTCCCGGAATATAACCGCGGCAAATTTATTTTGGTTACAGTACTTTAAAATATGATTTTACTAAAAACTTTATTTAACCTTTTTTGTGGTCCCTAAGGTACTTAATTAGGATATTAAATTTCTTCAAAATTGGTTAAGTCATTTTCAAGATATTTAGAAAAAACTAAAAAAGTACCGAAATTAAGTACTAATGTTTGTTAGCCGATATGTACCAAAAACTAATCAGCGCTTCATTTTGTTAAAAGAATGCTAGGTTTTCAATTTCATTTCAATCGGTGCAACGCTGTGGAAAAAATCGTGGGCCAAAAAAACGATAACACACACACATACATACATACATACATCCATCCCCACACACTTCCAAAAAAATGGCACTTTTTGGCTTCTCGACGAGATTCCAGATAATTTTTGGCAAAACCGTCAGGTGCTAAAATTCAATCTCATTGAATGCTTCAATTTGTGACCTTAATTGAGTCTATGGGTTCCGTAGTCTTTACCTGAGGACACTTTGAAGTCGCGCTTGTCGCGAGAGCGATTCCAATACTTTCTCCCATGCTTCGCATTGGATAAAGTAAAAAAAGATGAATTCAGCCAAAAGGGAAACCTCTGTTGAATAAAAAACTCCCAATTACAGAAAACGTTCGGCTTTAATTAGATAAGGCCTTTTTCAGTTCCTTATCAGCCTAAATGAGCATAAATGTATCAATCAACAACATAATAAATTATAAAAAAATAATTCTTACAGTATTTGCAAACCCAAAACATTTAGCTTTTTTGAGAGACTTCACCATATTAAGTAATGAGCATACTAAGACCTATGTACACATTTTATATGTTATATATAATTTTGTGTTTGATAATACACAACAACTCTGTCTGCACTCATTGTTCAACAAAATGTATTAAGTATGTAATTACTGTAAGAACTAATTTTTATAATTTATTATGTTGATGTATTTATATGTATTACTTATTATTTCCATTATCAATTATAGATGTAACAAATCAGAGGAAACAAGGAACAATTAAACACTGTCTTAAAACATACGACCGATTTCGACGTTTCACCAATTTATTGTGGCATCATCAGGCTCTTAATCAAATTATTAAAACACCGTTATTAAATTATTTTCTTAGTAATAAATATATATAGGTATATAACAATATGAACACATTTATTTATACAACACCATTGCTACCTTAAACAATCAATGGTGTTGTATAAATAAATGTGTTCATATTGTTATATACCTATATATATTTATTACTAAGAAAATAATTTAATAACGGTGTTTTAATAATTTGATTAAGAGCCCGATGAAAGCCACAATAAATTGGCCAAACGTTGCAATTGGTCGTTTGTTTTAACACGGTGTTTAATTGTTCCTTTTTTCATCTGATTTGTTGCATTTAATATTAATTGATAATGATATGTTTATGTTCATATCATTCAACGGAGTCTCCTCTTTTTGGTAATCTCAAAAAGACATCGAAAAAGTTCATTTTAGTTTTAAAATAAATATTAGTATGAATAGAATAGAAAGGTATGGGGTTGATCTAACGATGTTTAGTATTGTGTGTGTCCATTAGGTGGTATAGAGTACTTAACAACTGCTCTAATACCTACTAGAATATAAGAAGAGTCTCCTCTCTATCTTTCTTTCTTTCTTTTTGGAATGCAATGTCTTATGTGTATGTATATGTTTTATGTATTTTCAAGTTCAACAAACACACACAATATACTAGACATTATAATAGTTAACCACAAATATGCCTTTTTAGTTTATGTTCAGTTTAATTGAAAAGTTTTTGTTTTGCCGAGAGTAGCAGAGTTGTTGGTTCACAAAGAGAAACAAAGAGGTTGTTGCATCAAGCAGAGGACAACCTCTTTGTTTCTCTTTGTAGGTTCAGTTTATCTATAAAACTGAATTTTCGCGAATATACTCCTCCTAGGTGAGGAATTAGATTATAGGGGGCGATGTTTGAATTTTTTTGAGAATATATATCTGCGCCTTCGCCAACGATGTGTGTGTAATTATATTTGGGGTTTATGCCTTTTAATTTTTAATCATGGATATTGCCGACTGTCTTGGGTATAGGAGGCAATAACAAGTCTATTACTCAGATGTATAGTCTGGCCTAGGTGTGTTGTTTTCGCTAGTTTTAAGAACCCTCACCGTGTAGCGCGAATGTGCCGAGTTGAAGGGTTGCCCGGACGACAGGCATATTAGGGATATCGCTTGACTGTGAATCAGATACCCGAGTGATTTGTCATATCTTCTATCTGAGTGATTGTGTATGATTTCGATATTTGTCGAAAGACTATATTAGAAAAGTCTTTCATTTGGAAACCGATCATATGATCCTAGTGACTAGTCGGTTGAGAAACGGGTGAAATTCTTGGAAAGCAGTATGGTAAGGTGTCTCTTAGGTACATATGTTTGTTTCGATAGGGTTTCTTTTTTTCAGCAGACATACTGTGGCTCATAAGAACTGAAGATGGCCTTATCTAATTAAAGCCGAAATGTTTTCTGTAATTGGGAGTTTTTTATTCGAGAGATATTGGCTGAATTCCGCTCTTTTTTAAATTTGTAAACTGTGGTCAGTCATCTCTTGCTTCATCACCGTTAATAATAACAAAATCAAATTGGACTAAAAAGTAAAAATCTTTTTCAAAATTTGGTAAACTTCGAAAAATTCTAAAAATATATTGTTAAAGAGAAGGCTGGAGTAGAGGTTCTATTGTAATTATATTTCTTGGCCACAAGCTACAAAATTAAGAGTCCTAATTGAATGTAATGGAAGGCAGCCCAGAGGTAGTGAGGAAAGAAAAAAATTAACACATATCAAATAAGGTGTAATTTATTGGAATCCTTCCTCCTTTCTTTTCAAACCGACGTTTCAGAGGATTTTCCCTCCTTCTTCAGGGTTTCAAAGGGTCAATGAATGAAACAAATAAAATGTTTCCTTCTTCTCTCCACAGTAGTGTTCAAAAACTTTCTTCGTTTTTAACAAAAACATTTTTTCCTCCTTTTCTTAAATAGATAGATCTATCTATCTAAAGGAATAGAAAAACATTTTTTTTTGTTTTTCCTCCTTTTCTTAAATAGATAGATCTATCTAATTAAGAAAAGGAGGAAAAAAAATGTTTTTCTATCCCTTTGTTAAAAATGAAGAAAGTTTTTGAACACTACTGTGGAGAGAAGAAGGAAACATTTTATTTGTTTCATTCATTGACCCTTGAAACCCTGAAAAAGCAGGGAAAAATCCTCTGAAACGTCGGTTTGAAAGGAAAGGAGGAAGGATTCAATAAATTACCCTTATTTGATATGTGTTAATTTTTCTTTCCTCACTACCTCTGGGATGCCTTCCATTACATTCAATTAAAATTTCTACCAGTCCGTCTCTCTCCAGAGAAAATTTCGTTGCAAAAAAATTAAGAGTCCTATTTGACAATATTCATTAATTTTCTTTCACTTCTACTTTAATTTATTTTTGAATTTTTTACTTAAATGATCAAAACAACCACTGTTTGTTTGTCTTTTGAAATAAAAAGGCCGCAGCTTGGGATCAAATTAATTTTGAGCAGCGGAAGTAGACGAAGACGGAGATAGAACTTGAATTTCCTTCCTTCTTCCCTTTGGCTTTGTTTATTCCTCTGCAGACCTCCCTTCCTTACTTTTTTCCACTCTCACGGCGATTCTTTCTCTTTTTCTTTCTTCTTAACAAATTGATCAAATCAATATTTGAATCAAGCTCAAGAGATATCGGAGGGAGGGGACCTGTTGTTTTTTCTTCCCTTAAAGTTCACTCTCTTGAAACTTTCATTGCAGTTCCAACAATTTGATTTTCTTTTTTGTTTCTTTAGTTAAATATTTTTATTTATAGTTTACCATACAGGGTTAAGTATTGTAATCGTGCATGAAATTTTTTTTTGGCTTAGTTTTTTCGAAATATCTAAAAAACGGCTCAAACTATTATATTTTTAACCCACTTCAAAAAAGGAGGAGGTTCTCATTCGACTGATTTTTTTTTTGTCTATGTTACCTCATATCTCCGCCAATTGTGAACCGATTTTGATGATTTTTTTTGCATTGGGTTCAGTCTAGCTTCCGATTGGTCCCGTTTCTTTTTCAATCGTATTGGACCTTTTTTGTTATGTATGTACAGGCATAACTTCTTTGTTTATGGACCGATTTCGATGATTCCTTTTTTATTGTAAAGGGGGTACCTTATTAATTTGGTTAAGTTCTGATAATATGATCAATGATAAAATAACGTAAATCTCCAATTCTTATGTGCAAATAATCAAAATTATAATAAATTAAATCTTTTATAAAAAATCTTAAAACATTCATTTAAAACCCGCAAACGTTTCGAGAGAACTTCTATATTTATGAATTGAATTTTATTATCATTTTCTGATTCATTCGCCCGACGCTTTCTCTTACGAGATGCATGCAAGGTATTATATTAAGTCACTATTAATAACATCACTAAAAAGAGAAAAATGAAAATAATTTTTATAAAAAAAATAAAACCACTCCAAAAAAATTAAATGCAACAAATAAAAATAATAAGAACTTAAAATCAAATAAAATACACTAAAAGTTATAAAATAATTATCTTATTTAGATACAACTAAACGACGAAATATTAACATGAAATTACTTTTTGAAGTCGGTGCCAAACATATACAATATATGAATTGCACTCGACGTACGTTTGGCAGGTACGCTCGCTTATATAGTTTGTTTGGCACCGACTTCAAAAAGTAATTTCATGTTAATATTTCGTCGTTTAGTTGTAACTAAATAAGATAATTATTTTATACCTTTTAGTGTATTTTATTTTATTTTTAAGTTCTTATTATTTAATTTGTTGCATTTAATTTTTTTGAAGTCGGTTTTATGATTCAAAAAATTGGGCGAAACCATGGCGTTACGATCTACATAAAAGCCATTATAAGCGAATATCAAAAATACTTTTAATATGAATATATATATAATTTATTTGTTTGAGACTATAGTTTAAGGGTAGTAAGGACCGGGCGCACAGTTTGGGAACCTCTGATTTAAGGTATGAAATTCGTTCTAGGAAGTTTCTAGAGCTGAATCTTTGAGTTGAATTAATTACAGCATTTTTCTTATTTTTATCTATTAGTTAACCTGAATATCCGACCCCCGAGGGGGCCTGAGCATTTAATGTATTTTCATTTATTTAGATTTAACTTTAATGGTGGAGTTTTTTTTTTAAATAAATTTTCATAATTTTTATTAGAAAAAAAAATCAATTATAACAAAATTTAATTCTCTAATCATCTACTCATGTGTATTTAATCTAATAATCAAAACATGATCATAGCCAGAAGTTTTTTTTGGCCCAGGTCACATTTTTGGGCAAGTTATAAAAATTTCTCTATGTATACGTAATATGCATTAGAGGAATCTTAATATATGGTTTTTATTGATATCGAAATTATATTTTAAATTTGAATTTTCGCATTGTTTCAACAATCTATTTTTTGAATTGTAGAGACTCTTTGCTTTGATTCTTTAAATTTGAATTCAACAATTCGAGGCGTTCGAGTTGAATTATTTTATATTCTAAGCAGACTCCATTAATTCCGCCCCCACATTTCAATGCAATTTGAATTAATTTTCCACTCGATTTTTCGATAGATAATCTTTGAAAAGTTTATCTTTTGAATTTTCCTAACTGTTTAATAATGTGAAGTGAAATTTAATAAAATTAATCAAACATAAAGATGGAAATTCGAAGGTGAGCTTCCAAGCAAGATATTAAGTCATATTGTACTATTAGTGTATGTGTGTGTGTGCAAGCCTAAACTTAATACTAGATTTCCTTACTTTTACATTACCATACGAGGTATGGTTAAATATTGTAATCATGCATGAAAAAAGTGTTTTTTGCTTCTTTTTTTTCGACATATCTCAAAAACGGCTCAAACTATTTTGATTAAATAAATTGAGCACAACCATGACATTTCCGTCTACAAAAAAGCCTTAATAACTGAACATCGAGAAAATTATATTTTTCCAGATAATAATTGTTTTGTTAAAATGTCCTTTTGTCTGGTTGTTAGTATGTTATTCTGTTAGTCTGTGCGCTATCAAATTTTTGTGGACGAGCTAGCTCAAAAAATAGTGTGAATATTAAAACCAAATTTAACACGTAGTTTTGGTCCATTGAGATTAAGAGCTGATTAGATTTTGGTGCATATCTACCCAAAATTAAGGGGGGTGGAGAGGGGGTTAAAGATTAAAAATCTAGGCCATTTGACCAAACTCAACCAAATTTTGTATACATAATCAGTGGACCCCCAGAAGTCTAAAAAATGCAAAAACTAACCGCCCAAAATGGGGGGGGGGGTGTAGGGTCAGAAAATGAAAATGTTGGCCATTGTACCAAACTCAACCAAATTTTGTATACATAATCAGTGGGACCTCAGAAGACTAAAAATGAAAAACTAACCACCAAAAATACGAGAAGAGGGGGGGGGGAGGGTCAAAAAATGAAAATCTAGGCTTACATTTTTCCGGGGCAATATATAGGAATTTCTCTCTGTATACGTAATATGCATAAGATGAATCTTAATATAATAATTGATTTCGAAATTATATTTTAAATTTGAATTTTCGCATTGTTTCAACAATCTATTTTTTGAATTGTAGAGACTCGTGTTTTTTGGCTTCGTTTTTTCGAAATATCTAAAAAACGGCTGAAATTACTTTGATTCAAAATATTGGGAGAAACCATGGCGTTACGGTCTACAAAAAGCCCTTATAAGTGAACATCAAAAAATTATATTTTTCGAGATATTAACTGTTTTGTTAAAATGTCTGTTAGTTAGTAAGTGGTTGAGTTACCAAATTTTTGGGGACTCACTAGCTCAAAAACTTAAAAAAATTTTAAATTCTCATAACTCGTAAACATTTGATTTCAGAGATTTCATCCATATAATATTTTTTGTCAGGAATTTAATGTAATTTAATAAAGTTCTAATTTGTGTACGTCAAAGGGTTAGGCAGTAATGGTTAAATTTATGTGGTTAGAAAGATACACCTTGTTCCATCGCTCTAGATATTGAACCTATTAAAAAACTCTCAGGATGTCTCATTTGTATAATTTACTATCCTAAAAGAAAAGTCATAATTAGTTCAGATCAATATTTTAGTACTTAGAAAGGATTTCAATTTTTTAATTTTAGGAATTTTTCCTGGTAAAGCTAATCAACATTTTTTGAAATTATTAGCGGTTTTATATAAAGGAGACTCTCCACTATGAATGTGAAAATTTTTATTCAAATCCAAGTCATCAACTAAAATCAATATTTTTTGATTCAAAAATTATTCTGACAATTCAGTGGGCTTCACTTATTATTTTTCCATAACTCGTAAACCATTAATTTTAGAGATTTCATCAATATAAGATTTTTTGTTAGGTATTTAATGTACTTTACTAAAGGTCATTATATTAATTTGTGTTCGTCAAAGGGTTAGGCACTAATGGTCACATATATGTGGTAAAAAGATAAACCTTGCTTTATCGCTCTAGTTATTGAACCTATAAAATAACTCTCATGAAGTATCATATTGATAATTTAATATGCTAAAAGAATGGTCATTATATATAATTAGCTCAGATCAATATTTTAGTAGCTAGAATGGATTTTAATTACATGATTTGATATAAAATAAATATTAGGGTGGTCCTTATTTTGGATATTTTCGAATTTTTACGCGGACAAGCGGTCATATGGTTTGAAATAAATAAATAAAAATATCCCCCAAGTTTCCAGTCTCTATTTCTATTATATAACCAGTGCCCCTAGCGATGTAACTATCTTATCTAAATAACATGGGGTTTTTGGCATTAAAATATCAATTTTTTCCTTATAATACTAGCTATTTATCAGAATTATTACAGATTTTTAGTTATTATAATTTTGGAGTCTATAACTTACTAATACTAAGTAAGATATAGCAGTAATTTATATAGATCTAACTCCAAAATTGTAATAGTTAAAAGTCTGTAAAAATTCTGAATGATAGCTAGTATTATAAGGATACAGTCTACAGAGTTTCAAATTTTTTGAACCATTACTTTGGCCGGAATAAAAAATTGATTGTTCAATGCCAAAAACCCCATGTTATTTAGATGGGAAATTTAATCGATGTGTAGCACTAGGTTAAAATTGAAATAGAGACTTGAAACTTGGGGGATATTTTTTTATTTATTTCGAACCATATGAGCACTTGTCCGAGTAAAAATTCGAAAAATACCCAAAATAAGGACCACCCTAAAATATATATGGTATAATAATAAAATTTAGATTATAATATTATATAAATTCTACAATTATTTGATTTTTTTAAACTTAAAATTCATAAAATAAATAATTAAATTATTTTATATTATTTAAATAACTAGCTGCAAGGCCCGCCTTCGGCGGCCCTCTTGCTAGTCAGGGGGCACGCCCCCTGGACCCCCCCCCCCACCAACACTCCATTCCGCACCCTAACCCACTAATCCCCCTCGCTCCAACCCTCGCCCCCAAAACCCCTCCAGCACTCCCACCCCCGCACCATGCACCCGTTCCCAACCCCCGCCTCCACACCACCACCCGCACCCCACCCACCTTGGACCCCGCACCCCACCCACCTTGGACCCCGCACCCCATTCACCCCGGATCCCACCCCGCGCCCTCCAACCCTGCGCACCATACCCCCGCCTAGTTCCCTGGACCTCACCCTTGCTATGCCCCCGGGACTCCACCCCGCACCACCCCCTGCACCACCACCCTACTCCGCCTCACTCCTTACCCCACCCCAGCACCCACCCTCCGCACCCAGTTTTTGCATTTCTAGCCTTCTAGTGACCCACAGATTATGTATACAAAATTTGGTTGAGTTTGGTCCAAGAGAAAGAATTTTCATTTTTTGACCCCCCCCCCTCCCCATTTTGGGTGGTTAGTTTTTTCATTTCTAGCTCTCTAGAGGCCCAGAGATTATGTATACAAAATTTGGTTTAGTTTGTTCCAAGGGCAAGAATTTACATTTTTTCACCATACCCCCTTTTTGGGAAAATTTTTTTAAACAAAAGGTGTCAGAAATCACATCCCCTACAACTTTGTTTATCATAAAATTTGGTGTAGGGTTAATAGTTTAGGAGTTATTTGATAATTTTGATTCGTGCGCCCTCCCCAAACCCCCTTCTGGGGTCAAAATATCAAAACGTTATATAGCTAAAAACGTAAGTTAGAAGACATCTGATGTAAATATGAAATTTCATAATAATCCCTTCAGTCGTTTTTGACGGGAATTGTGAGCAACTTTTCGGAAACCACTGAAACATACAGACATACATACAGGAATTTTGTTGAGGGTGTTTTCGTTCATAACTTTTCTTGAAAGGTGTCCAACCAAAATTTGGCGTGATTTAGAGCAATGTACAGACAAAACCTTAATTTTATATATATAGATTATTTTTTTAGAGCGCTTTGAGCCTGATTGTCTTGTCTTAAAATAATACTCTTGACCCTCTTCGGCCGGCGCTATCCCCTTCCATTGCTAATTATCATTACTTTTCGAGTCCCCACTCTTTTTTCTATCAATCTCAGGCTATGCTCACCGCCCTCCCCCCAGTAGCAGTGACGCCATTAACCAATGACATGATCTCGTGTTAGAATTTGTGAATACTGAACAATTTTCTACATTTTATGTGAGTTTTCATTGATTTTTATAAATATTTATACTTAATACGAAATATGATATGAAATGAAGTGAAATCCATCCACTATAAATGAGATTTTAATCCATTCTCATATTTTTTTCACAGGGCAGGATCTTCCTAAACAAATTTCTTACGATTTGTTTCATTATCTTATAATATGCAAACATCTCGAGATTTCTTCTGTTTGAGTGAGTGTTAAAATTGTTTTCTCATTATAAAAGTAATGATTTAGAACTTATAGTATTAAAAAGTAGTTGTTTCACCATATGGGTTTTCTTAGGATTTTTTTGAAATTTAGACAGCTTATTATTTAAATACTTCTGCATCGATTGGTGGTAAAAGGAAATTTATGAACAATATAGTTCCGGAGATATTAAATTCAATGATCGAGTTTTTTAGACTCTTAAACATTACGGGATATCGGAAATTTTACATACATATTTAATTATAATTAAGAAACTCTTCTAACATTCTTATAAAAAACTAAACCAACATTACATTTTACTTAATACATTTTTTAAGAAAATTTAAATTCATAGTTACAACACAGTTTCTGAGATAATAATGAAAAATGTATAATGCAAAATTTACAATAAAAACAAGCTGGCAACAACGTATTTATTTAATCTAAAAAGTGGGTTAACTCTTATAAATTTTTTGACATTTTCGCAACAGCTTTTAATCGCTTATTAAGAACTTTTGATTTATAAATCTCCTTTTATAATGTACCTTATCAGAAATTTCTATGATAAAATATATACAAGCTCGGACAGTTTTGCCAGATTTGTCAAACGAGCACGGGATTGGCTTGTGATGGTACATAAACAGCAAAAAGTTTTGGCCTTATGAATTATAAATCCTTATTGTCTTGCATTAACTTTTTGCTAGTATTCTCGTGAAACAACTACCTTGAATTATTATATATTGTGTGTGTGGGTATATGGATGTGTGAGCTTGACTCGAGCTCATGTCCCCTTTATATTTAGGTATATATTTATTTTCATCAAGTCGGGGACCAGATCACTGATTTTCTCACTCTCGACATAAAATATCTTTTCATTTTTAAAATAATGAATTTTTAAAACGATATATTTTAGTAATATAAATTATTGAGAATGCCTTTATATACCTAATTATTAAACCAATTATTTTACATGAATTTATGCATACATTGTTTTTGAGCTTCGATTCCGGAGATTACTTCTCCACCATCGACTGCCCTTTGATCATCTTTTAGTCCTTGTTTTTAATAAGAGGAAAAAACTAATTAAAGAAAAAAACCTCTTTTTCGATAATTATTCCAATTCCATATTCACCTCATTCTTTTCATCAATATATATACCTAATTATATTTTTTTTTTTATAAATTTTATTAAACCAATTATTTTACATTAATTAATGTATACATTGTATTTTTGCTTCGATTCCGGAGATTACTTCTCCACCATCGAGTGTCCTTATTCATCTTTAGTCCTTGTTTTTAATAAGAGGAAAAATGTAATTAGATAAAAAAAAAACCTCTTTTCCGATAATTATTTCAATTCCATTATTCCCCAATCAAGTCGATTGGTTCTCTATCCCATCGTCCCCATCCCTATACCTAATTAATTTTATATGTTCAATTTATTTAACACATGAATTTTTTTATTCTCGAGTTTTATATATTAATTTTTGTAGAATTTCTTCTCAATTAAAAATTTAGTAATTATTTTATCATGAAAAAGATATGAGAGAGATATTCCACGAATAAATGTCCCTTCTAAATGTATAATTTAAATTATTTTTGTTCAATAATCACCATGCGATTATGATTAAAGTGCCCTTTTATAATTATTCATATTTCTTTTCAATAATCAGCTTTCTGCTTCGCCTGCAAGTAATGACACGTTTCACTGCAAGTCCGCGCAGGTTGCCGAGGTCAGGCGTTAATGCTTATAAAAGCGCCCTTTCGTAGATTTATTATTTGTCCTTATTTATTTCTTCAAGCCTATATTATATATCAAATTATTAATAATCAAAATAAAATCAATTTTCTGATTTATTAAATACATAAGATGTTTCTTAAAATTTTCAGTATTCTAAAGAAATTAAATCAATGAAAAATCAAATATGTAGTTTTCGTTGAAAAGATTTTGTTTTTGCCGAGAGTAGCAGAGTTGTTGTTGATTCAAAAAAATAAATCAATGAGGTTGTTCTCTGCTTGATGCAAATTAACATATCGGCGCCTTAGAGTGTAAACCTGCTAACTCACAACAATGTAATTTTATCAGTTGTTGTTATGGAAAAAACTATTTTTCAGATTTATTTTCTAGAACTTACGATCGTAATTTTGAGTAGCTGATTTACTTGGAAGATACTATATTTATTTTTCTTTCGAACGGTATTAATATGTCATATATGATAAAAAAATGGAGTTAGCAGCTTCACAATCTAAGCCGACTATATATGATAAAAAGTAAGGTTAGCAGGTTTACACTCTAAGCCGACGATATGCATATATATTTCCAAATATAAATATGTTTTGAGAATTGCTCGAAGACAGCCCTAAGGATAATGAAAAACTAAAATTCCGAATAAAATAAATTTATTGGAAAGTCATTTTTATCTTCTTAAAACCCGACGTTTCGGAAGATCTTCCCTCCTTCTTCAAAAATGACTTTAAAATAAATTTATTTTATTCAGAATTTTATTTTCTCATAATCCTTGGGCTGCCTCCATCAATTCTCCATTGAAATTCTACCAGTTAGTCTCTCCAAAATTAAATTACTTCCGATATGAATATATATAATTTATTTTTTTGAGGCTATAGTTTCAAAGGTTTGATTTTTATCATCAGTCTTTTTAATTAGAAATATTTTATCTGTTATATCTTATGGGGTTAATTACCTGATTGGATATCGACAGTTCGTTTTGTGGATAGCTTGCTATGACATCAAAACAAATTTTCCATTCTAATCGATTAATTGAACCCCTATGAGAAATAACAGATAATTAATTTATAATTAAAAAGAATGATGATGAAAATCAAACCTTCCAAACTATAGGTACTCTCAAACAAATAATTTATATATATACCTACATATTTATACTAGTGTATAGTATCTAGGTATAATATATATAAAATTAAGGTTTTGTCTGTGCATTGCTCCAAATCACGCCAAATTTTGGTTGCACACGTTTCAAGCAAAGTTATGAACGAAAACACCCTCAAAAAATTCCTGTCTGTATGTTTCCGTGGGTTCCGCGAAAATTTGCTCACGATTCACGTAAAAACGGCTAAAGGGATTATTATAAAATTTCATATTTAGATCAGATCTCTTCTAACTTACGTTTTTAGCTATATAACGTTTTGATATTTTGACCCCAGAAGGGGGTTTGGGGAGGCGCACGAATGAAAATGATCAAATAATTCTGAAGGCGGGCCTTTGCAGCTAGTTATGTATGTAGTTACCTATGTGTTTATTTGCATCAAGCAGAGGACAATTTTATTGATTTTTCTTTACAATTTGTTTTCGTCATTTTGATAGAATTAAAAGTTTTAATAGATAAATATAAAAGGCTATTTATTTATATAGAAAATTGGATGGAATTAATCCGCCATTATTTTTTCGTAAAGGAGGCCCTAGACGGTCAATCTTTTGGTCAAACAGATTGAGTCAATCATTAACGCGAGCTTCAATCAACCCTTCAATATTTTGATCAAAACTCATTGGAGTTTCGAATAGGTTTCGGTGTTGGAAGCTAGCGGAGAGTCCTCCATGGTTGATGCTGAGTGCGTGATTGAGGAAAAGATTGAACAAAACCTTTCTAGGCGGACATTCGCTTCTTCAATCATTTGCGTAAATCAAACTTTCCATCAATCAAGAGTCAAACAGGTTCCTAGACGGTCAATCATTTTGATCAAAAGATTGACCGTCTAGAGCTTACTTAAGATCCTGAAGGAATTTGCATTCACTGATGTATGCGCTCTCGGTTTAAGGATATTCAAGATGCACTATCAGATGCATAAGATTAATCTTAATATATTTATTGATATCGAAATCATATTTTAAATTTGAATTTTTGCATTGTTTGAACAATCGATTTTTTGTATCGTTGAGACTCATTGTTTTGATTCTTTGAATTTGAAATCAACAATTCAAGGCGTCCGAGCTATTTATTTTAAATTCTAAGCCGACTCCATTAATACCGCCCCCACATTTCAATGCAATTTGGATTAATTTTCCAATCTATTTTTCGATAGATAATCTTTGAATAAGTAGTTTAGTTTACTTTTTAATAATCTGAAGTGAAATTTTATAAAATTATTCAAACAGAAAGATGGAAATTCGAAGGTGAGCTTCAAAGATAATAAGTCATGTTGTACTAGTAGTGTGTGTGTGCAAGCCTAAACTTAATACTAGTTTTCCTTATTTCTCTATATATATCTTAAATAAATTTATAATTTTCTCATTAATATATTAAAGAATAATTAACACATTAACGAGAATTGTTTTGATCGCGCTTTTTGAACAAGATATATATCTCCATCCAAGTGTCATGCGGCCTAAACGCAAAATGACGTTGGATTATAGCTAAATGGATCATATCTTTTTCATTCCCGAAACTTAGTTAACTTCAATACAGGGAAAATCAGTGTTGCCTTATTTCTAGGCACGTCGACAGAAACCTTCCAAACATATCATTCGACTCAAACTCACTAGAATTCAGGGATAAAATTTCAATGCTAGGCGTAACTCTAGGGTCTGGCCTTTCATGGAATGACCATATCTCAACCACTGCTAAAACTGCAGCGCGCAAGCTTGGTCTCCTATTTAGGTCTAGACGCTGTTATACTCCCAGTCAACTTCTTATACTGTTTAAGGGTCAAATTCGTCCCTGTCTCGAATATAGCTCTCATCTGTGGAGGGGTGCCTCCAAGCATTCTCTTGCTACACTGGATGCAATTCAGAAGCGAGCAATTAAACTAATAGGAGACCCGGCTCTAACCAACTCACTCGACTCCCTGGCTCAACGAAGAACCGTTTCTGCCCTTTCCCTGTACTACAGATACTATCACGGTGTCTGTTCAGTCGAGCTGAAATCAATTATCCCCCTAATGCCCTCTTTACGAGAAACACGCGGTTTTCTAACGCTCAGCACCCCTTCGCTGTCAAATTGGATAAAAGTCGAACAAGCGCTTTCGCCAACTCTTTTATCCCTTGACCTCCAGAGACTGGAACTCGCTCCCAGCCACCATCTTTCCCGCGACTTATAACCTTCAGCTATTTAAGACCCGTATCCACAGATACCTTCGACCCCCACCCAACACATAAAATTCTTTCTTCTTCTTTTCACTATGGAGGGGCCAACCCAGGCCTTTAGGGGTTGCACCTTTTTGGTGTAACTCCTTCTCTCATCATTATCATAAAAAATTCTCTCTTGGTCCAGACTTAAGTCTCAGCAGATTCCAATAGCTTCAACCAGCAGTAGTCTCGCGATATATATCTTGTTCAAAAAGGGCGATCAAAACAATTCTCGTTAATGTGTTAATTATTCTTTAATATATTAATGAGAGAATTATAAATTTATTTAACTTCATTATTTCAAGTTAGAAATATATAAGTTCAGATATTATTTTCACTTAATATTTGACAAAAATCACCTGCATTCGATTCGAGGTTGAATCAAATATAGGAAACATACGATTATATATATCTTATTCTCTCTTTTAATTCTAATATTAATTTCTTCTTTTCTATAGGCGAATGCAAATAGAAGTGGACAGAGAGAATGCATTGCTTCATACTTTCTCTATCCCTGCCTGAGAGAAAGTGTATTCTGCCAGTCATCTCTGTGAATGTAAGTTTGCAGTATTTTCTCTAGCTACCCCTTTGAATAAATTTTTCATTAATTTGAAATCAATTTTATAAAATATTCCCATGCATGTTTATTGGATTTTTATTTGTAATATTAATTTATTTAGCTCCCAATGCAAATCGATTACGGTAATATATCCGAATCTATTTTCGTGATTTTATCGTTATAAGGTTTTTTGTTAGGAATTGAATGTAAACGGGTTCATGAAAGCTAATATACCTTCGTTTTACAAATTAAAATTTATAGGTATTATTCAAATTCATTGATTAATATTTGGATATTTTAAAAATAATTTCGTCTCTTCACTTTTCAAATTAACTACATATAAATTACTTTATTGAAAATATTTCCTTATTACTATTTCGTGATGCATTTAGATAACCTCTTTGATTAATTTTAATTTATTTTTTTATAGATGGAGTGGCTGGCTAATAGACTTCTAGCTTTCTCGAGATCGAATCTGGCTTCAGCAAGAATAATGTCGAAAATACGAAACATCTCAATAAATTCAGAGGAAGGCAACGGGACACCACTCTTGTGGACAATTTCCCAGGAATTATCTCAAAAATAATCGCCAACGACAGTCGTTTTGACGGATAAGGTCATCGGCTGACTGCGAGATTAAGACTCCTATTTTAACTCCGAGGTAGTATACTTACTCATTTATTATATTTCTAAATTTTTTAGAAAAATTAAAAAATCTTCTCATATAGGTTTATTTATTTCAAATTATCAATCAAATATCAATTCTGAAACTCTTTGATTTTCAAATTAACTCCCCCTTGTCTTAGGGAGTTCAATTAGTAGAATTAATTTCTCATTTTAGTAAAAAAAATTTTCTCTTACCTCCTTTATCATCACATTTAATAATATAATTTCTTATTTTCCCTTTCATGGATCATCCACTTCATTGATGTCTCGCTGATGTGCTTCATTCGAATCTTTTCTCATCAAAAGCTCACGAAACTTGAGTATATCATTGTTTTATATAATTAATTTTTAAGGTTTTTTTTTGCAGCATACTCCTCTAGCTAGAATAGCTTATTACTTTAAAATTTAAATTATTTTCATTAAAATAAATTAATTTTTAAAGTTCTTGTTTTCATAATTATTCTAAACCAATTTTCAAAATATTTCAATAACTTAAGTAAATATTCAGCAAATTTAATTTCACATCAAATTAATTTCAATCATAGCCTAAATAAATTTTCAAATTTAAATTTTTGGCAATTCATTAAATTAGTGGTTTAAAATCATTCAATAATTTAATTTTCGATAGTTTTCTTGAAATTATTCAATTTTTAATGATAAATAGAGAATTTGATGGCTGTATATGTATATAATTAAGTAATGGAGAGGGATTCAGCCAATGGGTAGCCTCTGCTGAATAAAAACTCCCAATTATAGAAAACGTTTCGGCTTTAATTAAATAATGCCATCATCAGTTCCTAAGAGTTGCTTGATGAGTCCTTGAAGACGAGCCCCATATTTGTGTATAAGGTGTCCGAGCATGATGATATTCCTCAATGGTTATAAAGTTGATACAATTTGATGGCTGTATATGTATATAATTAAGTAATGGAGAGGGATTCAGCCAATGGGTAGCCTCTGCTGAATAAAAAACTCCCAATTATAGAAAACGTTTCGGCTTTAATTAAATAATGCCATCATCAGTTCCTAAGAGTTGCTTGATGAGTCCTTGAAGACGAGCCCCATATTTGTGTATAAGGTGTCCGAGCATGATGATATTCCTCAATGGTTATAAAGTTGATACAATTTGATGGCTGTATATGTATATAATTAAGTAATGGAGAGGGATTCAGCCAATGGGTAGCCTCTGCTGAATAAAAAACTCCCAATTATAGAAAACGTTTCGGCTTTAATTAAATAATGCCATCATCAGTTCCTAAGAGTTGCTTG
The DNA here is from genome assembly GCA_024734495.1 of Forficula auricularia. NCBI lineage: Eukaryota > Metazoa > Arthropoda > Insecta > Dermaptera > Forficulidae > Forficula > Forficula auricularia. The sequence goes on along the minus strand of JALMQS010000828.1, from coordinate 5,701,846 downwards.
ATGAGTCCTTGAAGACGAGCCCCATATTTGTGTATAAGGTGTCCGAGCATGATGATATTCCTCAATGGTTATAAAGTTGATACAATTTGATGGCTGTATATGTATATAATTAAGTAATGGAGAGGGATTCAGCCAATGGGTAGCCTCTGCTGAATAAAAAACTCCCAATTATAGAAAACGTTTCGGCTTTAATTAAATAATGCCATCATCAGTTCCTAAGAGTTGCTTGATGAGTCCTTGAAGACGAGCCCCATATTTGTGTATAAGGTGTCCGAGCATGATGATATTCCTCAATGGTTATAAAGTTGATACAATTTGATGGCTGTATATGTATATAATTAAGTAATGGAGAGGGATTCAGCCAATGGGTAGCCTCTGCTGAATAAAAAACTCCCAATTATAGAAAACGTTTCGGCTTTAATTAAATAATGCCATCATCAGTTCCTAAGAGTTGCTTGATGAGTCCTTGAAGACGAGCCCCATATTTGTGTATAAGGTGTCCGAGCATGATGATATTCCTCAATGGTTATAAAGTTGATAGAATTTGATGGCTGTATATGTATATAATTAAGTAATGGAGAGGGATTCAGCCAATGGGTAGCCTCTGCTGAATAAAAACTCCCAATTATAGAAAACGTTTCGGCTTTAATTAAATAATGCCATCATCAGTTCCTAAGAGTTGCTTGATGAGTCCTTGAAGACGAGCCCCATATTTGTGTATAAGGTGTCCGAGCATGATGATATTCCTCAATGGTTATAAAGTTGATAGAATTTGATGGCTGTATATGTATATAATTAAGTAATGGAGAGGGATTCAGCCAATGGGTAGCCTCTGCTGAATAAAAAACTCCCGATTATAGAAAACGTTTCGGCTTTAATTAAATAATGCCATCATCAGTTCCTAAGAGTTGCTTGATGAGTCCTTGAAGACGAGCCCCATATTTGTGTATAAGGTGTCCGAGCATGATGATATTCCTCAATGGTTATAAAGTTGATACAATTTGATGGCTGTATATGTATATAATTAAGTAATGGAGAGGATTCAGCCAATGGGAGCTTCTGCTGAATAAAAAACTCCCGATTATAGAAAACGTTTCGGCTTACATAATTAAATAATGCCATCATCAGTTACATATACAGCCATCAAATTGTATCAACTTTATAATCCATTGAGGAATATCATCATGCTCGGACACCTTATACACAAATATGGGGCTCGTCTTCAAGGACTCATCAAGCAACTCTTAGGAACTGATGATGGCATTATTTAATTAAAGCCGAAACGTTTTCTATAATTGGGAGTTTTTATTCAGCAGAGGCTACCCATTGGCTGAATCCCTCTCCATTACTTAATTATATAAAGAAGAATTGATTTCGGAATTTTCAGATTCCCCACTTCTATATAATGCTCGCCCAGCGAGGGATTCACTTCTCGATCAAATCAGGTAATTTAAAAATTATATTTATAAACCTATTATATATACCTTTAAATTTATAGCTGTTTATTTTTACAGAAGGAACCCATCGTTTCATCGAGATGACCCTAGTCTGTCATCAGGGCCTCTCAGGTACTCAAACTTAATTATTGAACTATAATATTTCTTTTAGATATATCTCATTATAGTGTTTTTTTAACTTTTAAAATTAAAATTTGAATTTGATTTATAGATTGTATAATTTTAAAAAGTTTATCTCTCGATATATATTTATGTTATATACTAATTTTGCAATAATTTTCTTAAAGGTGACAAAATGACTTGATCATCGGCTGCCTGCGAGTTTAGCCTTTTCTTTTAACGACGAGGTTAGTATTTATTCTATAAGAATGTCTTCTCCTTTAGTAATTTCAAAGATATTGTCATGAAGATTTCATTATTTTTAATTATCCTTCAAGCCTTCTTGAGTTACAAATTAGATCCCCCTTATTTAATGCTCTTTATTCAAAATTCTTATAAAAAATGGTAGATAGAGCAAATTTCTCATTGATAAATTTATTATTCATCACCATATTTTTATTTAATCTCTTTTAATATTATATTTAATATCCATTTGTATAATTTCAACTTTATTTTCTCTTCTTTTTCATGGATCCTTCACTTTGGGGATGTTCCGATGCTGTCTTTTTTCACATCTGACACATTTATGATTTTATCACCTAAAGCGCACCAAATATGAGTATATTTCTTTTTAGCATGGCATTTAGTTTAAGATTTCAATGGGATTTTTTATAGCTAGAATATAGTAGGGAAAGAATTAGGATGTTTTTTCACTTTTCAGCATCCCTCAAGCTACAATCAGTAAATGCAATTCTTAACTTATTTTTCAAATATTTAAGTTTTTTCTTTCAATTATAATTTAATACATTTTTAATTAAATAATTTGGCTATTAAATGTTTAATAAATGCAATTTTAGAAAAATTAATCGCAATCATAGTTAAAATTGTTTTTCATTTTATTTTACTTTTCAATTTTTTGTAATCTTTAATATGAAAAATAAATTAAATTCTCTCTCATCATTTAATTTTTTAATAATATTTTTCTTGAAATTATTTAATTTTTAACGTAAAAGATAATCAGTTTAGGAATTTTCAGATTCCCATTTCATTTTCATCTGTAGTTGTGAATCAACAATTGGAGGATCTTCATAAAGTGAAATTTTATTAGATATATAGATTTTGCATAGGGATTTTCAGGTTTCGCCGCCTCGACCACCGATGGGATTCATCGCTATTTTAATATTAAATTTAATTCTTAGATTCAGAATATGTGATAGAATATTATTAAAAATAAATTCACAGTTTTAGTAGATTTAGTATGCAATAAATTATATAGTTTAGAGGGAGGGTGGGATGATATGCCATGCCAACGATGACGTTCTCTCTTTCTGTATTGGGAACCTGCACTCTTCCCTTTGATTTCCTTCCTGGAGACAGCAAATGCGGTGTCGTCTATCTTAGGCCTCTTAGGGATATTTGTGATGTGTTTCCCTCTCTTGTGCCCTCCAATTTAGTTTTAAGGTTATTTTAGTATTAAGACCCGCAAGAGAGCTAAAATCGACGCCACCCATTTGTTGGACCCATGAACGAGTCACGAGGGAAGTGACCGATTCGATCGGATTTCTAAAGATCGAGGTCCAGGTTCATCTTGCATGTGCTTGCATGTTTTGTGTCTTACCGAAAAGTCGTCGCTTGACGCCTTGTTCAAATGGAACAATGGGGTGGTAATGGGAGCCTGGTGACTTTGTGTCTTTGAGGGCGGGTTTGAGGTGGCTCTATGGACTAGAACGAAGACCAGAAGGTTGTCCGTTGCTTCCTCAGGATTAGCCTAAGGAAGAAGAGCGGCTGCCTTGTGGCTAGGGGCACGAGGCCTCTGCCGGCCGGTTGGCGGAGACGGTGCACTGCGTTTCTCATATATTTAACCACTTGCCTAATAGGTTTTTCATTTTTCCCCTTAGCTGGTAAACATACTGAAATATGAACATGGTATTTATAATTTATAGATGAGGCAAGTGGAAATGTTAGGTAGGATTTCTTTCAGCTCGCCCTGGTCTCTCGTTCTATCCGTATTCCAAAAAATCAAGGCCACTCTCACTGATACATACGTCTTCAGGCTCTCTCGAAGTCCGATTATAAGAATTCGAATTTTACTCTGATATTTCAAATTATAAGAATTTGATTTGGATGAAATAAAATTTGAATTTTCCGCGAATTAAAGGGATTTATTTCGTTTACTACATACGTCTTGATGACTAAATTAGTATGTAGTAAAAGAGGGGGGGGTTGCTACTAATGTTTATGTTCAGTGTTATAGGTGTATTCACTCAAGAAAACTTTTTTTCATTATCTGAAGACGATGAATAAGACAAGTGGTAGATCGATCGCCCATGTATCCATTGAAGCTGAATATATAATATTTCATTATTTATTTTTTCTCTTTTTTCGTAAATAATTGAGTGTTTGCGAAAATATTAATTCCAGCAGAAGACACACTCTTTTATTTGTCTCCTTCAATATATTTTTTGATTAACAAAAAATCAATGGAATTAGTAAATGAGGCCCGAGGAATTTGTTTTTTGTTTCAAATGGAAATCGTGTAAGCCAAAAGGTTGGACACCTCTGGTTTAGATAGTAGCGAATTATTTTCGCAAACACTCAATTATAATAATTCCAGCAGAAGACACACTCTTTTATTGTCTCCTTTAATATATAAAAATTCTGCTACTTCGCCAAAAAAAAACTTTCAATTTAATACAAAAAATATAGTTAATAAATGGCAAAGAAGCAAAAATGTTAATAATCTTTGAGTTCCTTTCCTTCAGGATTTTGTTTTTTAAATCATTTACCCGTTAAAATTTGTAATTGCTGAAATAACAAACAATTAAAAAATTCGAAATATGAGTATTCGAAATTTCGTTATTTTTTGAGCTTAATTTTGCCTTTAGTGAATTTTATTATCCCAATAGCTTCGGGGATATGTAGATTCATATTTTAAAAGTGAATAAAATATTGAGAAGCTAGGTGGAATATTTCTTTTCATTTCAATGTCTGATTGAAATTTCATACAGAAATGCAGTTAAAATATTTAAATCTTATAAAAATAGCTCAAAAATATACCAAAATTGTGATTGTTTTTTCGAAATTTTAAAATATTTTTTCACATTGAAAAATTTAAAAATTTGTCTTTTATTATTCGAAAAATTTTGGGGAGATTTTCAATTTCTTCTATTAAAAAAAAAAAATAAAAAAACTACTATCAGATCAAATTGTATCGGATATCTGTCTATTTTTTCCAGTAATATAAAAATTTAGATATTTTAAGGAAAATTTGTATCTTATGACAGGCGGCCGGCGGTCCGCGGGTTGGACATGGACATGCCTGATGATCTAAACAATATTTTACTTAGGCATATTTGAATGATTCATTTTCGATGATATCCATATAAGTAATACAATTGATACAATTTCTTTTTCTTATTATTTATTCATGTGTGTGTTTCTTTAGCTGAAGATGGGAGGTTGGTTTCTGGGGACGGAGACATCTCAACCCATCAATTCAATCCGTCGACAAGTCAGGACTACGGTAAGCATTCTTACCTCAATGTGATTTATATTTATTCGAATAAAAATAATATTATATCTTAAGGAGGTTCCGGACTGTCTATCAATTTTATAAGAAAATTCTCAAATTTTTACCATCGAATCATTGATGCATTAAATATTTATTCCCGAAATTTGAAGTTGATCGTCTGTCCCATTACAGAGAAATAAATTATTGAAGATTGTCACTTTTTAACATGGAAGTAAATGGACCGAGCCTTTAAAATGGCTATAACTTCTATACAAATTATACCATATTTCAACAAATTTATACAGATCAATAATTCAACTTTTATGAATCGAATGATAAATTTTTCGAATAGATTTGACAATATAGTTAATTAGTTATTCATAAATGTAAAAATAAAAAGTTATTTGCAGTCAACAGAATATAACAAAAGCACTAGTGTAGAATTCCAACTTATTTCTTGAAATCGTTTTTGTGTTAAATAAATGTTTTTATAATGAGAAAAAAATTATCTCAATATTCTTTTTATTAATATTACCAAAACAAAGATTTTTATTCGAAATTAACCTCATTATTAATAATTTGAAAGTTTATATTGGGAAAATAAGGATATGTTGTTGTGTGTGACTTTTTTTATTTATCCACCAACGTTTCGTCGACTTTGCCGACTTCTTCAGGGCTTCAAATAGTCATGTCACACATTCGTCTAAATTTTCTTATTACCTTCGTTACCATTCAAGGCCATCAGAATACAATTTTCAAAAAATATTTGGCACATTCACAAAAAACACAATTTTTCTCTTATAATAACAACTTCATCAATACAAACAGAACGAAAATCACATATATACAAAATAAAGGCAACCCGTTCTTCTTATAAAAATAGAATAGAATACTTTTCTTTTTTCTTCTCCGTTTTATCCCTTATACAAAATCTTTTAGACGAATGTGTGACATGATTATTTGAAGCCCTGAAGAAGTCGGCAAAGTCGACGAAACGTTGGTGGATAAATAAAAAAAAATACACATAACAACCTGTCCTTATTTTCCCAATATAAACTTTCAAATTATAAATTAAATTATGGACGGAAATGATAACTCATTATTAATAATTTTTTTTTATTAACAAATTTAGTAGGCAGAAATACAAATTATTTTTTCGAAGATCAACCGGATAGATAAGCTGTGCCAAACCTCTTAATTTAAATTTTGACATCGACATTGCTAATGACTATAAATTGAAGGTGGGATTCTTTGTAAATTATAAAAAATTATTTTATTAAATATTACAATATAAGACAGGGACTAGGTATATGTTAAAGTCATGTGATGGCCACATCAGCTTATTTTATTTATTATATTCTATTTTTAGCTATTATTTTGCTCTCTTCTTTTGAAATACGTACTTAAGTGAAATGTTCTTGGAAAAGTCAAATCTAAAAGCTCAACGCAAAGTGCTTTTCAAATACTCTTTTTTCTTTTTTACTTTCGGATATATTAAATGTATAAGGGAAACTGAGGCTGGGTTCTTTGCAACTCTGATCTTAAAGCAATTTTGATTTGTGAATGCTTCGGTGGTTGAATTGTTTCATAAAGCGAAATCAATGAGGTCTTTCTCTGTTTTATGCAAATAACCATATACAATTATACATATAAATATGTATATATGTATAATTTATTTGTCAGAGACTATAGTTTCGAGCAAGAGGTGAACCGCGACATAATATGCTGTACACCTACTTTCACTTGTACTTCCAAATATTTCCAAGTACTTCCAAATATTTTCAAGTACTTCCAAATATTTCCAGATACTTCCAAATATTTCCAAAATACTTCCAAATATTTCCAAGTACTTTCAAATATTTCCAGATACTTCCAAATATTTCCAAGTACTTTCAAATATTTCCAAGTACTTCCACATATTTGCCAAGTACTTGCCTAATAATTCCAAGTACTTCCAAAATACTTCCAAAGAGGTGTACACCTACTTCCAATCGCGGATCACCTCTCGGTTTCGAGTTAAGAAATGTTTCAACTGAAATAAAATGATTTCAGTTGAAACGATGATTTGTTCATCAAAATGCAATACGTTTCGAAAACTAATTATTAAATTATTTTCAAGGGCTTTGTGTTTCCGCTAGCGTCCAGTCTATCTCTTGGAATAACTTTCCAATCACTTGAAAGAAATTACATAATTAAATATCACAACATTTTCATTCTGATGATATACCGAATCTAAATGGTTAAATCTGAAACTTCTTTTTTGGTAAATTTCGTTTTGATTTTAATATTGCTAGCTTTTATCGAATCTTAGTCTATAACAGCTTATTCCCAGCTTGGGATACTGTTTTGTTGGATGTATTTTAAAAAGTTTAATGATAAAATATACCTACAAACAGACAAATATATGAATCCATTTATTTTTTAATAATGAGAGAAAAATTTGATAAATTTTATTTAATAGTTAATCTATATACAAAAAAGAAACAATTGTGGATAATGTTGTTTAAAAAAATCCGAGTGACAAGTTTTAGCTGCTTCGAATTTGTGCTTTCTACCTGTAGTTCAAAAATGGAGAAAATCGAAAGAAAAACAATCAAATATTTATATGAGGAACTAGCGATTGGTTGTAGCCGATGGGTGAACCGCGACCTAAAATCGTGTACACCTACTTCCACTTTCATTGCCAAGTGGAAGACAATAGATGACAATAGATCTAATGAATCTAATGAATTCCAAAGTAATTCTAAATAATTCCAAAGAGGGTATACATCCAATCACGGTTCACCCCTCGGTTGTAACTGATGTACTGAAAAGTGATGGACAGGTTGGTATTATTTTGGGGATTACTACGGCCTCAGCCGCATCCCGCATCCCGCATTTCAAACGAGACAAGTCTCTATCTTGGAAGTCGTCCGGACTTATATTTTAGTATTTCAAGGGGGTAATTAATCTGAGTACAAATTTCAAAAGTTTTAAAGAACGTATTAATGAACTGGCAAAATAACCCTCAGCTTATTATTTTACTTTCTCCACCCCCTTGCTTCATGAATCCCGCCACTTTCAAGAAAAGTACCTCCCCATTTTATTCACTTCTAAAAAACTTCTACTTCTTCGAGTGCCATACCTGAAATGGGTGTCTCCACATATACCTGTGCTGAGTGTGTTTAGTTGTTTTACACAGATATACGGGACCTACTTTTTAACGCCAGTTCCGAACGGCTAATTTGGAGAGGTCACTTGGCAATTATGCTCTTGGTAGGTTGCCATTACTTTCCAAGAGGAGGCGACTGCAAATATCTATCTGCCGAGACTCGGTTTCGAACCAGCGATCTCCGAGTCAGCAACCCAACACTCTAGCCACTGACCCACAGTCGCCTCTTCTAAAAAACTAGTAGAGCTTTTTATCACCTTGTGTTTATAAGACTTGACCGTTTTTATTTTTAGCATTTAATTCTAAAATTAAATCATTTTCAACCCCCCCCCCCCAGAAATTTCAATGATACACTCTGCTTCTTACCCCCCTCCTGTGGGCACCCCCGCTTTATCTCTTTATTAAAATATGATACCTTGTATTTTCAATATTAAATGCAAATTTTTTGAGTTCGGAAATCCTGGAAAGGGAGAATAGCATTCTTACAAAATTGCAGAAGGGGTTCTTTGGAAGAATAAGGTTGAGGAGCTCTGAAATAAAAGGAAATAGAAGAAAATAAATTATAAAATAAACTGATGTAGCCATCCCCATGACTTTACCATACACCTGGGTCCTGTCTTATTTAATATTGAATTAAAATAATCTTATCTTATCTTATTATATTAATCGAGCGATTCTTGTTTATATATCGGTTTCTCGAAAACGGCTCTAACGATTTCGCTAAAAATTGGTATTACTAGTAAGTCTCATGAGTTATTAGTCATGTATAAATTTTAATCCGATTTAAATAAAGAAAGGGGTGTAAATTAGTCATGTCACAAAATAAATATTTTAATCGTTCATATCTCGTCTTCGGTAAGTCGCAGTTTTCAAATTTTAAACTTAAGCTGTTTAGAGGCAGAAAGTTATCGAACACTTTATAATTATATACGAAAGAACCTCCTTCTTAATTTTGGGTCCTTTATCAATTAATAATATCTCCTTTTAATTATGAGACTATTTTACTAGAAATATCAGCTTTTTTCGATTTTGTTTGAAAATATTTTTAACCCCCCCCCCCCCCAAACCTTTTTTTTGGTCACTATCAATTTCACATAGTGAGTCATTTTCATAAGGGCACCCTAGCATATGCAAAATTTCGTACAAATCTATTAAAGGGTCTACAACTTAAATTGATAGTTATATTTTTTTGAACCCCCAATTTTGGCTCCAGAAAAAATAATAGCGCTCTTTTCAATTTATAGTATATTTCATTTTTTTTAGTTTGAAAATCTTATAATTTTAATTTCCCTCCCCCCCCTTAATTTTTGGTTCGATTTCAACCATAATCTAATCAGCTCTTAATCTCAAAGCTCCAAAACTACATGTGAAATTACGTTTTAATATTCCTACTAGTTTTGAGCTAGTGCGTCCACAAATATTTGAGTACGTACTAACAAACGTACCTACTAGCAGATATTTTGACAAAATAATTAATATCTCGAAAAATATTGTTTTTTCGATCTCCACTTATGAGGGCTTTTTTGTAGACCAAAATGCCATGGTTTCGCTCAATTTTTTTAATCAAAATAGTTTCAGCCATTTTTGAGATATTTCGAAAAAAAGGAACAAAAAAAACACTTTTTTCATGCACGATTACAATACTTGCCCATACACTGTATGGTAAAGTAATAAATTGACACGTTCTGATGTGGCCATCCACTTGACTTTACCATACACTTCTGGTTGAGTTTGGTACAAGGGCCTAGATTTTCACCCCCCCCCCTTCCATTTTGAGCTGTTAGTTTTTTCATTTTTAGACTTCTGGGACCCAGTGATTATGTATACAAAATTTGGTTAAATTTGGTTCAAGGGCATAGATTTTCATTTTTTGATCCTACACCCACCCACCTTTGGGCGGTTAGATTTTTGCATTTTTAGACTTCTAGGGGCCCACTGATTATGTGCACAAAATTTGGTTGAGTTTGATCAAATGGCCTAGATTTTTATTTTTTGACCACCCCCCCACCTTCTTATTTTAGAGCCAGAAAAAAATATTTTCTTTATTATATGTTCATTTTATAGTATATTTCATTTTTTTTTTTGTTTTTTAGTTTGAAAATATTATAATTTTAATTTTTAACACCACCCCCATCCTCCTCTTAATTTTGGGTCGATATGCACCAAAATCTAATCAGCTCTTAATCTCAATGCACCAAAACTACATGTGAAATTTGGTTTCGATATTCCACACTAGTTTTTGAGCTAGCTCGTCAACAAATATTTCGTAACACATAGACTAACAGACATTTTGATAAAACAGTTTTATTTCGAAAAATATAATTTTTTCGATGTTTGCTTATTAAAACTTTTTTGTAGACCGAAATGCCATGGCTTCGCCCAATATTTTTTAATCAAAATTGTTTCAGCCGTTTTTGAGATATTTCGAATAAAAAAGTAAAAAAAAAAACACTTTTTTCACGCACGATTACAATACTTGACCATACCCTATATGATAAAGTAAAATATAATACACTGATGACAATTCAGTACGATTTCAAGGTTATGTTGTTGACAAATATACAACCTTACGACAATTGTTCTAATTCTGACAATTTTAATCATAACTTACTGGTGGGACCAATTTTGTCAAACGGCGGAAACTTATTTGTACACCTATTATAATTTAAAAATTCAAATTGCCGTTAGTAGCATAGTTAAAATTTTTCTAAAGAAAATCACAAGAGATTGTCTACTACTAAAGCTGAGATTTTAAGGATGATTTTGATTATATGTCAGAAGGGTTATATTGAAATCCTCGGGAATTATCCCCTCGAAATACAACCCTTCTGATATATAATACAAATCATTCATAACACCTCATTTATTTTTAGTGCTGTCAGAAGGGTTGTACGTATTCTGGGAATTATTTTCGATTCCAAAATGAGCTTCAAGACACATATTTGGAAATCGACTAGGAGTATCAGAAAACTCTTTTATAAATTTAAGATTCTGAGAGGCATTCTTAGTTATGAAGTTCTAAGAATGATCTACTTCTCCTTGTGTCAGTCTTTACTGTTGTATGGGGTTTTGGTCTGGGGAATACAAGTGAATTTATTTTAAGGGGTCTTTCTGTTGCTCAGAATATTGTTATTAGGATTATACTAAAAAAGCATCCAAGATTTGCCACACTGGCGTTATATGATGAGTTTAGGGTACTAAATTTAAGACAATTATTCCTATGAATGCTTGTATTCATTTATATAGAATAAATTGTACAAATTACAATTTGCATTATTACCCCACACGTATATTTAGCAGAACAAATATAATTTTGCCCAGAATTAAAACTGAATTATACTCGAGACATGCTCAAATTGTTGGCCTGAGAATTGCAATAAAGTATAGATATAATTATGATCAATTTAGAAATGTTAGACATATAAAGAGTTTTTTTAATTAATTCTGGATTTCTAAGAATGTGATATTGTATGACGTTTTTATTTTATTTTGTTTCGATTTACTTTATTTTATGTTGTTTTACTTTTTAATTTGTCTTTGTTCTTTTATGTCTTTAATTTAAAGTAATTTATTAAATTTATGTTTTTGAATTTTTCTGTTAATTTTTCTTAAAATTTAAATCTCGACTCAAGATTAATCTTACAGAGGGTTAAATTTTATTTTATTTCATTTTAATACAATACATATAGTTGGGTTCATGATTTGAATTTTGATTCTGATTTTAATTGATAAATATTGTTAAGGTTCAATATGTATTAATATATATGTAAACTGTGTATGTAAATTGAGCCAAATAAATAAATAAATAATAAATAATAATAATAATATTCTCAAGAGAGTGAATTCTGGAGGATTTTCGAAAAAAAGAAACAAAACACCCACTTTTTTTCATGCACGATTACACTACTTGACCATACTCTGTATGGTAAAGTAAAAATTATACATTTTATTATTTACTATATTTTCATGTTAAAATAAGATTTAATACTTCGTTATATGTAAGAAATGTTCAATATTGGTAAGAAACTAAACCGCTATTTTAGTCAGCGGAATAATTAACGAACAATGTGTTGGGTGTTGTTTTAATTGGCAGCCCCCAAAGCTCAAATATTCCGAGAGAAGAGCTCCGCGGCGCGCATGGGTCCGAGCCCCTGTCCCCTTGGCCCCCCCCGGCCGCGGCGCTAGGCAGCAGCGCAGCTGAGGGGGCGGAAAGCGGCGCTCGCCAGTCGGCAAGCAGACAGCCGCCAGGAAACACTCCGCCAGTACATTACCGCCTCCGTGAGACTTCGTTCGCGTATTGCCAGCGATCTCAGGTAAGTCAATGTCTTCTTTCATCACTAAAAACCTCGTTCAATTATTCATTCTTTAGTGAATTTACTCAAATTATCCTAATCAGAATATATTTTGATATAACTATCCTGTCATCACAAAAAATTTCTCCATCATAAAGATTTATTTATTTATTTACAATATATTTCATCTAATATTTTAAATTATTTGATGTGTAGCGGTTGAAGCTTGTATTTTTGTGATTAAATTTATTAAAGGAAGAAATTGTATTTATATCACACATAATTAATTAATCTTATTATATTAAAAGAGCAATTCTTGTATATATATATTCATATTATATTAAACGAGAAATTCTTGTATATATATATATATATATAGAATCAGTTTCTCGAAAACGGCTCTAACTATTTGGATGAAATTCACGGGTTAGGGGGTTTTTGGGTTGACACTTCGATCTGTCACAGTCTCATCTTCGGGTAAGTTGTTTTTGGTGGTTTTTTTGTTAATTGAAATAATTATTCACAGGTGCTTGTCTCGATAAAAATATATAATTATATTTTTATTAAATTTTCTTTTAATAAAATTAATTGGTTTTTTTTATTTTAAATTCCACTAATAGATTATTACAATTATTATTATATATTAGAATTTACCAATTTAATTAATTAAAGATATTTTTCTATAAAATAATTTATTAGAATATCAATTTCATTCTCTTAAAAAATCCGACAATTCGAAAGATCGTGCCTCCTTCTTCAGGATAAAAAAAGGGTCAACGAAAGAATCTCCGTGTATTTTAATATATTATTTTTAATTGCAATTACATTTAAAACTTTGTGGCCAGTGATACGTCCTGATGATGGCCATAGCGGGTGTAAATGTTGGTAAAAATATAAATTAAGTTTTATTTCAATTTTATTTTATTTTGGCTGCGATTAAAAATCGACCTTTTTACTTGAATTTAAAATTCAAAATAATATTAATATATCAATTTTAATTGAATTAAAAAATTACCGAGCATCGCTCGGTGTTCCAGGTACTTATAATTATTTATTCAACACTAACAAATAATACAATATAACTACGACGTTTCGATCGGCTTATTCTGCGACCGTTCTCAAGTATGAACATTGAGCACCCACTCCTATTTTAGGTCAACTTTTGCAATTTTAATATTTTTATTTAAACTACAAATGCCGATAGTAGTAGTTTTTAAATTTCTAAAGAAAACAAGAGAGATGGTCATTTACTAAATCCGAAGTGTTATGGATTACTTTTATTATGTCAGAAGGGTTGTTTCACTTATAACTCTTCGAATTTATTTTTCGAATTTTGTAGATCACTATTTCTTTTGTTTTCTTTGTAAATTTTTAATATTAGGCTTGTTAACTGTTAATGTGTTAATTGAAATAAATAATAATTGTAAACAACACGAGAGATGTCTTTTCCTGAATATGAGCTCTTATAAATAATATTTATTAAATGTCAATATGGGTGTATTTAACCCCCTTTCGAATAAAAATTATTCCACAAGTCGGATCCGAATGATTTTTTAAAGAAATCTTAATTCTAATTAAAAAAAAAAAAAAAATTGTCCAGAGTAACAGTGTCGATATATAATAAATATTATAAAATTATATACCCACATATGGTACATACATATTACAATATCACATATATAGTATATATATTAAAAAGGTATATGTTTATTTATTTCAAACAGAGGACACCATCGTTGATTTCTTTTTGAAAATTGTAATTATACTTAACTTACATATAAATTTTAAAAAATCTCCTGACGAGAACATAATATTATAAATTTTCGCTCACCGGTCAGTGAATTTGCTCAACAATTTTCATTTTTACTTTACCATACAGTGTATGGTCAAGTATTGTAATCGTGCATGAAATAAGTGTTTTTTTCCTTCTTTTTTTCGGAATATCTCAAAAACGACTGAAACTATTTTGATTAAAAAAATTTAGCGAAATCATGGCATTTCGCTCTACAAAAAAGCCTTAATAAGTGAACATCGAAAAAATTATATTTTCTGAGATAATAATTGTTTTGTCAAAATGTATGTTAGTCTGTCTGTCTGGTTGTCTGGTTGTTAGTTAGTCTGTGCGTTACCAAATTTTTGTCGACGAGCTAGCTCAAAAACTAGTTTGAATATCGAAACCAAATTTCACATGTAGTTTTGGTCCATTGAGATTAAGAACTGATTAGATTTTGGTGCATATCGACCCAAAATTAAGGGGGGTGGAGGGGTGTTTAAAAATTAAAAATCTAGGCCGTTTGAGCAAACTCAACCAAATTTTGTATATATAATCAGTGGGAAACCAGAAGTATAAAAATGCAAAAACTAACCCCCCCCCCTACATGATTATAAATAATTTTAGGGGCCAGGTTGTATGGTAAAGTCAAGTGGATGGCCACATCAGAACACGTCAGCTTTTTTTAAAGAGATTTATACTTTTTTTCTCTGACTATGTGTCATTTTCGATTTCAATACTCATGACAACTCAACATCAAAAGCTTGTAAAAAGTTCATTCTGGTGCTATAATGTTTTTATTTATTTTTTTTTATTTACAAAATGAAAAATCGATTAGATTTTGGGTTTACTAGTTTTACAATTGTCGTTTTAAAAATGCATTTTTATTTATTTATTTATTTTTTTACAGTAAAACTACTAATGAAAAAAAATAATTTTAATTTACCTCACATACCTCAAATTTAAAAAAAAAGGAAACATTAGAATCAATAATTATTATTCATGTAAATTTAAAAAATGAAAAAATAATTAAAAAGATTAATAAAAGTGAAAAATTAAAAATGAATAATAAATAAATTCAATGAATTTAATATAATAATATCTGGTTATCCTAATCGTGTTCGCTGGCGATATTGAGTTAATTTATTATAATCATAAATAAATTTAAAAGAAAATTCTATCGAAAATTATTTATTTTAATCTATTTAGTCTGTATTTTTAGTTGAACTACTAATGATTTCTATACTCTTCTTCAATCTAGACATCTCGAGAATAATGTTCTAGTCCATCCAAGTGGGTTCATTCCTAGAATAACAAATATTTCCAATTGACTAAAACTCGTCTGAACTAGTTATTTGTTCCCAGCAGCTTCGTCGATATCAATAGAATCGAATTCTTCTATTCGTAACCTTTTTGAAAATAAATCTCTCCTTTAATCAGGGTCGTGTGGTGATTTTTCATCCCTAAGATTCTGTCCAAAAAAGGACCCTTCATTTCCGAAAATTTTATTTTATTATTCTCAAAATTCATCGATAATAGCTTAATATAATTTTTCAAAATAGTCTTATCTTCACTTTGACTACTTACAAGGGCAAGTAAAAATAATTCACCTTTCTAACTTAAAGGCTCTGTCTTAGTACTTTTACAGTTTTTTTGCTTGATATAAAATAATTAGTTTAGATGTAAAAAATTACGATACCTATGGTTTGCGTCTACGGCTTGCACAAAGCTTCTTTGTTTTTATTATTAATGTTTTTTCTAAAGTAAAGAAAAAATTTTTAGAAACTTTTTAAAATTTAAAATATAAAATACTAGGTAGGTTTCACATAAATAAAAGATCAGATGCTTGTTTAGCACGACTCTATATATTTAGATATTTCGGAGTATAAGCAACTTCAGGAGTTCACAAAAGGACACTGAAGATTGGGCTTAATATATATAGAGTCGTACTAAACAAGCATCTGATCTTTTATGTGAAATCTACCTACCTAGTATTTTATATTTTAAATTTTAAAAAGTTTTTAAAAATTTTTTATTTACTTTATACTATATAGATTAGTCCAGATTAATTTGCCACAACGCTGTCGTAATGCCGTCGACAGGGAGCGCCGCCGGAATATTTGCGGCAAATTTGAAATATAATCGTAATTTGGACTCGAATTTTGAAATGAAAGACTCCAATTGATTTTGAATTAAGAAACATTAAATATATTGATAATTATTCCTCCTCCCCGCCCCCCCCCGCCACTCAAAAATTAAATATTCAATTTGCTTTTCTTTGCGCACAGAAAGAGCACACGCCCGAGTTTCTCATGTCAATACTGGAGCAGCCTGTCATACAAACAACACCTGATCTCTTTTAAATATTCGGAGCCTTATATCGATTATCGATCCCAAATTTAAAAAAAATGATATAATATAATTCTCCTCCTCACACGATCCCACTTATTTAAATAAATCTACATATTTCCACACAAAAAATATCACAATGCTGTAGATTATAGAAATAAGAAATACTCCCAGATTTATATCTAGATTCTCATTTCTGTAGCTGTGTCAAGACGAAAATGAGGCGAAACTTTTAAGAGACTATGTATTTTTGGGAGTTTACAGGTATACATTTGGAGTGTGGTTTTTTAAGAGGAATACAATTTCTGGACCGAGACGCTCTTTTAATATGTTTCACCAAGAACCTACACCATTCTCCCATAACAAAATATTTTTTCTATCTAATTATAAAATTATTTTTGACCTTCTCATAATAATGTATTCAAAAAAAATTATTTTATTCGTTTATATATATTCGAGTACCCAGTTTTTTTTATGTTGCATGTACAAATAGATGCTAGGCAGGGACGCCGTCCGGTCATGCGGTATCCTTAACTGATATGCCAATACAGTTGTCTAAATATCAGGGGCTCCCAGGATCGAGGAGTAGCTATTAAATGACCGGGCTGATGTTGCTACTTCCGCGAAAGTTTTGAACATGATTGTGTCTAGTAATGCTTCCCCACTCTCTGCTCTCTAGACGGTCAGTTTGTCTGTAAAACAATTTTGCTGGCTGGAAAATTCACCAATGATCACTTTGCCCTTTGAAGGCAAAAATAAATAAAATATAAATGTTTGTTGTTAATAATATGTATAATTATTTAAACCGGTATATGTATACTAGTATATGTATAACAATGTGGTTAAACAATCTTGACTTTTATTAATTTTTTTTTTTTTTTTGTGGCTTTTCGGCCTTTTTAGCCATAAGCCACTTTACGATACTATATATTTATTTTTCAAATTTGTCTCTACCCCCGGGGTCAGATTTTAGCAGGATGCCTCGAGTCGGATTCGAACCAGGGTCCACTTGGTTAGCAGGATGACGCGCTACCACCTGGCCTAATCCGACCCCCCCAACTTTTATTAATTAAATGAAGTTATATAATTTAATAATAAAACAACAAATATTGATGTTATTAAAACAATATTTTGTGCTCGGCAAAGAGCCACTTCTTTAAATGAATAAACTTAAATATTTAACTGATATTTAAAATGTAAGATTTATATATATATATATATATTATTGTTGATTCCTTTTCAACAATAACGATGACACTGAATCACACGGAACGATAATTCGATAAATATTAAAAATAAACGGTAAACGGTACACGATAAATTAACGAAACGAAAACAGACCCTTCACTTCTTGATACCTTGCCAACTCGACACATATGATTCTCTACTTCCACGTCATCGAGTCAGTCCTACTCGACTAATTCTCTCTTCAAACACTAGGCTCCCGGAATATAACCGCGGCAAATTTATTTTGGTTACAATAAGGTAGGCAAAATATTATTTAAGATAAGCGTCTAAGTGCAATCAAA
The DNA here is from genome assembly GCA_024734495.1 of Forficula auricularia. Taxonomy (NCBI): domain Eukaryota; kingdom Metazoa; phylum Arthropoda; class Insecta; order Dermaptera; family Forficulidae; genus Forficula; species Forficula auricularia. The sequence goes on along the minus strand of JALMQS010000828.1, from coordinate 5,683,687 downwards.
TACTTCTGTAAAAACATCTTTTAGTTCATCATTGACAATTAATTTTTGTATTCAATTTATAGATTTTAAATGAAATCAGACGTCGAGTACCTACATGTAAACTAATTTATTTTCAAGCTCATAAAATCAAAATATTTTCCATAAGATACCGAAAATGATTCAAATATGAAATATGGAAAATTCCATTCATATTCTAACATTAAAAAGATCCATAAATTTTAAATTAAAGCTTAGCGAAATAAAGCTAAATGAGATTCATACATGACACGGTATGAAGATACTCTCGACGTTCTGAAATTTTAAGGATGCGCCTCACGCCAGTGCCATTTAATCATTTTCAAATTAATTATTTCGATTTTAAATCCAGAGATGAATGAATTTGTTGGTAACAACAAAATCAGAATAGAAGAATGGGAAGATTTCTTCGGTAATCTTTACAAGAGCACTATATGCCCTAATGTCGAACCTTTAACTTATAATATTGACGACATATTCTTTTCTACGGAAGAAATAGAAAAAGAAGTAAAAACTCTGAAAAATAGAAAGTCCCCGGGCCCTGACAACATATCCAATGAGATGTTAAAGTATGGTGGTGGCGAGCTTGTCCTGAAGATCACCCAAATGTTTCAGAACATCTTGACTCAATGTGAAATCCCTAAGTCTTGGAAAGAGAGCTTAATAATTCCTATATTTAAGAAAGGTAGTAAAGCAGACCTTAATAACTATCGTGGTATAAGTTTACTAAATACTATTCTAAAGCTCTTTACTAAAATTATCTTAAACAAACTGCTGGACTACATTAAACCGAGAGAGGAACAACAGGGTTTTAGAAAGAACCGCTCAACAACTGACGCTATATTTATTATAAGACAAATAGTTGAAAAATCAATCGAATTCAACAACCCGGCATACTTATGTTTCATAGATCTTAAAAAAGCTTTTGATCGGGTAAAATTAGAAGATATAATAGGTTGTCTCAGAGAAAGAGAGGTTCCAGAAAGATTAATTAGGATAATAAAAGATCTAAACACAAATACAAGAGCAAAAATAAAATCGAATAACCAGATATCGGGATCTATTTCAATAACAAGTGGAGTGAGGCAGGGCGATTCGTTAAGCCCTTTGCTCTTCAATCTCATTATGGATAAAATTTTAGCATATTTGACGACCCATCTTGGATACAAAATGGGAGAAAACTCCATACAGGCTGTGTGCTATGCTGATGACGTGGTTTTGGTGTCGGACAGCGAGCAAAATCTGCAAACTCTCTTGTCTCAATTCGATCAAATTGCAGAAAGATTAAATATGGAAATATCCATTGAAAAAACAAAATGTATTGTGATAGCGAAAGAACACCTTAACTGTGAAATTAAACTTAAAAATACAACAATAGATCAAGTTGAAAAATTTAACTATTTGGGAGCCGAGATTTCGGCGCACAGAGATCTCAGCCAAGAGGTTAAAACCCAAGTAACAAAAGGAGCTAGGATAGCTGGATGTCTATATGGTTTGGTCTGGAAAAACAAATATATGTCAGCAAAAAGCAAAGTACGAATTTATAAGACCTGCGTACGTCCAGTGTTGACATATGCAGCAGAAACCAGAGCATCAACAATTACCACCCAACAACTACTCCGAACAACAGAGATGAGAATAATAAGGGCTATACACGGGAAAACATTAAGGGATAGAATCCGCAGCAATGATCTAAGGGAACTAAGCGGAATCCAGGATATAGTGGAATGGATCGATGTGAGAAAGAGAGGATGGGGGGAACATGTGGAACGAATGACGGATGACCGCCTTGCAAAAATCGTGAAGGAAAATCGCCCACGTGGCACACGGAGCAGAGGGCGGCCGAAAAAAAGATGGAAGGATGTCGCAGCAAGAAACTAACGTCTTTATTCTTTTTTCTTATTGGAAGAACAGGCGAAAGCCTATAGAGAAGATGAAGAAGAAGAAGAGAAGAAGATTTTAAATCCCATTCGTAAGAACATGAAAATCCATTTATATAAAAATATTATAAATTTTCTCAAAGTAATGGAGAAAAATATTTTTAAAGAATTTCGGCTTATTATTATTATTATTTTATTTTTTTAATGCAAGTTGAGAATCTAGAAAGTCAAAACACTTTCTTTTCTTTCTTTCTTTTTCATACGTACAGACATTTTAACATTAGAGTGAACTTAATACAAGATTCGGTTCTTGAGCTGTCACATAATATATCAAAATTGGGTCAACCATAAAATAAACTGATATGGCCATCCATATGATTTTACCATACACCTGCCCCTTCTCTTATATTTAATATTTAATAATATTATTTATAATCATTTACGATAGAACCCCCCCCCCCTCCTCACCCTCTGAATTTTGAACTGATAAGGAATTTACCATATCTCCTTATAAATGAGATTCTTCTATTGTAAATATCAGCTTTCTTCGATTTTTGTTTGGAAATTTTATTACTGAAAATTATTTTTGAGCCCCCCCCACCCTCTTTTTGGGTCACTATCAATTTCACATAGTGGGTCATTTTTATAAAGTCATATATGGTACATACGCGAAATTTTGTACAAATCGATCAAAGGGTCTTGGAGTTGTATTAATATAATAGCCCCCCCCTCACCCAAAATTTTGCCCCCGAATAAAATAATGCCATCATTTTTTTTTATTATAGATCTCTTTTATAGTAAATTTTATTTTTCTTGTCTTTTAGGTTTGAAAATTTTATGATTTTAATTTTTTAAGAGCCTTTGACCCACTTAATTTGGTTCGATTTCATTGCAATGATAAAATATTCTTCGACAAATTAACCATCATATCGGTTCGATTTGGATAGATTTAGTTATGCACGGTTAGATATCCCCAGCTAGGGCCGTTTTTCTAAAAAAAAAAATTAAAAAAATAGATATTTCTATCCGAACATAATTTTATTTTTACTTTATTTATCAATTTACCTACTAGAACTGAGTCTTTACACATGAATTAAATCTTTTGAATGGAAATGTTTGATAATAATAAAAATACATATGAGAATTGAGAATTTAATATTTACTCGAAGACAAGATAATAAGAAAAAAAATAAAAAAAATGTAATTAAATAGAGAAAGGAAAAATAAGAAAGAAAATATAATAGAAGAATAGAGGAAGTGGGGGCCTTATCTTAAAAAAGCTCCCAGTCATGTCGGATAAACTGAAGAACAAAACCCTAGGATTTTTCTTTATTTATGAATAGATATTTCTAGAAGAAAATTAAAAAAAAAATGTATGAATTCAAAAAAGAAAAAGGGTTCGTTAAGAAGCATCCCTTAGAAAATGCCCGGGGGCTTTAATGCAAAATAATTTTAATAGTTGAGAAAGAGAACAAAAAAATAAAAAGATGCTTGGAGGGAATATTAGAATTAGAATGTGAAAACATAAATAATTTCAATTTAAGATTTGCATTTTATTTAGGATTTTAACATAAAGATTGCATTATAATGGTATTTACTACTGATATACACATTTTAAACTTTCTTTATGAATTTTTAAATGGATCACAGTTAGAAAATTTGTTTGTTTTTATAATAGATTTTGATTACAGAATAAAACAGGTCAAGTTGCATTCAAAATCTGTTCCAAAACTCTCTTCTGGCATATAATTAATAGAGATTGTGGTGTTGGTGCAAGGTGAAACATCTTTAATAAAGATCAAAATAAATAAATATTTTATGAAATATTCATTTACTATGAGTTAATAATTTTTAAGGATTTAGGTGTCGGTTCTAGGTGAAACATTATAAGTAACTTATGAGGAGAAATTTCTAGGTTAGATTTCACAAAAGGAAATATTAAAACAAATGTATGTTTTTTTTTGTTTTTTTTTGAGTTTGATTCACTCGATATATATTTCGGGTTATTAGCCCATCTTCAGGAGTTGAAATAAAAACTGAGTTCTTATTTGAACTCCTGAAGATGGGCTAATAACCCGAAATATATATCGAGTGAATCAAACTCAAAAAAAAACAAAAAAAAACATACATTTGTTTTAATATTTCCTTTTGTGAAACCTAACCTAGAAAATTCTCTTCATAAGTTACTATGAGTTAGGTTTTCTAGGTCATTTAATATATACCGGGTGAGTTTTTTTTATCTTGAGACAGTCTTATAACTCAAAAGCAGTACATTATATGAAAAAAAGTTTCAAATAAAAGTTTATTTATATAGAGGGGGAAACTAAACTACGTTATTGTTTGTCGACCTGGAACAAGCTTTCGAGGGTATTTCGATGTCAAGTTCTGTTTTTTAGATGGAAACCTATATATTTCGTTTCACATTGATAATCTAAAAAAAAAAAAAAAAAAAAACTGAACAACTTTCATAAGAACTATTTTTTTATTCGATATCAAATAAACAAAATATTAAATTATTTTAGATCTCAAAAAAATCATAATAATTATTTTTAACAATTATTCTACTTATATATCAACTAATAATGATTAAATAATTAATTATTAAATAAATAATTACTAAATCGAAAAGCCACAACAATGAAAAGTCTTTATAATAATTTTAATACTTCATTATACACAGATTTAAGAGATTATTTTCTGCTTATTGAACTAATTAAACTTTTTGAGTTTAAAAAAGTTTATTTTTAGTGTCAATCCAGTAGATAGTTATATTGTACTACCATAATAAAAATGTAGCATTTTTTGTTGAAGACAGAATTGAAATGGTCTTAATTTATGGTGAATGTGGAAGAAGTGTTATGGGACTGAAATTGAAATGGATGCCGAGCGTTTTCCTGACAGGGATACACCCTCACGAGCTTCATTTTATCGTGTTGTATATCTGTTTAAAAAACAGCTAGTGTAAAGATTACGAAGAAACTGAAACAGACCAAAAACGAAATTGGAACTGGAATTCATCCCGAAGACTTGCGTTAACACTTTGGAATGTCACAGAGCAGTGCGAAAATTATTAAATTATTAATTATTATTAAATTATTTATTTAATAATCATTATTATTCGATAATTAAGTTGAATGATTGTTAAAAATAATTATTAGGATTTTTTTGAGATCTAATAATTGATTTAATATTTTGTTTATTTGATTCGGATAAAAAAATAATTCTTATGAAAGTTGCTCAGTTTTTGTTGTAGATTATGAATGTGAAAAAAATATATAGCTTTCCATTTAAAAAACAGAACTTTACCTTGATTTATCCTTGAAAGCTTGTTCTAGATCGACAAAAAATAGCGTAGTTTAGTTTCCCTATCGATATAAATAAACTTTTATTTGAAATTTTTTTTCATATAATGTACCGTTTTTGAGTTATAAGACTGTCTCAAGATAAAAAAACTCACCCGGTATATATATTGAAAAAATTTACCTTTTTTATTTTTTTAATTTTTAATGTGAAACAATTGACTTAGAAAAGCTAACTCATAGTAAATGAATGTTTCATAAAATATTTATTTACTTTTATCTTTATGCCTTTTTGCAAATGGCCAAACTGTTCCAAAGCCGGCTAATTCTTGCCAAGATGCTGGCTTTTATGAGTTCAGATACACTCTCAGCTGGATTATGCCTTCTCATTTCTGGTTATGAGTTTCAAAATAATCTAAATGCATTTACAGTGTCAAAATAGCCATTTCCAAAACTAACTAATTTCGAAAAACTGTTCCAAAATTGGCAAATTGCTTATCAAATTTGTTTATAGCTAATTTATATAAAGTGTTAACGATTTGAAATTTTATGAAATTATATTTATTATTCATTTACAGACAATTTTATCTTAACACATCAAAAAATAATATACCTGTTTAATAATTAAATTTTTTTCTATTTTCCCTGGAAACTATACCCAATGCAACTAGGCAGTTTTGGAAACTATAGACGTAGTTAGGGGGGCATAGGGGGCACTGCCTCACTACAAAACTCATTGCCCCCCATAGAAAAATCAAAACTCCATCATTACGAGGCATCATTTATGTATTTTTCATTAAATTATTTCGTCAAAATTTGTCAATTCAACTAAAAAGTTAGTTGATCTCTAATCGGATTACCGAAATTGAACCTTGTGGTGGCTAATCAGCTGGCCGATTACCCCCCTCTAGGAAAACTTCCTAACTACGCCAATGTGGACAATTCATATATAATCTATCTGTCATGACCTTTAATATTTACATATAAAAAAGATGGTCCCTAGCAAGCGAAGAATTACGAAGTTCGCCGGGAAAGCAAGCTAAGCCCTCCAGACGGCCCTAGTATTGAATTCATGCAAAAAATATTTGCTCATTGTTCTTAAAAATGTCTGGAACGTGAAGAAAAAACATTTTCAACCGTGATTTGTTTTCTGATTGTCTTTGTTTCTGTATGTATCAGTGGCTGGCGGTGACTTTTCGACCAATCCCCTTCAATTTTCTTCTAATTGAATTTTGATCCACTTGTATCTTGAAATTTACGAGTCATATATATTTCCAATGTCAATACAATATTTCACCAATTTCAAGAATTAGAAATTCCCTTTGATGTGATTACTGGGAATTTCAAATACTAATTGATCATTCCAAGAGAGAAATCAGACCCCACAGTGACACCTAACATTTGATTTTATTGCAAAACTTTGAAAGATTAAAGGAAAATAAATTTCAGAAGTATCAGAAGATTGAGAGTCAGAAAAATTATTACATTTACCGTTCATATTTTTGAATTATTATTAATTACCAGTTCATGTGATAAATTCTTATAAATTATTCACTTTAACCTTTTGATTTGGTTAGTATTAATAGTAATCGTGATTCTTAATATTAATCGATTAATCTTATCAACATGATATATATAGTTATGAATGTATATTAATTTAATTGGTAAATTTTTAAAATTTTGATATTTTGTAACATATTTAGTTATTTTTTGGTGTAGGATGTTTGTAGTACTCTACCTCCAAAAAAGTAATATAATTGCTGAAAGGTCAAAAAAATGAATAATTACACTGCTCGACAAAAGTTAAACAAAAATTTCTCCCTTTAAACCTAACAATGTATTCCAGTAGAGTTTCATAGGCTGATTATTATGCAATTTACCGAAGTTTTATTACACGTCAGAGTTTTGTGATATTATCGATCAAAATTGAGAAAAACCCCATTTTGACTTATTTTCGAGTCCCATTAAATATTAAACAGCAATATTTGAAATCAAAATATTTTGTTGACGTAATAGAAAACAGCTTCCTCTTTGATTTTCAAATCATCACTTGAATTTAGCTCAATTAGAACTCGAGTTATAACTAAAAATCTAAGACCTTATGTTATCTATGTTTATTATCTTTTCTAATCACCTAGTTTTAGTTTTTTAGTTATAACTCGAGTTCTAATTGAGCTAAATTCAATTGATGATTTGAAAATCAAAGAGGAAGCGGTTTTCTATTACGTAAACAAAATATTTTGATTTCAAATATTGCTGTTTAGTATTTAATGGGACTCGAAAATAGGTCAAAATGGACTTTTTCGTAATTTTGACCGATAATATCTCAAAACTCTGACGTGTTGTAAAAATTCGGGAAATTTCATGAAATCAATTGTTAGGTTTAAGTGGAAAATTTTTTTGTCGAACAGTGTTATTTAATTAAAACCATATTTCCTGATCCGGAATCATATTATAGTGGAATATTTTCTAATGAAATGAAACCAAGGACTTTTCCTGTTATCTATCTACTCGCCGCTTCTTTTCCTCTTTTTTTCTCGTTCGGATGATTCATTTCGTTTATTATACTAAATTTTATTTTCTTATAACATTAATTCATTTTTAACCGACTTCAAAAAAGGAGGACGTTCTCAATTCGACTGAATTTTTTTCTTGTGTCTATGTTACCTCATATCTTCGTCAATTATGAACCGATTTTGATGATTTTTTTGCATTGGGTTCAGTTTAGTTTCTGATTGGTCCCGTTTTTTCGATCACATTTTTTTTGAATCATTATTATATTTATTATGTTGATTTTATTCAAGAGTACCTAATATTTCTTTGAGTTTAAAGATTTTTTAATATATATTAAATATAATGAGAATTTTGTGAAATTTTTCACTCAAAAAAAGTGCATATTTGACACTTGGCTTAATGTCTATAGAATACGCTATCATTTTATATTTCATTGGTATTGGACCTTTTTTGATATGTTTGTTCAGGCATAACTTCTTTGTTTATGAACCGAATTTAATGATTCTTTTTTTATTGGAAAGAGGGTACCTTAGAGATGGTACCATATTAATTTGGTCAAGTTCTGACGATATGATCAATGACGAAATAACATAAATCTCCAATTCTTATGACCAAATAATCGAAATTATAATAAATAAAATCTTTTATAAAAAATCTTAAAACATTCATTTAAAACCTGCAACGTTTCGAGAGAATTTCTATATTTATGAATTGAATTTTATTATCATTTTCTGATTCATTCCGTCCTGACGCTTTTTCTTACGAGATGCATGCAAGGTATGATATTAAGTCACTATTAATAACATCACTAATAAAGAGAAAAATATAAATAAGCTTGATAGTATAAAAAAACCGACTTCCAAAAAATTAAATGCAACAAATAAAATGATAACTGAAAATAAAATAGAATATACTAAAGCAGTATAAAATAATTATATAATTTGTTACAACTAAACGAATGAAAAATTAACATGAAATCATTTTTTTAAGACGGTGCCAAACATATAACATTTTATGAATCGGCTAATTTCGACGGATCTGACTTAGAACGTTTGCGTGGGCACGCTCGCTTATAGGTATAAGTTTGTTCGGCAACCGACTTCTAAAAAAGTGATTTCATGTTAATATTTCGTCGTTTAGTTGTAACTAAATTATATAATTATTTTATACCTTTTGGTGTATTTTATTTTATTTTTAAGTTATTATTTAATATGAAAGATATTAATTTGCCGATGGTAATAGATTCAAATTTACTAGAAAATCATAGATGAGGGTCATCTATTAAATCCGATGGAGTGGAATATTTTTAATTATATGTCAGAGGGGTTGTTTTTGCATATGCGTCAGAGAGGTTCGTATCCCGCAGGTGAGCCAGGTGGCCCGGATTGCTGTTACTGGCACTCGGGTTCGATTCCCGAGGGGGTGAAAAACAACCCCTCTGACATATAATCAAATATTCCACTCCATCGAATTTAATAGATGACACCATCTTTGATCTATGATTTTCTAGTAAGGTTATTATTTTATTTGTTGCATTTAATTTTTTTGAAGTCGGTTTTATTTTTTTTACTTTATCCAATGCAAAGCATGGGTAAAGTATTGCAATCGCTCTCGGGGCAAGCGTGGCTTCAAAGGGTCCTCAGGTAAAGGCTACGGAACCCATGGACTCAATTAAAGTCACAAATTGTAGTATTCAATTAGGTTGAATTTTAGCACGTGGCGGTTTTGCCAAAAATTACATGGGGTCTCGTCGAGAGGCCAAAAAGTGCGATTTTTTCATTTAGTGCGTGCGTATGGATGGATGTATGTATGTTATCGATTTTTTGGCCCACGATTTTTTCCACACCGTTGCACCGATTGAAATGAAATTGAAAACCTACCATTAGTTTAACAAAATGAAGCGCTGATTAGTTTTTGGTACATATCGGCCCACAAACATTAGTACTTTATTTCAGTACTTTTTTAGTTTTTTCTAAATATCTTGAAAATGACTTAACCAATTTTGATGAAATTTAATATCCTAATTAAGTACCTTGGGGACCACAAAAAAGGTTAAATAGGGTTTTTAGTAAAATTATATTTTAAAGTACTTTACTCTAGAACAAATTAATATTTCAGATGAATTTGGATAAAGTTTGGCAACGATCCGTTGCAGTTTATTATAATTTCATTTAAAATTCGTTTTATTTTTGGGTCCAAATAAGTGAATAGTCAAATTTAATGCACTAATTGTTGGAAAAACCAATAAGAATACCATTGGAAAATTTTATTCATTGTTATATATTAAGCTTAAGAGATTTGGTTGAAATTGGAACATGTAAACTTGACCTTACTCTTGACATGTTTCTAAAAATAAATAATAAACACCCCTAAAAATACCATTTTACGATGTTTAGTATATATATAAGGTTTGTATACCTCTCTAGGAGCCTTGCTTTAAAATTTTCAGTTCTTTTCGACAAATTTTGAAAAACTAAAAACGTATGTAAAAATAATAGAGGTATTATTAAAAATGTGAATGCGATTTTAATATTAAAATGCACATTTTGTTAATTTAGAATTCCGCGGAGTAAACTCGCGAGCAAATCCACTCAACGGAATTTTTAACAAATTATAAGTAAATTTGTTTTTCTAGTATATTTATACAAATATAGAAAATTATCAAATTAATTGAAAACTTGAATCTAGTAGTTAGAAATTCAGAAGAGAAATTCCAGCGATTCTTCGAGAAAGCGAAGATTGTCCAGAGGATACTCGCGAGACACCCCTGACCCCACCCTGGGTGGTCAAGCTGTGGGTATCACGCGGGCTATACGTGGATTGGATGCTACGCGGTATCTATCCAGATGGACCGCATATCTTTCTTCGCCCTCTTGGTCAGGATGGAGAATCAGGCTGGACCTCATATCGGTTCCTTATGAAATCGGAGTTCTCGCTAAGTATCCTCTAAATTTCGCTTTATAAAGACATCTTTGAATTTCTTTGAATTTCTTAAGATTAATTTAATTACATTTGCACATTTTGTTCCTACTAGTAGAATTTGATTTTATTGGTAAAATCACGAGAATGTATATAATTTCTTCCGTTACACTCGACCTTTTGTAGTTCGAGTGAGGCAGAGGATACAATATTTCTGACCTTTTATTTAGTATTTACAGTGTGTTTCTTTGATTATTGATATTATTTTGGAAAGTGTTTTATTTTTTGTCGCCTTACTGGAATTACACTTCAGATAAGTGCATTTTACATTACACAAGTACTCACATAACCTAACTAACGCAAGAATAATTTGTACCGCATTTTTTTTACTTTATCATACAGGGTATTGTAATCGTGCATGAAAAAAGTGTTTTTTTCCTTCTTTTTTCAAAATATCTCAAAAACGTCTTAAACTATTTTGATTAAAAAATTGAGCGTAACCATGGAATTTCCCTCTACAAAAGCTCTAATTAGTGAACATCGAAAAAATTATATTTTTTGAGATAATAATTGCTTTGTCAAAATATCTGTTAGTCTGTGCGTTATCAAATTTTTGTGGAGGAGCTAGGTCAAAAACGAATAGGAATATCGAAACCAAATTTCACACGTAGTTTTGGTGCATTGAGATTAAGAAGTGATTAGATTTTGGTGCATATCGTCCCGAAATTAAGGGGGGTGGAGGGGGAGTTAAAAATTAAAAATCTAGGCCATTTGAGCAAACTCAACCAAATTTTGTTTATATAATCAGTGGGACCCCAGAAGTCTAAAAATGCAAAAACTAACCGCCCAAAACAGGGAGACGGGGGGGGGGGGGGGTCAAAATTGAAAATCTAGGCCCTTCTACCAAACTCAATCAAATTTTGTATACATAATCAGTGGACCCACAGTAATCTAAAAATAGAAAAATTAACCCCCCTCCCCTACATGATTATAAATAATTTTATTAAACATTAAATATAAGTGAGGGGCCAGGTTGTATGGTAAAGTCAAGTGGATGGCCACATCAGAACACGTCAGCTTATTTTTACAATATTTTGATAAAAAAACCCTTGTTGGATAGATAGTTGTGTATAATTAACATGGTTAGTACAGGTGGTGCATGCAATAATTTTTCTGCGATCGTATTTTAATTGAAAATAAACTGCAACGGATCGTTGCTAAACTTTATCCAAATTCATTTGAAATATTAATATGTTTGTTCCTTTATTATTAATCAGATATCACTTGTAATTTGTAGTTCATATTGACAATTAATTCTAAAAAATAATTCTCATTTAATGAGTCGAGGAATAACTATTCTACATTGATTTTTTGACATTTCGGTTATTATTGTAACCATTGCTGAAGAAACCAATAAAAACCGAAACGTCAAAAAATTCAATATAGAATGGTTATTCCTCAAGTATCAGATGAGAATCAATCGCTATTTTTGATTTTAACTCGATTCCTCTATGTCTTCAGCAATGGTTACCAATAAAAACCGAAACGTCAAAAATCCAATATAGAATGATTATTCCTCAAGTACTAGATGAGAATCAATCGCTATTTTTGGTTTAAAGTCGATTCCTCTATGTCTTCAGCAATGGTTACCAATAAAACCGAAACGTCAAAAATCCAATATAGAATGGTTATTCCTCAAGTACTAGATGAGAATCAATCGCTATTTTTGGTTTAAAGTCGATTCCTCTATGTCTTCAGCAATGGTTACTAATAAAAACCGAAACGTCAAAAATCCAATATAGAATGATTATTCCTCAAGTACTAGATGAGAATCAATCGCTATTTTTGGTTTAAAGTCGATTTCTCTATGTCTTCAGCAATGGTTACTAATAAAAACCGAAACGTCAAAAATCCAATATAGAATGATTATTCCTCAAGTACTAGATGAGAATCAATCGCTATTTTTGGTTTAAAGTCGATTTCTCTATGTCTTCAGCAATGGTTACTAATAAAAACCGAAACGTCAAAAATCCAATATAGAATGATTATTCCTCAAGTACTAGATGAGAATCAATCGCTATTTTTGGTTTAAAATCGATTTCTCTGTCTTCAGCAAAGGTAACGGATAAGAAAACAACGCAGTTGCTATGGTTACTCATAAAAATTCCTCCCAAATTTTTAGCATTTCACAGAGAGAAGCCTATCCATTCTTACTTAAGCAAGGCTAAATGAGCTATATTAAAACTTTCAAATGAATAAATTTTAAAGAATTTAAAAAATTAAAAAAAGTACCATCTTACTCTAGAGTAAAGTACTTTAAAATATAATTTTACTAAAAACTTTATTTAACCTTTTTTGTGGTCCCCAAGGTACTTAATTAGGATATTAAATTTCATCAAAATTGGTTAAGTCATTTTCAAGATATTTAGAAAAAACTAAAAAGTACTGAAATAAAGTACTAATGTTTGTGGGCCGATATGTAACCAAAAACTAATCAGCGCTTCATTTTGTTAAACTAATGGTAGGTTTTCAATTTCATTTCAATCGGTGCAACGGTGTGGAAAAAATCGGGCCAAAAAAACGATAACATACATCCATCCATACATACATACATACCATCCGCACGCACTAAATGAAAAAATCGCACTTTTTGGCCTCTCGACGAGACCCCATGTAATTTTTGGCAAAACCGTCACGTGCTAAAATTCAACCTAATTGAATACTACAATTTGTGACTTTAATTGAGTCCATGGGTTCCGTAGTCTTTACCTGAGGACCCTTTGAAGCCACGCTTGCTCCCGAGAGCGATTACAATACTTTACCCATGCTTTGCATTGATAAAGTAAAAATATAGAAAATAGAGAACCCATTTCATTTTCATAATTCAATCATATTTGGTACTGCCATATAAGATCTGGACTTATAAAGGGCTCATATCTCAAATAGCTTACGGCCTTATCAAGTGTAAATCAGGCCCTGTTAGTGAATCTGATTAAATTATTAATCGAAATTTATATTTTCAAGAATTCTCAAATGTTTAGTCCAGAGATTCTCAACCTTTTTCTTCCATTGAACCCTTCAGCAATTTTGTAAGAATGCTATTCTTAACTTTCAAGGATTTTCTATCTCAAAAATTTCATTTCAAATAATAAAAATTTTAATATTGAAAATTCAAGGTATCATATTTTAATTTAAAGATAAAGTTTTACCTAATGAGAAAACTGAGGCTGTTTTGCCAGAGGTTCTTTAAATATTTTTGAAATTTGTAGGCAGCTTTATTCCCCCCTTGAAACACTAAAATATCTACTTGGGGGGATCCTCCCCCGTTGAGAACCACTGACTAGTTTAGCCAGAAAATTAACCACTTTTTTGGATTAATAGTAAACGTTTTTAAGGTCGGGGTTTTTATTTTATATTTTATTTTTTTATTTATGAATTAAAAATTTCAATTTTCGAAATTCTTGACAAAGTTAAGAAATCTCTTAAATTTTAAACCTTAGTATAAAAATAATAATATTTTAGACAAAAATATAAATAACATTTTGAAATCATACAAATAATAAATAATAATAAGTCAATCAACAACAGCTCAGATCAATACAGCTGCTCTAAAATTTATTAGAGAGAAATTCTTTTTTATTAATACTATTATTATTCATTGAGAAATGATGGAAGGCAGTCCAAGGATAATGAAAAAAATTCTCTCGAATAAAATAGATTTATTGGACAGTCATTTTTTTCTCACTCAAAAACCAGCGTTTCGGAGGATTTTCCCTCCTTCTTAAAGGTTCTACAAATTAATATAAGAAAAAAATAATATAAACAAGATTCCATCGCTTCTCAATTAAAATTTTTACCAGTCCGTCTCTCTACGAAGGGGAAAATTCTTCTAATACTATTACTATTATTTTAATATAATCTTTATCTACAAGACAATTTCTAACACTAAATTTCTATTATATTATAGACATATGTGTTAAATTGAAAGTTTTTGCCGAGAGTAGCAGAATTTTTATATATTGAAGGAGACAATAAAAGATGTATCTTCTGCTGGAATTATAAATTTTATTTATTTATAACGAGACTATAGTTTCGAGGGCTTTGCCAGAATAGACTGATGAAGAGGGCAAAGCCCTCGAAACTATAGTCTCGTTATAAATAAATAAAATTTATAATTCCAGCAGAAGACACACTCTTTTATTGTCTCCTTCGACATATGTGTATTATTTTTTAATACTCTTTAATTAACTTTTCATAAATTTAAAAATACACTTATCACTAAGATTTTTAAAGTGTCAAACCCCTTCTCCGCTTCCATTTTTTCTGAATTGACAAACCTTCAACTTCATGAATATTCTTTTATTTGAAAATATTTTATTTTGCCGAGAGTAGCAGAGTTGTTGATTCATAAAGAGAAACAGAGAGGTTGTCCTCTGCTTGATGGAAATAAACATACACACATATATATCAAAAATATCTGTATCTATATATATTATTTATTTGTTTGAGACTATAGTTCCGAAGGTTTGGCCTTCATCATCAGTCTTTTTTACTTTATCCAATGCAAAGCATGGGTAAAGTATTGTAATAGCTCTCGGGGCAAGCGTGGCTTCAAAG
The DNA here is from genome assembly GCA_024734495.1 of Forficula auricularia. Classification (NCBI taxonomy): domain Eukaryota; kingdom Metazoa; phylum Arthropoda; class Insecta; order Dermaptera; family Forficulidae; genus Forficula; species Forficula auricularia. The sequence goes on along the minus strand of JALMQS010000828.1, from coordinate 5,668,443 downwards.
GGTCCTCAGGTAAAAACTACGGAACCCATGGACTCAATTAAAGTCACAAATTGTAGTATTCAATTAGGTTGAATTTTAGCACGTGACGGTTTTGCCAAAAATTACAAGGGGTCTCGTCGAGAGGCCAAAAAGTGCGATTTTTTTAATTTAGTGCGTGCGGATGGATGGATGGATGTATGGATGGATGGATGGATGGATGGATGTTATCGTTTTTTTGGCCCACGATTTTTTCCACACCGTTGCACCGATTGAAATGAAATTAAAAACCTAACATTCTTTTAATAAAATGAAGCGCTGATTAGTTTTTGGTACATATCGGTCCACAAACATTAGTACTTTATTTCAGTACTTTTTTAGTTTTTTCTAAATATCTTGAAAATGACATAACCAATTTTGATGAAATTTAATATCCTAATTAAGTACCTTGGGGACCACAAAAAAGGTTAAATAAAGTTTTTAGTAAAATTATATTTTAAAGTACTTTACTCTAGAACATATTAATATTTCAAATGAATTTGGATAAAGTTTAGCAACGATCCGTTGCAGTTTATTAATTATAAATATTATTTTTCATGTGGTCAATATCCACGCGATACTGACCCTATGAAAAATAATATTTATAATTAATAAAGACTGATGATGAAGGCCAAACCTTCGAAACTGTAGTCTCAAACAAATAAATAATATATATATACATATAAGTTAAATGCTTCAAAACTCCAAGCTTGCAATTCTAGTGATGTCATGAATAGTGCAAGCTGAGCTGCCGCAAATCAGTATAAAAGAGGCTTTCGCAGTCAAACAAATTCAGAATCGTTCCGGGGCTCTTAGTTACTATAGGACTCTTAGTTACTATAGGACCAAATCTCTACAGTATTATTCTAACAGTAAATCTCTTCCCGAACAAATTGTGAGTACTGGTCACATTTACTGGACCAACAATAACGGTTTAACCCGTATATTTTACATCTTGTACTTCACCTGGTTCTCCTGGATTTGTCATACTATAATTAAGTTTGACACAAAACAGTTAACCTGTACTACCCTACATCAAACACAGTATAACTTTACAAACTTTCTTCAAAACAACTTCAAATAAGTTCCAAACAGTGTAGTGTCTTTAAAACCAATATTACATGTGAATAAACATTATTATAAACATTTTCTAACTTTAAAGAACATTTAAACATTATTAATAAAATAAACTCACTCCCGAATAATCGAATCAATGTTGCCTCCTCAATTACTCTCGACCTAGACAAACTGAATAAATGGGGCTCACAAAATTTAATAACTTCAATTCAAACAAGACTCAATGTTGTCTAATTTCTAGGCACGAAAATAAAGATTTCCCTGATATTCACTTCGATTCGAATACCCTAAAAATGTGTGACAGCCTATCCATGTTGGGCGTCTCTGTCGCATCTGACCTGTCTTGGAATGAACACATCTCCTCTGTGGCGAAATCTGCAGCAAGTAAGATTGGCTTCTTATTCATGTCCAAGCGATTTTACAAACCCCCACAACTTCTCACCATCTACAAGGCCCAAATCCGCCCCTGTCTCGAATACGGCTCACATCTGTGGAGAGGAGCCTCAAAATATTCTCTTGCTACCCTGGATGCAATTCAGAAGCGAGCCATCAGGCTAATTAACGATTCTACCCTCACCGACTCCCTCGACTCGCTGGCTCATCGATGAGATGTCTCTGCCCTTTCCCTTTTCTATAGATACTATCACGGCAGGTGCTCTGATGAGATGAGATCAATAATTCCCCCCAAAGCATGCTTTACACGTAGCACGCGTTTTGCCGACTCCCAACACTCTTTCGCGGTCAAACTGGAAAAGTGCCGGACCACTTCATTCGCCAATACATATATCCCGATGACTTCAAGGAACTGGAACTCTCTCCCAGCCTTCATCTTTCCCAGCACCTATAATCTTCAAACCTTCAAAACCGGGGTGCATAGACACCTACGTCTACACCCTCTCACTTAATCAACTCTCCCTTCTCTTCGGTAATTCAAGGGTCTTTCGAGATCCATAGGGGCTGCATCTTTACTGGTGCACCCCTTCTTGCATTCGATTGCATTAAAAAAAAAAAAAAAAAACTCTTTAAATAAATCTCCTACATATTCCAGTTCCCACATTAGATCCAAAAAGTCTAAAATAAGAAATAAATTAAAGCTATCCAAGCAACTACACCCATAGCTCTACCACCTAGAATATTTGTAACCTTAGTTTTTAAAAACTTAATTACTAAGGTCTCAAATATAACTTATATACCTACATATTTTTGATATGTATGTTTGTATGTTTCTTTGCATCAAGCAGATGAAAACCTCTTTGTTTCTCTTCATGAATATTCTTTTATTTGCATACTAAAATGTGTAAGTAAATTTTTACCTACATAGATTGCATTTTCTTGCATCTTTATTCTTGACAAAAATCCCGCCTTATTCGGAATGAAAAAAAGAACATCGGAGCCTCAGCCGCCTGTAATTACGCAACCCTCCAATCCGTTAGAATACAATCGAAAATTCATTTAAAGCTTTTGTTTTTCTTTTTATTCTCATTTTTACAAAATCATGCATATACGCACACAATTCACTTCAGATTAATTTTTATATTATGATAATTTAAACATTTATGGTAACACGGAATGTAAATTATATAACTGGTGAAAATCACGATAAGAGATTTACATCTATTCGCAATAAGATTAATAATTATATGTCATGATATACTCCTTATGACATCTGCCTGGAGAGATTTATCCGGGGAAAACAATTTCTATTCTCCCATAAGAGCAGAATGCATCTACTTATACTTTAAGGTTGCTCGGACAGTACCCAAAAAGTCAAAATGAAATCTAATTTTTTTTTTCGACTAAAATTAAAAATTTTAACATATAAATTAATTATTTTAATTTAGATGTTAGCTAACTTCACAATTTTTAATCTGAATAAGAATGTCAATTGGACGAGTGAATACAATAACTAAAATGTTCTATTGACTCAACGTCACGTGATTTTATTTATTTTTAAGTGAAGGACTGATATTTTTGATCATTTAGATTTGAATATTTACAAAACCTTGGTATCAGAAGTTTTTTTTTTAATGTTACCTACGATAACACTGATCGGCAAAAATTAAACAAAAAGTTATAACTCGAGTTATAACTAAAAGACTAAAACCATATGTTTTTATCTATGTTTTTTATCCTTTATAATCACGTAGTTTTAGTTTTTTAGGTATAACTCAAGTTCTAATTGAGCTACAAACAAGTGGTAATGTGAAAATCAAAGAGGAAGCTGTTTTCTATTACGATAACAAAATATTTTGATTTCAAATATTGCTGTTTAATATTTAATGGGACTCGAAAATAGCCTTTTTCGTCATTTTGACCATTAATATCTCAAAACTCTGACGTGTTGTAAAAATTCAAAAAATTGCATGATAATCAGAGTAGAAAACTCTATTGGAATCCATTGTTAGGTTTAAGGGGAAAATTTTTTGTTGATGAGTGTAATTTATCTATATAAATAAAAGCTTTTTGTTTTTTCTCATCATATGATTTGGCTAGATTAATCGAAATAAGTATATGTTTTCAACCAACATTCCCTATTCACTACGTGTTAAAAGTCATTTTTAACCGACTTCAAAAAAAGAAGGAGGTTCTCTAGTCGACTGATTTTTTTTTTTCTGTCTATGTTATCTCATATCTCCACCAATTGTGAACCTATTTTGAAATTTTTTTTTGCAATGGGTCCCGTACTCAGCTTCCGATTGGTCCCGTTTTTTTCAGTGGTATTAGACCTTTTTTGTTAGGTTTGTTCAGGCCTAACTTCTTTGCTTATGAACCGATTTCGATGATTCTTTTGTTATTGGAAAGGGGGTATCTTAGGGATGGTACTATATTAATTTGGTCAAGTTCTGAGTATATGATCAATGACGAAATAACGTAAATCTCCAATTCTTATGACCAAATAATCGAAAATATATTAAATAAAATATTTTATAAAAAAATATATATTAAGTCACTATTAATAACATCACTAAAAAGAGAAAAATAAAAATAATTTTTAAGAAAAATAAAACCGACTTCAAAAAATTAAATGCAACAAATAAAATACACTAAAAGGTATAGAATAATTATTATCTTATTTAGTTACAACTAAACGACGAAATTTTAACATGAAATTACTTTTTGAAGTCGGTGCCAAACAAACTATACCTATAAGCGAGCGTACCCGCCAAACGTACTAAGTAAGATCCGTCGAGTGCGATTCATAAAAGGTATGTTTGGCACCGACTTCAAAAAGTAATTTCATATTAATATTTCGTCGTTTAGTTGTAACTAAATAAGATAATAATTATTTTATACCTTTTAGTGTATTTTATTTGTTGCATTTAATTTTTTTGAAGCCGGTTTTATTTATTTCTTAATTAATAATTAATTAAATGAAAACCCTTGGTCAGATCTTAAAAAAAAATATTTTATATGTATTTGTTATCGATTAATAACATATTAAAAATTCAGATTTTTATTCTAACATTGTCTTAGTGTCCGAGCAACCTTAAATAACCTTCCCGATTTTTTCGCCAATATTTTAACTATAAAAAATGATCTACGTTTTGTTTCGTTTTTATTGATGATGTTGAATGGCTTGGATCAATTATCTAGACACTTCGTAAATAAACCAAAAGGCTTTAAAGAAAACAAATTAAAAACAAATAAATAGATAAATAAAAAATAAATTACTGACATGAAATAGCTACTAAACAAATAGCCAAGATTGCTTAGGTAATCCGCAGAATCTTTATAGGCTTTTAACCGATCCTTGGACTGAAAAAAAAGTTGATTTCGTGCGTGTTTATTTATATAAAATGGCAGAGACGATTTTTTTCGGAAATCCACTCTTGTAATTCTCATTCTGATTTTGATTCACGTATCATTCTCTTCGTCTATTTTTCTTCCTCTCTCCGGTGAATCAACATTTTTTTATTCAAGGTTGCATAAATCAAACGATTTTTTTCTCACTTACTATTTTTAGTAGAATGGAAAATAATAGAAGTTTTTAAAAATATTTCTTTTAATGCAAACACAAGATTAAATAAACGTTTATCCACCGGGAGATGAGATATTTGGATAAATATACAGAAAAACCTTGGATAAGTAAGCAGCTCATTATTTTCGAAATGGAGAGAGGTTCTTTTCGCAAGAGGTCTATTTAAAATAAGTAAATGTATATATAATAACTACATATTTATATTATTTATAAAACAGTTCAATTTAATTTTTACTTTATCCAATGCGAAGCATGGGAGAAAGTATTGGAATCGCTCTCGCGGCAAGCGCGACTTCAAAGGGTCCTCAGGTAAAGACTACGGAACCCATGGACTCAATTAAGGTCACAAATTGAAGTATTCAATGAGATTGAATTTTAGCACGTGACGGTTTTGCCAAAAATTACCTGAATCTCGTCGAGAGGCCAAAAAGTGCCATTTTTTTTGGAAGTGCGTGGGGATGGATGGATGGATGTATGTATGTGTGTTATCGTTTTTTTCGTCCACGATTTTTTCCACACCTTTGCGCTGATTGAAATGAAATTGAAAACCTACCATTAGTTTAACAAAATGAAGCGCTGATTAGTTTTTGGTACATATCGGTCCACAAATATTAGTACTTTATTTCAGTACTTTTTAGTTTTTTCTAAATATCTTGAAAATGACTCTAACCAATTTTGATGAAATTTAATATCCTAATTAAGTACCTTGGGGACCACAAAAAAGGTTAAATAAAGTTTTTAGTAAAATTATATTTTAAAGTACTTTACTCAAGAACATATTAATATTTCAAATGAATTTGGATAAAGTTTAGCAACGATCCGTTGCAGTTTATTTAAATTAATAAAAATAAGAAAAAATAATCGAAAACTCAGACAGAAAAGGAGATAATAAAAGAGTGTCTTCTGCTGGAATTATAGTAAATATTATTTATAACGAGACTATAGTTCGAGAGCTTTGCCTTCTTCATCAGTCTGTTACAATTGATTCACAGGAATTAATGTATGAATGGAAAGATTAATTCCCGTATAATAGACTGATGAAGAAGACAAAGCTCTCGAAACTATATTCTCGTTATAAATAATCTACTCTTATTAAACGAGCAAAAATTGTATATTTGTATATATATTTATTTATTTGTTTATATATTTGTATCTTGGTTCTATTTTGAAAACGGCTTTACCGATTTTGATGAAATTCACGGGTTAGGGGGTTTTTGGGGTGACAATTCGATCTGTCACGGTCTCATCTTCGACAAAATTGTTTTTGATGGGTTTTTTCGTAATCAAATTAATTATTCTCAGGTAGACAAATCCCATTCTTAGGGTTTTAAAAAAAGGTTTCCCTTTTCCTTTTGTGCTCAGGCAGACAATGGGTCGGGTAAATCCTTTATTCTCAAAGGCCTTGAAGAAGTATTGTGATTGTGGATTTTAACATATTTTGTTGTCCTCAAACGTTAGAAATATTAATAAACGTTTTATACTTAATTGTTTTTATAATGAACTTTATTTATTTAATAGAATAAAAAATAATCAAGAGCAGATCTCAATTTTCTGAAAAAACAACACATTTTGATAGGTTTTATTTATTAACAATTGGATGAATAAAAATGAATCATATGGTTGAATCAAAACTGGTGCAGGAGGTGGGGTGCAGTGGTGGGTGATTTGGGGGTAGGGCGAGGTTTCGGGGGTGGGGTCGAGCGGGGTGGAGGTGGGGGGGGAGTACAGTGGGCGAATATTATATATTTTTGTATTTTTTTTTAATTTGAAAGCGGCTCTCAAATAAAAATCGACCTTTTTATCAGAATTTTAAATTAATTTAAAAATAATATTAAAATAAAGCTTTTAACTGAAAGAAGAAGTTACCGAGCATCGCTCGGTGCCTCCAGGTACTATTTATAATTCCAGCAGAAGACACACTCTTTTATTGTCTCCTTCAATATATAAAAATTCTCCCTCTCTCGGCAAAAAAAAACTTTCAATTTAACTCAGACAGAGAATTGTATCGGTTTTTTCAAATGAATATGAAAAAGATTCCCCCACACAAAATAATTTTTTACCAGGAATAGCAGAGAATTGGACAAAAATTAAAAACACCGACTTTTTATTAAATGGACCAGACGTCAATTTATTTTGACATCCTCAGTAACTTTAATAGAGTAAAGGGTGTGTGGTTTCACAGTGAATGAAATAAAACTCAAAGAGGTTTATACAAACTCAATATATTTCGGATTATTAGTCCATCATTAACTTGTAAACTCCTGATGATGGACTAATAATCCGAAATATATTGAGTTTGTATAAACCTCCTTTGAGTTTTATTTCATTCACTGTGAAACTACACACCCCTTTACTCTATTAAATAACATCATGTTTCACCTAAAACCTACACCACTTTCCATAAGTAAAAAAAAAAAATCCTCAGTAACCCATTTAATCACTCATTCTCAAAAAACAATTTCACTATTCGACATTATTATAGACGCGAATGATACAACATAATTTTTTACATATTTAATCAAAAGGTTGTTGTAGACATTATTATGGTGACTAATTATTATTGTCATTATTTTTACTTCTCGAGCGAATCTATTAAAAAGATGGTAGCCCAAAATGTACAAATTTTCTTTAAATGATGTACAATTAATTTAATCAATTTAATCAAAATGTTAGTATTAAAAAATCATCCTAAATTCATTTTGTAATTAACATTGAAAAATCTCTTGTTTGAGGCCATCTTTTTACTTGGCCGGCTTTCACTTATTGAATTCCCTCAAAAGTTTCCAATTTTTTCGCTTATTTATATGTTTAGAAATGTCTGAAATTTAGAGAAAAATCAAACATAATTTTTTCTGCCAGTATGTATGGATAGATTTTGATACCCGAGATAATTAGTGAACGGAAAATAGAAAAAATTTTATCATGAAGCTAAAATTATTGTATTTTCAAAATAAAGAACTGATTGGACTTTGGGCTTTCTAACTTTATTTGTAAAAAATCAGGAACAATCAAATTTTTATGTGTGAGTTCTTGAGTGGTAGCAGCTAAAAAAATATTATTTCATAGTTGTTAATTAAAAACAAAAGTTTCTTTTTCAGCAATTTTTAATTCAAATGGTGGTTTAAATTAATCGAAATATTTTGGAAATTTTACAGTATTCCTTCTTCAGTAGAACTTGGAGAAAAATACAATACGTGTTAGTTATATTTTGCACCAAGGTCCACTGAAGAAGGAATACTGTAAAGTTTCCAAAATATTACGATTAATTTAAACCACCATTTGAATTAAAAAATTTTTAAGAAAAAATAAAAACCGACTTCAAAAATTAAGTGCAACAAATATAAAAATACACTAAAAGGTATAAAATAATTATTATCTTATTTAGTTACAACTAAACGACGAAATATTAACACGAAATTACTTTTTAAAGTCGGTGTCAAACAAACTATACCTATAAGCGAGTGTACCCGCCAAACGTACTAAGTAAGATCCGTCGAGTGCGATTCATAAAAGGTATATGTTTGGCACCAACTTCAAAAAGTAATTTCGTGTTAATATTTCGTCGTTTAGTTGTAACTAAATAAGATAATAATTATTTTATACCTTTTAGTGTATTTTTATATTTGTTGCACTTAATTTTTTGAAGTCGGTTTTTATTTTTTTCTTAAAAATTTTTATTTTTCTCTTTTTAGTGATGTTATTAATAGTGATCATATCATCAGAACTTGACCAAATTAATATGACACCATCCCTAAGACACCCCTTTCGGATAAAAAAAGAACCATCGAAATCGGTTCATAAACAAAGAGGTTAGGTCTAAACAAACCTAAACAAACCTAATAAAAAAGGTCTAATACCTATGAAAAAAATCGAAAAAAAAATGGGACCAATCGGAAGCTAGACTGGACCCAATGCAAAAAAAATTTTCAAAATCGGTTGACAATTGGCGGAGATATGAGGTAACATAGGCACAAAAAAAAAAAAAAAAAAAAAAAAAAATTCAATCGAATAGAGAACCTCCTCCTTTTTTGAAGTCGGTTAAAAATTGCTAAAAAAGAAGCTTTTGTTTTTATTTAACACACAGATATATCCTCAGCATCACCTGACTTAAGATATTAATATTTTCCCTTTAAGCCATAGAACTTTTCGAAAAACCCTAAAATATATTAAAATTTCTTTCGAAACACCTTATAACTTATAAGTGACTTTAAAAATCACCCTGTATTGATATTATTAACCAAAAAGAAAACATAATTTTAATATTTCCCTTTACGAAGTGGAAACTTTCTAAACCCTATAAGAGACACCCTGGAGTGATATTTTTGACTAATTGGTGATTATCTAGTGTTCTAATGAACGTTCTAGCTAGCACTGATTTTTATTTTTCTCTTATTTTTTTCTTGCATTTCCGATATTTATTTACCCGGAATTCCAAAGAGATAAAAAGTCAGCCAATTTATCAAATTTCGATTTAGTTTCAAGTGAATCTTTCTGAGTGCAAGTTCGATCTCTTGTCAATTAGAGAAGAATATTCAATATTTTCAGGGACTTTTAAGGAAAAATAAAGTAAGTACATGCTTCTATGCTTCTATTAAGATTTTGTCTCTATATATATCGTCATAATATTATAATTAGTTTCGAATCAAAATAGTTTTTTTCAATTACTTGTTATATTTCATTTCCTCAAGCTAATTTATTTCTAAGTTGAACGTTATTTTTAACCGACTTCAAAAAAGAGGAGGTTCTCTATTCGACTGAATTTTATTTATTTATTTATTTTTTAGGGGTGGTCCCATATTAATTTGGTCAAGTTCTGATGATATGATCAACGACGAAATAACGTAAATCTCCAATTCTTATGAGCAAATAATCGAAATTATGATAAATAAAATCTTTTATAAAAAATATTATTACATTCATTTAAAACCCGCAAACGTTTCGAGATTATATTTATGAATTGAATTTTATTATAATTTTCTCTTACGAGATGCATGCAAGGTATTATATTAAGCCACTATTAATAACATCACTAAAAAGAGAAAAAAATATAACTTTTATAAAAAAAATATTAAACCGACTTCAAAAAACTTAAATGCAACAATTAAAATAATATAACTTAAAAATAAAATAAAATCTACTAAAAGGTATAAAATAATTATCTTATTTAGTTACAACTAAACGACGATATATTAACATGAAATTACTTTTTGAAGTCGATGCCAAACATATACATTTTATGAATCGCACTTGACGGATCTTACTTAGTACGTTTGGCGGGTACGCTCGCTTTTAGGTTAGGTTTGTTTGGCACCGACTTCAAAAAGTAATTTCATGTTAATATTTCGTCATTTGGTTGTAACTAAATAAGATAATTATTTTATACCTTTTAGTGGATTTTATTTTATTTTTAAGCTATTATTATTTTATTTGTTGCATTTAAGTTTTTTGAAGTCGGTTTTATTTTTTTATATTCAAGTGAGATTTCAAAATACAGTAGAACCTCGTTTAACCGGACTAACTGGGACCAAAGATAAACTGGACAATCGAAAATCCGGATAATCCGGATATATGGGTAATAAAAACAAAAAAAAATCATCAAATAAGCGAATTTGAATTTATTACGATAAAAAAACATGTTTATTTCAAAATTATATAGAATTGTTTAAAAAAATTGAAATTATAATTACATTCTTGCTATCAGAGTTAAAAATTATTATCTATGTGAACATTTATTAAAATAAAAATGTCTACAAATCCGATCCGGATAATCTAGAGGTCCGGATAAACGAGGTTTTACTGAAATGAATATCACACTCAGTATAATAGACGGCTAGAATATTAAAATAACTCAAAAATACGCTAAATACTTTTTGCTTATTGGTGTCTTCAAATATCTGACAATTAGGGAAATCCCATCATGTCGCATGATGTTTTTGAATGTGTATCTCTCTGTATCGATTCGTCAAGTTATTGGAAGCTCTTGAGGGTTGAGCTTAAATTTGGTACCAAAATTTGTTTTAATAAGTTTCTGCCACGTTTCAGCTTACTAGTTCAACGGTAAAAACATTGAAAATCACCAAAATTTGCGAAGAATGAAATTTATTTCTTGTAAATTTATTTGAAATACCTACTTTTTAATAAAACATACACATTATTTTTCTCATTGACATTCGACTGGATTATTGTCACTTGACAAAATGACTCTATATAAATGTCATCTCAAAATTGAAAAGTATAAATAAATAGCTTTAAGCATTTGCATCTGGAATATATAATTTAGCCTGTAGTATTAATATATGGAATTTCTTCTGCATTATCATTATTTATAAATAAAAAGACTATAATTTGTAAAAATCACAGTTTTTAACCGACTTCAAAAAAGGAGGAGGTTCTCAATTCGACTGAATTTGTTTTGTGTCTATGTTACCTCACATCTCCGCCAATTGTGAACCGATTTTGATGATTTTTTTTGCATTGGGTTCAGTCTAGATTCCAATTAGTCCAATTTTTTCATCGACCTTTTTCGATATGTTTGTTCAGGCATAACTTCTTTGTTTATGAACCGATTTTAATGATTCTTTTTTTATTGGAAATGGGGTATCTTAGGGATGGTGCCATATTAATTTGGTCAAGTTCTGATGATATGATCAACGACAAAATAACGTAAATCTCCAATTCTTATGAGCAAATAATCGAAATTATGATAAATAAAATCTTTTATAAAAAAAATCTTATAACATTCATTTAAAACCCGCAAACGTTTCGAGATTATATTTATGAATTGAACTTTATTATCATTTTCTGATTCATTCGCTCGACGATTTCTCTTACGAGATTCATTTATTATATTAAGTCACTATTAATAACATCACTAAAAAGAAAAAAGAAAAATAATTTTTATAAAAAAAATATTAAACCGACTTCAAAAAATATAAATGCAACAAATAAAATAATAATAACTTAAAAATAAAATAAAATCCACTAAAAGGTATAAAATAATTATCTTATTTAGTTACAACTAAACGACGAAATATTAACATGAAATTACTTTTTGAAGTCGGTGCCAAAAATATACATTTTATGAATTGCACTTGACGTTTGGCGGGCACGCTCGCTTATAGGTATAGTTTGTTTGGCACCGACTTCAAAAAGTAATTTCATGTAAATATTTCGTCGTTTATTTGTAACTAAATAAGATAATTATTTTATAGCTTTTAGTGTATTTTGTTTTATTTTTAAGTTATTATTATTTTATTTGTTGCATTTAATTTTTTAAAGTCGGTTTTATTTTTTTTTATAATTATTAATACATACCTTAATAAATTTATTAATAATTAAACATGTAAAATAATATTCACGGTTGTCATTAGTTGCTAATTGTCTTTATTGGTGTTATTTGATTTGTTTGAAACTTGACTTATAATTGAAAAGGTTTTGTTTTGCTGATAATATTATTATTAATTAGCTGCGACGCCCGCCTTCTAATTAAATAGCGAAACTTGAATGTTTGACAGTCGTAGTCGTTTTGCTCAAAGATACCATAATTGAACGAGACACTTGCATCCCCATTTGGGATCGAGTGAAAATATATAACATTTTTTGTTAAGGGAGAATGATGTGGGTTCTTGGTGAAACATATTTAAATAAAGTAAAGAAAGTTTTAAAAGATTTAAAAATATAAAATACTAGGTAGGTTTCACAAAAAATAAAAGACACGAGAAAACTCCTGAAGATGGGCTCATACCCAGAAATATATATAGAGTCATGCTAAACAAGCATCTTGTCTTTTATTTTTATGTGAAACCTACCTAGTATTTTATATTTTTAAATTTTTTTAATTTTCTTTACTTTATATAACATATTATTTAAAAATTATATATAATAATATTATGAATGTAAATTTGAAATTTTATAATGGGAAATAAGGAGAAGTTTTTTATTTTTCAACCAACGTTTCGTCGATTTTGCCGACTTCTTTCATGGTATCAAATAGTTACATCACACATTCGTCCAAAGTACATTATTTTCTTTTATCTCAGTTAACAATGAAGACCATCATCAGAAACTTAAACTTCAAAAAATTTTCCACCATTTAAATAATCAATTTTCCTTTTCTTTTTTTACTAAACTATGTTCCAAATTTTTTGAAGTTCAAGTTTCTGATGGTCTTCAATGGTAACGGAGATAAAAGAAAATACTGTACTTTTGACGAATGTGTGATGTAACTATTTGAAGCCCTGAAGAGGTCGGCAAAGTCGACGAAGCCTTGGTTGAAAAATAAAAAAATCACACAAAAAACTTGTCCTTATTTCCCATTTTAAACTTTCAAATTAATACACATTATGGACGGAAATGATAATAATAATTATGAATTTACTTGAACTTAAGCAATTAAGCATACTATATATATATTTGTCTAGATTAATTTGCCGCAACGCTGATGTAATGCTGCCGAGAAAGAGCGCCATCGGTATATTTGCGGCAAATTTGAAATATAATCGTAATTTGGACTCAAATTTCGAAATGAAAGACTCCAATTGATTTTAAATTAAGAAACATTAAATATATTGATAATTATTACCCCCCCCCTTCACCACTCAAAAATTAAATATTCAATTCGCTTTTCTTTGCGCAGAGAAAAGACATCAATCACATCTTATTTGATTTATATATTATTTGTTTATTTTTTAATAATTTGCCACTTTTTTATAATTTTTTAAAAATCTAAATTTTGTTATTCTTATTTTTTGATTTTTACAAAATTAAATGACTTAAGACACGCATGCCCATATGAGTTTTTCATTGCAATACTGGATGGAGCAGCCTGTCATACAAACAACACCTGATCTCTTTTAAATATTTGGAGCCTTATATCGATTATCGATCCTAAATTTAAAAAAAAATGATATAATATAATTCTCCTCCTCACACGATACCACTTTTAAATAAATCTATTTCTACACAAAAAATATCACAATACTGTAGATTATAGAAGAAAAAAAAATACTTCCAGATTCATATCTAGAGCCTCATTTCTGTAGCTGTGCCAGGACGAAAATGAGGCGAAACTTTTAAGAGACTATGTATTTTCGGGAGTTTACAAGTATACATTTGGAGTGTGGTTTTTTAAGAGGAATACAATTTTTGGACCGAGACGCCGCCCGCCAGGGTACCAGCCTGGAGGGCCGAGCTTCGAGGACGTGCCGAAGGCACGCACGAAAAGCTCGTTATATAATATAGGCGAAAATCACAATAGGTATAATATCACTTCGAGCTATTTAGAATTAATAATTACATTTATTTTAATAGCAAATTCACCCCTCGTGACATCTAAGGGCAGAAAGTTATCGGGAGAAAAATATAATTATAAATTTACTTGCCGTTAACTAGCCCCTCTGACGCCAATACTTTCTTGTGAAAAAGATAATTTTCAAGCATTCAGTGACAATATGAGAATTTAGAAGAAATATGGTCACAATCGGGATATGCCAATCCAAATTTCATATAATTTTTTTATTGTCAACGGAAGTAGGAATGTGTAAAACTTTAAGTCCATCAATAATATGTAGTAGTTGGACAAAATCGTTTTAATATTTTACCCAAACAAACATGAAAACCAAGTTGAATGTAAATTTGAAAAAAGTATATTTATTAAATTATACCTATCAGTAAATTATAAATTAACCTTTGTTGTTGTTGAGTTTGCTCAAATGGCCTAGATTTTTATTTTTTGACTCCAGCATTTTCGTTATTATAGGTTCATTTTATAGTATATTTCATTTTTCTTGTTTTTTAGTTTGAAAATATTATAATTTTAAATTTAAACCCCCCCCCCCCTTAATTTTGGATCAATATGCATAAAAATGTATTCACCTCTTAATCTCAATGCACATAAACTACGTATGAAATTTGGTTTTGATATTCACACTAGTTTTTGAGCTAGCTCGTCCACAAAAATTTGGTAACGCACAGACCGAGGGGTGATCCGCGATTGGAAGTAGGTGTACACCTCTTTGGAAGTATTTTGGAAGTACTTGGAAATATTTGGAAGTACGTGGAAATATTTGGAAGTACTTGGAAATATTTGGAAATATTTCAAAGTGCTTTGGAAATTTGGAAGTACTTGGAAATATATGGAAGTGCCTGGAAATATTTGGAAGTGCTTGGAAATTATTGGAAGTACAAGTGGAAGTAGGTGTACAGCATATTAGGTCGCGATTCACCCCTCGGAACAGACTAACAGAATAACAGACATTTTAACAAAACAGTTATTATCTAGAAAAATATAATTTTTTCGATGTTCACTTATTAGAGATTTTTTGTAGACCGAAATGCCATATTTTCGCGCAATTTTTTTAATCAAAATATTTTCAGCCGTTTTTGAGATATTTCGAAAAAAAGAAGCAAAAAAAAACACTTTTTTCATGCAAGATTACAATACTTCACCATATCCTGTATGGTAAAGTAAAAATTATATGAACGATTTACTAACTAAGATCCATCACAGATAAATCAAACCACGAAAAGTTTCCAATTTTAAAATATCAAAGGTATATTTAAATCTTCAAATTGAATTCTAATTCAGATGAGATCCATATATATTTATAAATTCAATGGAAAACAAAGGTGACCGCAGCTTTAACCTCCGCAATGTCATAAACTTAATAGTTTGTTTTGACTTGCTTTCCTGGTAAAAGTACTCGATTAATCACAGGAGTAAAAAACACTATTAAATTCAAGAGGAATGTTTTACTAGTGTAATATAGACGTTCTTAAAAATATATATAGTTGAATTTATGCTCTCTAGGAGTAGAATTTATCTACCATATTTCTAATTTTGTAACACACTATCTATCAGCAATATGTCTGACAATCAGTTTTAGTTTTATGACTGGTTAATATATTAATAGATAGTTAATTAAAACATTAATTACTATCGCGTATACACTCTTACACTTGAGTATTGAAACGTTTTACTTATTCCTTTAGATAGGCATTTTTATGGTTCCGTTCAAAAGTAAAATGGGACCCTATTAGTGCCGCTACAACCTCTGCCTGACTGTCCGTCTTCAGATCATTGTAGCTTGTAAACTAAATAAAATAGAAATTCGAATGTTAATATTCATTTTTTCTGAAATTAAAAATTGTATGAACATTCTAATCGAAATATTATTTTGAGAATTGACGAATTTTTTTGAAGGGTCGATTATAAAAATAAAAAAAAAATCATAATTGGTGTATACATAGATCCCTGTAAATTTCTCTTTAAGAAAAATTTAGCTTCATTTTTAAGATCCAGTTTATTTAAAAAGTAAAACGGGATCCTATTACTGTCGCTACAGCGTCTCTCTGTCTGTCTGTCACTCAAAACATTGTCAATCGTAAATTAAATAGGAGAAAACCTAGAATTTATGAGCATACTTTTTTCAGCCAAATCAAAAATGGTATTATAATTTTACGAATCATTATTTTTGGAAGTGTTTAATTTTATGAGGGATTAAAAATAAAAAAATACTTTTTTTTATTTAGGTATTTCTGTAAAAAGTAGAATTACGTTCACTTTATTTGAATTTAAATTGATTTAAAATGACGGTGTGAGAGAGTTTCAAAGTGTTTTTAGGTGATTTTTGTACCTTTCAGTGTACAAAAATAACTCAACTTATAATTATCAAAAAATTCAACAAACTCCCTCAATTTCTCTTTATCAAAAACAATCAAGAAAAAATTTGATATCTTGGGTATTTTGGAAGTTATAAGGTACGAAACTTTGTGGCCCGCATAGCGGGTCCCTTTTTCGAAACGCCTTCGTTACGGCACTCAGACACAAGGGGATATTTCAGCAATATTACATTGCAATATTAAACCTTGCAGGAACATTGCGGAAATATTCCATGTCCGGCTCTTTTATATTGCAGCAAACATTGGGGCAATATTGAGGAACATTGCAGCAATATAGCTGCATAAAAGTTGCCACTGCAATGTTGGTGCAATATTGCCAATATTGTGCAATATTCCAGTCTGTCTTTGCACTGATTCATGGAATTTTTGAATCGATTTGGCGGTACATATTTATAAAATTCTTATGACCATGCAAATAAGATTTATATTTAAAATTTAAATTTTTTACTAAATTTAAATGTTTAGTACCTACTTTTTATTCCTGATTTCAAAAGTCGTTAACAGACAGTGCCGAATCTCCAATGAACTGTATAGTCTTGAATTGAAAAATCATCAACATCCCCATATTATTAAAAAAGTTTTATTTTACCTAATGATAGAGAAGAAACGTCTTATGCAATCTGGAAAGAAAGTGAAACTGAAGATTTCAACAATTTCAAAGTCAGAGTTCCAACATTGAAATGTAAACTATATAGTCTAAAATTAAATTTTCTCCTGACCTTGCCCCTGTATTTTTATTATTAAAATATCAGACTACTCTTTATTTTTGAAATAAAAATTATCGAAAAAATAATTAACTATTGATTTTCCACAAAGTTTAATAATGAATGGGGGGCAGAAACCTTTTTTCAATGATTCTATTTTTACTATGGAAAAATAAATTGATTTTCAATCTATTTGAGCTTATTATTTTCAAATAAATGTTTCATATTTTTTATTTTGATTTAGTTTACTTTTAGTTCAGAAAACACACGCTAATGTTCTAAATCTAGGAACTATTTTTTCAGATATTTTCTTGTATGGAACATATTAAAGATGAATTAAATTGAAAGGTTCTTTTTGCCGAGAGTAGCAGAATTTTTAGAAATTATTATTATTATTTTTTTTTATAAAAATTAAAGAAGACTATATAAGAGTGTGTCTTCTGCTGGAAAAATACATTTTTACTTTACCATACAGGGTATGGTCAAGTATTCTAATCGTGCATGAAAAAAGTGTTTTTTTTTCCTTCTTTTTTTTTTTTGAAATATCTCAAAAACGGCTTAAACTATTTCTAGCGCTACACCGCTGCTCTTCATCAGTGCACGTTAACAAAGTCACAAAAACACTCAAAATTTATCTCCAGCAGACGTTTTACATTTGGAATCATTACACTGGTAAACAAGTTATTTCAACTGAACAATTTCAAAAAAAAAATGTTGTTGAAATTGTTTAGTTGAAATAACTTGTTTACCAGTGTAATGATTCCAAATGTAAAACGTCTGCTGGAGATAAATTTTTTGTGTTTTTGTGACTTGGTTAACGTGCACTGATGAAGAGCAGCGGCGTAGCCCTCGAAACATTGTAAAATATCATTTACGTCTGCCCAAAATAAAGTATCAAATAGAAGTTGACTTTTATTTCAACTTTTTATTTTCCCATAACTGGCACCTTAGCCAATTCATTAAAATACATTATTTATTTATTTTTTAATTTAATTTTAATTAAAAATAATTTAAATATTAAGAAAGATTTTAAATTTAAGATCAAAATTTCAAAGATTTTATTAGAAATAATTTTATATTGTTTATCAGAGGTTATTTCTACTAAAAATCTTTGAAATTTTGACCATAAATTTAGAATCTTTCTTAATAATATATTCTTGTTTCAGCCATCTAGTTGATTTTTTAAAAAAAATTACCATCTAATTTTCAGCTAAGCTTTATTTTTTGGTTTGAGTGGAGTAAGCAATTTCGACTTTTCTTATATTTATATATTGCGAGTCGGATGGATTTTTATCTCAAGGGTTAGATCAATTGCCCGGAAAGCATGTTAATGCTCGGGTGCAACTCATAAGGGTATGAACCCCTTCTGATAAGAAATATAAAATTATTTCTACTAAAATCTTTGAAATGTTGCCCTTAAATTTAGAATCTTTCTTAATAATATATTCTGGTTTCAGCCATCTACCTTCTGTAGACCCTTGAGACAGTAGACTGACTTAAGTTCAATTGACGAGCGACTTCTCTTTGGCTAAGGCTCTGTTCCAACAGAGCAACAACTTGAGCGGCAACTTCTGGCTTAGTATCCATGATTTTCTGAAAACAATTGTGTCAATTTGCGTAGATGTGTTCAGGTCAATTGCTGAAAATCGATTAATAAGAATAATAAGAATAATAATACATTTTATTGAACCAATTATTTTACATGCATTAGCGTATACATTTTATTTGAGCTTCGACTTCGGAGATTACATCCCCACCATCGACTGTTCTTGATTTTCTCTTGCTTGCGATAATGTTTTTAGTCCGTGTTTGTAGTAAGAGGAAAAATTTACGAAATAAAAAATCTCTTTGCCGTTATTTATAAAAGAAAAGAAAGAATCAGAGGAAAATGATGATGCTATGATGAAAGATGAGCGTTAGGTCCTGTAGAGTTCCAGTATTGGGGAGTTTAGACTAGTTTGGGTCTTTTGTTTGAACCGATTGGTGATGTGGATTAGGTTATCCAACAATCTCTGCATTCCTAGACTAGGATAATTCCGTTCGATGTTCCGGGAGGGGGTAGTGTAATGATGCGGAGTGTCCTGGATTGCACTCTCTCCAATGCCTCTAGATTTGATCTTGAGGCGTAAGGTAACCAGGCAGGTACTGCATATGCCAAAATAGGTTTCACTAACATTTTATATAATGTCAATTTACCTTCAAGTGAAAGTGAACTTCCAGGACGAATTAAAGGCCAAATAACTTTGGCTATCAAAGCCCTTCGTGCTTCGTGTGAGCATCCCAATTAGCTCTTCAATCCAATAGGACTCCAAGGTATTTAACTTTAGACTGCCATTTTAAGTGGGAATCATTAATTTTTAGAGTAGTTCCGAGATATTTTTGCTTTTTTGTAAATAAGATTGCTTCACATTTCTTTGGATTTGTTTTTAATTTCCAGTCTTTAAGATAATTTATTACAAGTTGGGTTTCTTCTTGGAGTCTCTGCACTAAGCATTTAAAGTTTTTATTAGAATAATAAATTGCTATATCATCCGAATAAATCGTTACATTGGTTTTTATAACGAAATTGGTACTAACAAGTAGCGGCAGCTAGGAACAGCAATTTTTTCAGTTCAGCCATTCGGATCACATAATTTAAAAAGTAATGAGCCGATTTGCTTGAAATTGATATCAATGTAAAGCTAAATAAATAAGCTTTAAAGATATATTTATTTGATAAATATCGGCTTGGCCATTTAAAAGAAAAACGACTTTGTATGCGCGCTTAGAGGTTGAGTCGATTTAGCTGCTCTCGACTGTAGTTGATTTTTTAAAAAAATTACCATCTAATTTTCAAAAAAAGATAATTAATTCTTTAGATTTAATAATTTAATTAATTTATAAAAAATTAATATTAATGATGTGTAATTAGCTAAGGTTGATAAGACCGGTCAAAAAAAATAGATTTACAATCTTTATTTAATTATTAATAATTAAGAAAAGAAGGAAAAAAAATTGTTTTTCTATGCCTTTTGTTAAAAATGAAGAAAGTTTTTGAACACTACTGTGGAGAGAAGAAGGAAACATTTTATGTTTCATTCATTGACCCTTTGAAACCCTGAAGAAGGAGGGAAAAATCCTCCGAAACGTCGGTTTGAAAGGAAAGGAGGAAGGATTCCAATAAATTTCACCTTATTTTATATGTGTTAATTTTTTCTTTCCTCACTACCTCTGGGCTGCCTTCCATTACTTTCAATTTAAAAAATATATTTAGAGGGAAAATAAATTGATTTGAAAAAATGTTAATAAATATCCTCAAATGAATTTGTAACTGAAATACCACACATTTCGAGCAGAGCTATTTGTAAACATTTTGTTTTTCGATGCATTTCTGACCCCGATTCAAACAGACTCTGTTCCTAATGGAAGCAAGGAGATAAATAAATCAGCTTCACACACTCTAAATCGAAATAGAAGCTCATTTAGAAAAGATGGTAGCATTTCGAAATTGGAGCAGCCATTTCTTCAAATTTATGAATTTCCTCTTCATTCTTTGATTTAGATCAGATTTTATTCAACACAGAAATGAAATAAATGTGGTCCTCTTACAAGGGGCGATTTTCCATTACATCAGACATTTTAGAATCATTGGTTTAATATTTTTTTATATTATAATTTTTTTTTAATAAGGGACCGGACGCGTTAGCCAAAAGTGTTGCGGTTGTGCTTTCGGACCTGAGGGGCGAATTTAAACACCTGCACTGCATCAATTTAACATACTATAATTTGAATTAAATTAGGTTGGAGTTGGTGGTGTTTCACAAGGAGAAAAATTAAAATACAAAGATTTTTTTTTTTTAGTTTACTCTATATATTTCGAGCTCTTAACTCATCGTCAGGAGAACATTGACTAAAGATAACATAAAATAATGAACAGAATTTATTTTAATTTTAATATGATGGACAGTTATTTATGACTTAGTGTAAATATGAAAGAATTATCAGAGGATGGGATGGCCTTAGAGCCGAAAGAACAGATGTAGGGGACAAAGGGCTGGAATAAAGAAAAGATATTTATACTTGGAAGTTGCCGAAAATTATGTATGTGCTATAAAGGAGGGCAATAAACTATGGAATGCAATGAGGGTGCATAGTGAAAATTTCCATCTCTTATTTTCTATTTAAAAAACAAAAAATAAAAATAAACCCACCATACACTCTCATCGCACTCCAATTCAAATTAAATATCATTGATTAAGATGTCAATTATTGGTGAAGTTTTGATGTCTGTTTGATTGGTCAAGATGTTTAAGATGTTCAAGATGCTTTGATTAAGTTTGATTGTTCAAGATCAAACAGACATCAAAACTTCACCAATAATTGACATCTTAATCAATGATATTTAATTTGAATTGGAGTGCGATGAAGGTGTATGGTGGGTTTATTTTTATTTTTTGTCTTTTTAAATAGAAAATAATAATTTTAACAATGTTTCACTATAAACCAACACCGCGTTCCCTAAATTTGATACTATAATTTGGCTCTTTCACTAATTTACACTTACTCACACCAGGGGTGTAGCCACGGGGGAGGGAGGGAGCTGGACTGCCCCCCCTCCATGAAAATTTTCTGACTACGACACTGACACACACACACATAAGTTACATAAATAAACTGAACTAAACCATCATATACCTGGCTTTATATACTTGTAGGTACAAATCTCGAGTAATTTAAAACAAATTAACTTTTTATTTTTACTTTACCATACGGGGTTAGGAGAAATATTGTAATGGAATGAAAAAAGTGTTGTTTTTTTGCTTCTTTGTTTTCGAAATTTCTCAAAAAGGACTGAAATTATTTTGATAAAATAATAGAGCGAATTCCGCCTATATCTCATTCACTCGATTCCCTGACTCAAAACCATTTCTGTCCTTCCCCTGAACTATAGATAGTGTTTGTTCAGACGAGTTGAAATCTTATCCTTAATCCTTAAAACCCTATTTGCAAGAAACCCACGATTTTCGAACGTTCAACACCCCTTCACTGTCAAATTGGGTAAAAATCAAAATTTGTTTATCCCTATGACTTCTAAAGACTAGAACTCGCTTCCAGCCACAGTCTTTTCCGCGACCTCTCTTTAAGATCCGTATTCACCGATACCTTCAACTCCGACCCAGCCTATAAAATAGCTTCTTCTTCTTTTTCTTCTTTTCACCAAGGATGAACCAACAAGGCCTTTAAGGACTGCAATTTTTTGGTGTAACTCTTTCTCGCATCATTATCATTAAAAAAAAGGGTGGTACTTATAAATAGTTACTTATATAGTCAACAAACTGTCATAAGCTTGATATTGCCATGGTTAGTTAAAATTAAATTCATTAAAATGTAATTTTTCATGAAAAAACGGTTTTATTAAGAAAATTTGATGTTTTAGGTATAGGGACATGATATATCGTCTTAAAGCATTTTTCTTCGTCTTTCAATTTATTGAGTTATATACAGTGGGTCTCATTTGAAAAAACGAACTTTTACATCCTTTTATGAATTACGGAAATAATAGTAATCTTAGCACGCCCTGTATAATATGGACTCGATTTTTCGGCGTAAATTAAATACTTCGGGTGTGTCTAAACTACCACATAAATATCAACTTTTCATCAATTGAGAGCATTAATTTATTTAAATTAAATTAGGGCCATGTTTATGGACCATATTTAACACAAATTATTTTTTATCTCGAAAGCCGATAGAGATAGGTATAGGACAATATTAATGAAAAAGTATTTTAATAAAAGGGCGGTTTTAAAAACGTGTTAATATACGGGGTGTTCTATTTAAAAAAACAAAGTTGCTACGACTTTTCAATGGAAGCCGAAACGTCGCAATGCTGAAAATATTTTAGATCGATAGAACAGGTAAGAAAATGTAAAGTGCTAAACTTTCAGAAAAATCCTGCCTTCCGTTTTCTATAAATGTCTAACGTGCCATCGACCGTGAATCACCCTGTATACACCTCAGGAGAGAATGCTATTTATCCTTCGGTACTCTCTATTTTGAAGCCCTCGGGCTTCAAATTACACCTCAAGAAAAATAATGCATTTCTCTCCCTTGATGTATAATAAATATACTATTTAATTCCAAAAATGCCACTCGAGGTGAATCGCCACACTCCCTCGTTCCCCTAACTAGGGCCATTTAATATTTATATCATTTCATATCAATCCTATTACATGCTGAAAACGTTTGGATTGAAATGTGCTTGAGAATATTTTCATTAACTGTAAGTAAACTCGCTTTTAAGTTATCAAAATCAATTTCTGAAGATTCTCATTAAATGGAACCTCAATGGCGCGACTTCTCGAGTGCTCTACTTAAAACTTGGTTGAATAAAAAACAATACCCTTATTATTCCATAGTGAAGATGAAACTTAATTAAATTGTCGATATTTGATATTATAATAGATATTTCGAAAGTTAATCTTAGAAGTTGCACATATATCGGTTATCACTATAATTATTCTAACAGACAACTTCTATATTCAGTATTCTAATAAAAATAGATCAATTCCAATAAGAAATAAATTTTCACATTGTCTTTTAATTTACCTTTTTGTGCAAGCAGAAATGGGAGAGTTAAATTTTAATTTGTAATTATTAATTTTATTAAATACTTCACCTCGAATCTACTCCATTCTCCCTGAACAAAATTCAAGTTAAATTTTTACTTTACCATACAGGGTATCGTCAAGTATTGTAATCGTGCATGAAAAAAGTGGTTTTTTTCCTTCTTTTCTTCAAAATATCTAAAAAACGGCTGAAACTATTTCGATTAAAAAAATTGAGCGAAACCATGGCATTTCGGTCTACAAAAAAGCTCTAATAAGGGAACATCGAAAAAATTATATTTGTCGAGATAATAATTGTTTTGTCAAAATGTCTGTTAGTTTGTGCGTTACCAAATTTGTGTACGTGGTAGCTCAAAAACTAGTGTGAATATCGAAACCAAATTTCACACGTAGTTTTGGTCCATTGAGATTAAGAGCTGATTAGATTTTGGTGCATATCGATCCAAAATTAAGGGGGTCGAGGGGGGGGTTAAAAATTAAAAATCTAGGTCGTTTGAGCAAACTCAACCAAATTTTGTATACATAATCAGTGGGTCCCCAGAAGTCTAAAAATGTAAAAACTAACCTCCCGAAACGGGAGGGGGGGGGGGTCAAAAAAAATGAAAATCTTTGCCATTTATCAAACTCAACCAAATTTTGTATACATAATCAGTGGGTCCCAGGAGTCTAAAAATGCAAAAACTAACCCCCCCTACATGATTATAAATAATTTTATTAAATATTAAATATAAGTGAGGGGCCAGGTTGTATGGTAAAGTCAAGTGGATGGCCACATCAGAACACGTCAGCTTATTTTGTATAAAGAGATATTTACAAAATTCCAATTATCATTAGACATTAGGGTGGTCCTTATTTTGGGTATTTTCGAATTTTTACGCTAACAGAGGCTCATATGGTTCGAAATAAATAAAAAAAAAAAAAATATCCCCCAAGTTTCAGGTCTCTCTCTCAATTTTGACCTAGTAGCTCACAGCGATTAAATTTACCATCTAAATTAAAATGGGGTTTTTGCCATTGAAGGATCAATTTTTTATTCCAGCCAAAGTAATGGGTCAAAAAATTTGAAACTCTTGTTGACTTTATCCTTATAATAGTAGCTATCTTTCAGAATTATTACAGATTTTTAGCTATAATAATTTTGGAGTTACATCTAGATAAAATATTGCTATATCTTAGTATTAGTAAGTTATAGACTCCAAAATTACAATAGCTAAAAATTTGTAAAAATTCTGAGGGATAGCTACTATTATAAGGATAATGTTTACAGAGTTTCAACTTTTTTGAACCATTACTTTGGCCAGAATAAAAAATTGATCCTTCAATGGCAAAAACCCCATTTTATTTAGATGGTAAACTTAATCGCTGTGAAACACTAGGTTAAAATTGAGATAGAGACTTGAAACTTTTGCGGGATATTTTTTTAAATTCATTTCTAACAATATGAGCCCCTGTCACCGAAATAAGGAGCACCCTATCAGACATATAAGACTGAGCTACTCGAAAAATTATTGTACTTCACTTAAATTTTTATACACATATAGTAAATTCACTCAAGTTACTACTTTTTTAAGCGAATTCTTCTATTAATTTTTAAAAAATTAGGTGTTGGTTCAGGTGAAAAAAAATTTAAGTAAAATAACAAGGTAGGTTTCACAAAAAAGGTTAACCTAAATTCGGAGTGGGTGCTCATCTGCTCATACTTGAGAACGATCGCAGAATAAGTCGATCGAAACGTCGTAGTTATATTGTATTATTTGTTCATGTTCAATAAATAATTATAATTAAATATGTGATTTTAATAAAAATTCAAATTTTAATATATACGGTAAATATATATTTTACATAGTTTTAAAAGGCTTAAAAAATATAAAATTTGGTTAATATTACGCGGTCTATTTTCGTGGGGCCATTACGTCAAATATTAGGATCAATTGCAAGAAGGAATTTATTTCTATCATCCTCCTTTAGTAGCTGTTTAAAATGTCAAAGCACCGAGACCGAAATTACTTAAATACATCACTTTTTCCAATCCTCGTTGTTGTTTGATTGGCCATTAGATTGTTGACGTCATCGTAGTTAATTTTAAATTGGTAGATATAAATTTAAGAAAAACTTTAATAACGATTAAATATTTATCAAAGCTTTTTTTAAGTAGTAAAATAAATTTATATTAGAATGTTTGTAATGTACATTTTGCTTTTAGCAATTTCTCCTAAAACAAAATTTATTACCTAATGAGCGCTGACTGAAGATTTAAAAATGAAAAAATAAATAAATGAAATATAAAATTTCAATTATTTTCAGTCATTGAAATCAATTGCAAATGACTGATTTTATTGTTAGTGTGTGTACAAATTTTTTGCGTATCGAAGAAAAATTTATTTTTTTATTGAATTTTTAAATAAAAGCAGATTTTAAAAAAAGTTTTTTTTTCAATAATTTTTATAAGGTTTTAGTCTTCGATATTTTTCACTTTGACTAAGAGTGAGAAAAATCAACAAATTTTTTTAACTATTTAATAAAATCTGTCCATATCTACCTATCTTCGTTAACCTATTAGTCTAGTTAAATTGTTTTTACCCGGAAAGTTTTGGGGTAGTTTTGATTTCTTCCATTCTATATGTTTTTTGGTGTGCTGAATCCTAATCTGAGGTTAAAACCCTCCGTACATTTGTACAATTTCGGGCTTCATCAAATAACTTGAACATTGTGCAATTTTTGAAAAAAAATGTACCTTATTTACATATACGATCTAAATAAGATATGTACAGAAAACTGGGAGGAATTCACTAATTGACAGACTTTAATTATACATTTGAATTATGGAGTGGAAAAAGTGAGTTTTTTCGGAGACAGACAAAATAGGTTAATTTTCAACTAGCGCTTGAGCCCGAACGGTTGGTCGGAGAAAAAAACCTAAATACTGAAAGTTGTAGGAAATTTTATGTACTTTTATTTAAAATAAGAAGATTATTTACGAAAAGTTAATAGTTTTAGAGATAAGCAAAAAACCGCCAAAAAAGGAGATTTTTTGCATTTTTTACAAGGTTCCGTTACGAAATTTTGTTAGCAAACTTCAGATTCGGATTCAGCACACCAGGAAGCATATAGAATGGAAGAAATCAAAACTTTCCCGCGAGCAACCTATTTGAGCACAATTTAACTGGACTATAGTATATCAAAGAGCATTAGATCTACAAAATATATCTTGTAATCTAAGAGATTCCTTGTTGATATTTAGATTAAAGTACCTGGAACGCCGAGCGTTGCTCGGTAATTTTTTGCTTTAGTTTAAAGTGATATATTAATATTATTTTTATTAATTTAATATTCAATAAAAAATAGCTACAATTAAATAAATTGGTAAATTCTAATATATAATAATATGTGTAATGAATTATTAGTAGGATATAAAATTAAAAAAACATTTAATTATTAAAGAGAAATTGAATAAAAATGTAATTTAACATTTTTATATATACAACCACCTGTGAATAATTATTTCAATTAACAAAAACCCCATCAGAAACAACTTAGCCGAAGATGAGATTGTGACAGATTGAATTGTCAACCCAAAACCCCCTAACCCGTGAATGTCATCCAAATTGTTAGAGCCGCTTTTGAGAAACGATTACATATATATATATATATATATATATATTAGGGTGGGTCAAAAAAATCCATTATTTTTTTTTACAAGTGACATAGAAAAATGGGTTGCTAGACACCTTAAAAAAATTCTTTCTAAATATGAGCTCTTAATTTTAATAAGATCCTCAGCATCGCAGTTTTTTATTTTTTCTCAGTACAATAGAAAAAAATTCATACCTCATCATTAATTGATTGTACAGAAAAATGTTCTTGAAAAATTTCGTAGGAAATTTAATGTTCTACAAAAAAGGTATCTTATATTTTTCCGTAAACCTCACCATTTGAAAGATATTGAAGATTTAAATTTGATTATTTTAAGACAAATTTCATTTTTGTTTATGAATTTTATAACTCGACAATAAATGGCTATTATAAAATTCGAATACAAATTTCTATAGGAAATTAACTGCTCTATAAAAAGGGTGTCTTATGTTTTATGATTAAATTAAGCGTTCAAAAGATATTCATCATCAAACTTCAGTACACATGAAAGTTTGATGATGAACATCTTTTGAACGCTTAATTTAATCGCCAAAACATAAGCCACCTTTTTTATAGAGCAGTTAATTTCCTATAGAAATTTGTATTGGGAATTTTATAATAGCCATTTATTGTCAAGTTATGAAATTCATAAACAAAAATGAAATTTGTCTTAAAATAATCAAATTTAAATCTTCAATATCTTTCAAATGGTGAGGTTTACGCGAAAAATATAAGATTCCTGTTTTGTAGAACATTAAATTTCCTACGAAATTCTTTAAGAATATTTTTCTGTACAATCAATTAATGATGAGGTATGAATTTTTTTCTATTGGACTGAGAAAAAATAAAAAAACTGCGATGCGGAGGATCTTCTTATTAAAATTAAGAGCTCATATTTATAAGGAATTTTTTAAGGTGTCTAGCAACCCATTTTTCCGTGTCACTTGTAAAAAAAAATAATGGATTTTTTTGACCCACCCTAATATATATATACAAGAATAGCTCATTTAATAAGATAAGATTTTTATATATTAATTTTTTTAATTGATTAAATAATTTATTGTCAACGAAAATACACATAAAGCAAAATTGGGTCAATATTGTATTACCTGATTTGACTCAGACTCACAGACGAATTAAGAAGCTACTTTAAATAAAAGTATGTAAAACTAGAATTATTCTTATTTTTTATATTAATATTATTTTTAATAATTTGAGTTGTTGAGAGATATTTTCTAAAGGATGGTATAAAGGAAAATCACGTTTTACGCATAGCAGTTTATCTTAATCATTGTGGTTTTATCTCAAGTTCAAGAATATAATTTCTATTTTTTCCCTAAACACAAATTTAAAATAGCACCAAATCGCTGTTTAATTTCCAACGAGTGATTGAATGATGGTGCGATAAATTACTCCACAGACGTTCGTTCGGATCGTTTATATCTTTGCCAGCGATTAAATCATTTTGTGGAAACTCGAATAAACGATTGCCAGATTGAAAAGAAGAAGGTCATAGATTATTTTTTCACCTGGTAATAGACTTCTTAATTAAGAATGGAATCTAATGGATGAAAACGAAAAATATAAAATCAAAGTAAACAAAAAAAAAAAAATTTTAAATATTTTTTTTTTTAATTTTATTTCTGGCTTCTAGACTTGGGAATAATTTGGTTGCCACATCAGTTCTTCTTCTTCATCTTCTTTTTAGGCTAGGTAGCCTGTTTTCTCCCAAGGAAGAGTTCCGTCCACATCAGTTAATTAAAGTAAAACAAATAATTACATTAAATACATTATAAAATCGTGAGACGCATTTAAAACGTTAGAATTAAATTTTTTGCTTCAGTTTCATGACAGTTTACACTAGAGTACACAGAAAGAGAATGAAGCCTTAAAGGAAGGAGGCTTAGTTTATTCTTATTATTAACTCAATGAAGAACGATAGCCTTTTTAAATTGAAAGTTTCTTTTTTGCCGAGAGTAGCAGAATTTTTATAAATTGAAGGAGCCAATAAAAGAGTGTGTCTTCTGCTGGAAATGTAAATTTTTAATTTATTTATATCGTTATAAATAAATTAAAAATGTATTTTTTCAGCAGGAGACACACTCTTTTATTTAGAAGACCTTCAATCGAAAGCCTTTTTATTTTTGAAGCAACACAGGAGCTCGTGGATTTGTTGTTACAATCGCTGTATGAGTTGCTTCTCAAATTAATTGATGTAATTTGGCTGGAGCTACCAACATAACCAAGTCTCATCTTGTTGTTATAGTACAATAATTATTTTTATAAGTACAATACAATTTCTCTAATGCTTCAAAATTTAAAAGTCTTCAATTATTTTTAAATTTCTTTGAATTTTTATTTTAGAGTACATTAATTTAGAAACTCAATCTCTGTCTGTGTTAAAAAAAAATACATCCAACTATCTTATAGATACATAGGGTTCCGTATATTTTTGAAGTGAAACTTTTTTGTTACAATAAAGGGAAAATGATCTAATAGAGGGGAAATAAGAGACAATATTTAATTTTAAAATAATATATAACCAAACTTCTTGAGGATACAAATTCTCATTTAAATGGGTGTTGGTTTTATTCTTTTTTGACAAAAAAAAACACATTCTTATCATTTATTTTTCTTTATTTTATTTTATTGTTACCAGGAACGTATATTGGAATGTATATTGGAGAAACAAAGAGGAAATTAATGGTTAGATTGCTCGAACATGAAAAATCTGTAGTTCATAAGAACCCAGTGTCTGCATTAGCTATACATGCATTAGACAATAGACATAATTTTAAATTTGATGACACGAAAATAATTTACGCGGAAAGTAACACGTTTAAAAGAAAATTTTATGAATCAATCTTTATAAGAAAGAACTTAACTGAAAATGTGAATTTTAAGGTAGACACGGAAAATAATAGTAAATATTACTTGGGAATTTTAAATAAAATTAAAAATCATTTATGTAATTGAAATATGTTTGGGGGGATTTGTTGTGTTGATTTGGCAATAAGTTCAGTTGTCAAATAGAATTTGAATCTAACAAACGGTCAGAGATTTATGAGTCTTTAACCTTGAAGGTTTATACACAAATAATTGTTACACAAAAGAATAATGTTACATACTCTAATAATTTCGATGTGAGGGAATTTTTTCCCATCTTTAGATTGTTCCAAGGTATGTCATTTTGTTGTTATTTTTAAGTTGTTGTTGTGTGGAGAAATTGTCATTGTATAAAAATTATGTAATGATTGAAATGTTTTAGGCTGATGATGACATATTTGAAAATGTCGAAACGTTCCTGGTAACAATAAAATAAAATAAGGAAAAATAAATGATAAAAATGTGTTTATTTGTCAAAAAAGAATAAAACCAACACCTATTTAAATGAGAATTTGTATCCTCAAGAAGTTTGGTTAAACTATACATAAAAAATTCTCAAAAAAACTAATCAAAAAAATTATTTAAAATAATAATTTAAATTCCTAATTTTAATCAATTTTATTTGTCATTTAATATTAGTGGGTTTTAAAAGTTTTACTTCCCCCGTGAACTTATGTGGATGAAGATCACACATTTTTCCATCAATTCAAAACAAATTAATTATAGCAAATGCAGATTTTATGCTTAAATGGTTGAGTTGTTTATCGGAACAAAAGATTCGACTAAAACAGGGGTCGGCAACCTTTTGAGAGGAAAGAGCCAAAAATTACAATTTACAAAATTTCCCAGTTTTTAAAGAGCCACTAACATTTTTCTTTCAATATTATGGTATTTGATTAGGATTAGGTATATAAATTTGACTTTTGATTTAAAATAAATAATTTTAAATATGAAATAATATTTATTCATATAAAAACATAGAAATGTTTCGCACAAAACATATTAAAGTATTTTAGCTAGCTCATCTAGATTAATAAAATTAGTAATCAAATAATATAACTATAATTATTGAATAATATTAGATAGTTACATCAATGGGAGCATTGGCTTTGCATGCCTTTTGAAAGTTTGGTTAAATCTGGCTCATAACTTGTTGTTTTCAGTTTCAAGCACGCCTCTAGATTTTTATTTGTTAGTTGGCATCTTACTTTACTTTTTATTATACAATTGGGAGCAAAAAAATCGGCTCACCTCTAAATTTTTTACATTCATAAGGAATAACTCGAAAAAAACGCTTTTATTTCGAAAAATGATCATGTATTCTCAATGTTCTCTGTTGAGTGTTCTTATCCTGTTTGCAGTATGTTTTTTTTTAAGAAGTATAATATTTTTTTATGAGTTTTGAAAATAAAATAATATAATAATTAATATTTGCGCATGGAACTGGAGAGCCGCATCTTGACATCGAAAGAGCCACATGAGGCTCGCGAGCCGTAGGTTTCCGACCCCCTGACTAAAACCACCTAGAATGAACACTTTTCTTGAGAAAATACCAACAGAATTCACAACGTTTCAATTTCTGAAGACGTTTTCAAGTGCTAACGGGGAAGTCTCTTGAAAGACTAAGGGGTTTTTCCTGTTTGAAAGATTACGTCTTTTGATAGGCTGAGAGTGAATTTCTCACTAGAAAACAACCCCAGAAATATATTGTCTAAACGGATCTGTTTTCTCATTAAAAATGTGCAATCTAACTGATTTTACCCGAAATTATCTAATTAATGTTCAACGAAAGTTTTCCTACTAAGCTAGTTTCAAGAATTTTCGCAGATTATTAAATTAAAAGTTGCGAAATTAGACGGGAAAACATACTGCTAGCTTCTTGACAATATTATTCTGGAAGATATTCTGATCCAAATGAATAAACACATCATCAAAAATATTTAATCCAGATTGTTCCTTCTCTTCCAATAAAAAATTCAGCACTCTATGGCAAATAATTTTTATCCCTCATCTATCTAGCCGTCAACCAAAGTAATTATTCTATAGCATTCATTATAGCTTTTATTGAAAGGTTTCATAGTGAAATGATTTCAAAATTTTGTTTCTTATTATTATAACAAAATTTAAAGAAGAGATACACTTGAAGGGAACTTTTTAGGCGACTGGGGATTTAAAATTAAAATAACATATCCACTGGGGTGCGTCTAATTTTTTTTCATTTTTTCGTATGTGGAGGGGTGGTGTTTCAAAGTTTTTTTTTTCAATTTTACCACAGTTGGTGAGCCATAAAGTTTACTCCCATCCTACGTCAAGCCCATTTAACTAGGCAACCAGACATACATAATATCTACATATTCAACACCTCCTACAGAGTAAACCTTTCTTTCATGTGTTCGTACATATTGGATGATTTATCATCTTATTTATTTAATGAAATAATTATACTCCTATTTTATATACATTCGTTAATTGCTGGGGATCAAATAATGAAAAACTAAAATCATTTTTGTTTATTTTCCAAATTTAAAAATGTACCTACATACATATTTATTATTATTACAATTTAGGCATTGAGTCTACACTCCCTACACATGTCTATATTTAAAATAATGTCTTTTTATTATTTCAATCATTTTAAATTTTTAATTAGGGAACCAGGTTGTCCGAGTGGTTATCTACTCTTATTAAACGAGCAAAAATTGTATATTTATTTGTTTATATATATATATATATTTGTTTGTTTATATATTTGTATCTTGGTTATATTTTGAAAACGACTCTACCGATTTTGATGAAATTCATGGGTTAGGGGGTTTTTGGGGTCACAATTCGATCTGTCACGGTCTCATCTTCGACAAAATTGTTTTTGATGGGTTTTTTCGTAATCAAATTAATTATTCTCAGGTAGACAAATCCCATTCTTAGGGTTTTAAAAAGGTTTCCCTTTTCCTTTTGTACCCAGGCAGACAATGGATTGCCATAATTCATTGTTGAAGAAGTATTGTGATTGTGGATTTTAACATATTTTGTTCTCCCTAAACGTTAGAAATATTAATAAATGTTTTATAATTGTTTTTATAAAGAACTTTATTTATTTAATAGAATAAAAAATAATCAAGAATTTATTTAAAAATATTCAAAGGAATCGTAGGGACAAGACTTTAAATTAAATTAAATACAAGTTTTGAGTACATAATAATCTTCTTAATGACATCTTAAAATAAATAATAATAAAAAAAGAATTTCTTTGTTCAGTTTGATTCTTTTAGTTTTTTGACAAAAAACAATTAATTTGTTTAAAAGTTTATATTTTATGTTGGTTGATGAGTTGAATGAATTGTGATAGAAAAAAGAATATTGTTTGAAATGTTTTTTCTCGTAGTAAAAAATCCTGACAAATAAGTTTAATAAATGAGCCACTGAAGAAGTTGCAAAATAGCAACGAAACGTATGGCATATTTAATCATAACTTGTATTTAATTTAATTTAAAGTCTTGTCCAACTCCCTACGATTCCTTTGATTATTAATCATGGACACGAATAATGAAATATTTAAAAATATATTTCGCATAAGCAGGTCTCAATTTTCTGAAAAAACAACACATTTTGATAGGTTTTATTTATTAATTGGATGAATAAAAATGAATCATATGTTTGAATCAAAACAGGTGCAGAAGGTGGGGAATCCGGGGGTAGGGAGAGGTTTCGGGGGTGGTCTCGAAAATCGACCTTTTTATCAGAATTTTAAATTAAAAATAATATTAAAATAAAGCTTTTAACTGAAGGAAGAAGTTACCGAGCATCGCTCGGTGCCTCCAGGTACTAGAATATAGAGATAGCATGCTTTCTAATCAAGCTAGCACGGATTCAACTCCGACACGATGCAAATATTTGACCGGCTATAATCTGGTCCCTACACTAATTTACATACACTTTCACACACACACACACACACACGAAAACTCAATTGTCAAAATGGGCTACAGTTCCCGAAGGCCATTAAAAATAAAAATAGCTGTTGGAAAGCTTTGATAAAAAAAAAAAAAAAAAAAAAACACGTGTTAAATACTAAAAACGTAGTGCAATAAACTAAACAATTAAATTTTATATAAAATTTACTCTTAACGAGAAGAAGTTGTAATTTTAATTAAGACAGCAGTTAGGAATTTTTTGTTGTAACCATCGAATCACTGTCCGCAAGACTTCGGGGCTCCTCTAGGGTCGGGTAGGCGCCCCTGTACTTCCTGCTGGATCCACTAGTGTTTTTTAAAAAATATTGAAATTCCAGGAACGGGGATGCGGCAGATGCAAGGTTTATGTAAGGCTACGGCCACATTGCGAGAGCTTCCCTTAGCGGCAACATACTTGAATGATTCTCATCCATGAAAACAGACATTTGAAAAACGATCAGAGTGGACACGTCACAAATTTAGGTGCTACGCTAGTGCACCGATATACCCCTAAGTGAAATCCTAGTTAACCAATATGTTTCTTTTATGTAAAACCCCCAGAAGATTTTCGGCTAAGATTATTTTCGCGCTTTCCTTCTGGGGAAATAAATCAAGAGATTTTGGAGATGATATTAAATGTGATTTATTATCTTAGGTTAAATAGCTATTAAAACAATATAAAATAATTATCTTTTAAGTAACGATTTGAGAACTATTTACAAAATAATCAACCTCCTGAATGCACAGTCTTGCACAACCTATGAGGACAAGAGTGCGCACTTAGGTGTGCAAGAGTGCGCTGTGAGAACAAGAATCACAAATGTCACATTTGAAGTGACCATATACTATATATATTTGCCTAGATTAATTTGACGCAACGCTGACGTAATGCTGCCGACAGGGAGCGTCATCGGTATATTTGCGGCAAATTTGAAATATAATCGTAATTTGGACTCGAATTTTGAAATGAAAGACTCCAATTGATTTTAAGATGATAATTAAGAAACATTAAATATATTGATAATTATTCCTATTCCCCCCTTCACCACTCAAAAATTAAATATTCAATTCGCTTTTCTTTGCGCACAAAAAAAGAAATCAATCACATCTTATTTGATTTATATATTATTTGTTTATTTTTTAATAATTTCTCACTTTTTTATAATTTTTTAAAAATCTAAATTTTGTTATTATTATTTTTTGATTTTTACAAAATTAAACGACTTAAGACACGCATGCCCATATGAGTTTCTCATGGCAATACTGAATGGAGCAGCCTGTCATACAAACAACACCTGATCTCTTTTAAATATTTGGAGCCTTATATCGATTATCGATCCCAAATTTTAAAAAATGATATAATATAATTTTCCTCCTCACACCATACCACTTATTTAAATAAATCTATTTCCACACAAAAAATATCACAATGCTGTAGATTATAGAAAAAAAATACTTCCAGATTCATATCTAGAGCCTCATTTATGTAGCTGTGACAGGACGAAAATGTGGCGAAACTTTTAAGAGACTATGTATTTTCGGGAGTTTACAGGTATACATTTGGAGTGTGGTTTTTTAAGAGGAATAAAATTTTTGGACCGAGACGCCGCCCGCCAGGGTATCAGCCCGGAGGGCCGAGCTTCGAGGACGTGCTAAAGGCACGCACGAAAAGCTCGTTACCTATATAGGCTGGCCAGTTTTTGCAAGAAATGCACTCGATCCAATCTTCCATGAGTGGTTCTTTATATATCTCTGAGAGACCTGGACATACCCACAATTTTTTCTTTGGTGCACTTTTTGGTTTAGCATTTTTCGGTTTAACTTGTCTACTCTTTTTTGGAAAAGGTTTTTGATCCGCAAAATCTATTAGTAAATTAATTAAAAGGCGTGAACAACACAGGTGTAGAACAAGAAAGCGTGAGCACACTTGGTGGTGCACACTCTTGCACTATTCTGATTAAAAAACTGAAGCGTCACTAGTGTCATCTATTACAAGGCATTTCTAAATGTCTCATACGACACTGATAAGTTAATTACTGATGTAACTTAAATAAACAGGAAAAAAATGCCTACCTTTTTAACTTTTAATATAATCCTGTTTTTAAAACTGAAGAATATTACTTCACAGACCTTTTTCTCAACTAAATTTTTCAAAATTACCTATATCAAAACACGTAAATCTTTTTCGTCGATACTCTTATCATGTCAGTGGATAGTGGACAACTGACATTAGTCTCTAAACAACATTATCTGTTTAGATAATGACTTTGCGTACTCTTGTACACCGGGTACTCTTGCACCACCTTACTATATGGTTTTTTATGTTTGACTAGATCTATTATTATCGTTGAATATCCGATTTGATCCAATGCATTGTTTTTCACTATTTTAGGTGAGACTATTATGCATCCTAGCATCTAGTCACAAGACGCTAACTTCAGAGAATACTCTTGCTTCCTTTGGAGTGGTCCTAGACTAAGAGAAGAAGGAACTAACGAAACTCTAGACATTACGGGATCTATTCTTTTGTCAAGGTAAAATCTGAGAATGACGGACATATCTGTTTACATTTACTTTTAACTGATCATATTAACCTACGCCTGTTAATTATTTTATATTAGTTTATACGAGTACATAAATTGCTATTTTAAGGCGTGAAAATAAAACATACTGTCTGGATTAAGATTAAATTCAGATCATATTTTGAGACTTGCCAATGAGTGGAGCTCCATTTACGTCAACGGGTTAGCTTATAATGAGGAGATAAAGGGAGGAAGCGGAGATTGGGGGAAAGGGCGGGGGCGTTTCGTTCGCTAATCGTTAATCAGCGCTAAACGACTCGGAACTCAATTTGAGTTATTCGAGAGTTATGTAACGATTTATGTACTTAAATACTCTAGTCTTCGTTGACGACAGTAAAGCTTAATGGAAAGAAATCTAATTAGGATGGATCGGCTAAACATGATGGGGGCATTATTTAAACATTTATTAAAGTAATAGACAGTCCGGAAAACAAGAGGGAATGAAATTAAAAAATAAAAAAAAATTAATAAAAGAAAAAAAATGCTAAGAGATGTAATTATTCAAATTAACGTTGTTTTATTTTTTTTATAAATTATTCTCAAATCATTAATTTTCTATGTTTCATGTCAATGATCCTGTCAAGTTGAATGCACTCCACCTTTTCAACTTCGAATTTAATCTATTTTAAAATGAGATTAATAAATTTGAAAATCCAATTAGTCAATTTCGAAATGGAATTAAAATCATTTTCAAATTGGTAATATAGGTATAGTCCAGTCAAATTGTGTTTTTATAAGGAAATTTTTGGGGTAGTTCTGATTTTTTGCATATATGGTATATGTTTACAGGGGCGCTGAATCTAAATATGAGGTCTCCCACCGAAGTTTCGTGACGCAACATTGTAGAAAATGCAAAAAATGGTGTAAATTTCCATTTTTTAGCAATTTTTTCGCTATATAACTCGAAAACTATCAACTTTTCATAAATAACATTTCTAATCAAAATGAAAGTTCATAAAATTTCCTACAAATTTTATTATTTGGGTTTCTTTCTCTGACCAACCGTTCGGGCTCAAGAGCAAAGTCCAAGTTTTCGACCTCGGTAGCCCACCCGGATAACCCAAAAACTTTCTCTTTTTCGTTATTTTCCCATTTTGACCATGAAGGAGCAGGTTTTCGACAAGGACCACTCTATTCATTTTTAAACTAGATTAAATTTTCTACAATTCAAACAGAGTTTCATCTTAATTGGATAAATGGTGATCCGTGCATCAATGAGGTTGAAGTTTTGAAGAACTGCAATTTTTGCAAAAAATCGCAATTTTTCCTTCATAAAATGAACACCACTAATTGATATTTCATTCTTTCGGAAGTTTTGTTGATTTGAACGTTTACTTGAACTACTTATTTGTTAAAATTCTTAGATTTATAGATATCCCGCATTTTCCATGACACTTCTTATATCCTGTCAAAGAAAATGC
This sequence comes from Forficula auricularia, assembly GCA_024734495.1. Taxonomy (NCBI): domain Eukaryota; kingdom Metazoa; phylum Arthropoda; class Insecta; order Dermaptera; family Forficulidae; genus Forficula; species Forficula auricularia. The sequence continues at coordinate 5,629,909 of JALMQS010000828.1, read as the reverse complement.
TGGATAACTATTAATCTAGGAGTTTTTACAAAAAAGTGGTGCAAATAAACTTTCAATTTAACAATATTTCCTAGAGAATGCGATATGAATCAAGTTTCTAGGATGAATGGTTTTCATTTTATGAAGGAAAAATTGATTTTTTGCAAAAACTGCAGTTTTTCAAAATTTCAACCTCATTGCAGTACGAATTGCCATTTGTCCAATTAAGATGAAACTTTGTTTAATTGTAGTAAATTTAATCTAGTTTAAATATGTATAGAGTGGTCTTTGTCGAAAACGTGTCCCTTCATGGTCAAAATGGGGAAATATCGAAGAAAGTGAGAGTTTTTGGGATTTGCGGAAACAGAAAAAATACGGCAATTTTCAACTAGCGCTTGAGCCCGAACGGTTGGTGGGAAAAAAACACTAAATAATAAACTTTATAGGAAATTTTATGAATTTAACTTTGAATAGGAAGGTTATTTACGAAAAGTTCATAGTTTTTGAGTTATAAGCAAAAATCCGCCAAAAAATGGAAATTTTAACCTTTTTTTTTGCATTTTCTACAATGTTCCGTCACGAAACTTTGGTGGAAGACCTCAGATTTGGGTCCAGCGCCCCAAAAAACATATATATGCAAAAAATTAGAACTACCTCAAAACTTTCCCCATAGGGGCCCATTTGAGCACAATTTGACTGGACTAGTTCTAGTCATTGTGATAGAATAAATCTTATTAAAACAGTTTGCATTGTGAGTTGTTATAAAAATATTATAAAATAACTTTATTAACCAATAAAAATACAACTATAATTTCCATTTCTACCTCGATACCCCCATTGCTCATCTCATCATCGATTGTCCTTTTTTATTCTTCATAAAATCCATTCTCATTTATCTCTTTATATTAAGAAGGGGATAAATTCGAAACGACCCTCGTATCTTTTTTTTTATTAATAAGAAAGAATTAGAACAAGCAAACAAACAGATTAAAAAGTGCTAATAATAAAAATAAATGTTAGTTCACCGAGTTCAGAGAGTTGAACGGACTTGAATTTTCAAACCTGTGTTTCAAATAATAAAATTATTTAATATCCAACCAAGGAAGCTGAAATTTAATATAGGAAAGAGGTTGTTATTTAAAAGATAGAGGGAATATTCCACGGATGATTGAGTTCGAAGAAGGGTTCTAAAAGTTGAAATTATTAAACCTTTAGCTTTCCAAACAACGTCTTGAATAATTTCTATTTTCATAGAATTACATATAGTACAAGATCCCGACTAAGGTCGACCTTCACCTATCTAGTTTCCTAAAGAAATTAATATTTTGATAATATAATGTCTTAATAAACAAAACTTGATAGGGTCGACATCCAATTCCCTTGCATAGCTATTTTACCTAATTTATTAGATTTTTTTTTTTTAATTATCTACATTTTAGTATATAACACTAAAAGAAACTCTATAACTACAAAATACTATTTCGAAGTTACCTGTTGATACCCTGTTTACCTGAACTTATGCAGGGAAAAAAAGATGGCTTCCCAACTTTGGCATTTTATATACATATTTTACTCTCGATTGAATATATTTATCCGGAAACTCGATAACTACATCTATATACTAATATATAAAATTAAGGTTTTGTCTGTACATTGCTCCAAATCACGCCAAATTTTGGTTGCACACGTTTCAAGCAAAGTTATGAACAAAATTCCTGTCTGTATGTATGTATGTTTCAGTGGTTTCCGCGAAAATTTGCTCACGATTCACGTAAATGTCTTCTAACTTACGTTTTTACCTATATAACGTTTTGATATTTTGACCCCAAAAGGGGGTTTGGGGGGGGCTCGAATGAAAATTATCAAATAACTTCTAAACTATTAACCCTACGGCAAATTTTATTATGAGCAAAGTTGTAGGGGATGTGATTTCTGACAACTTTTGTTTAAAAAATTATCCCAAATAACCACCCAAAAAGGGGGTGAGGGTCAAAATATGAAAATCTTTGCTCTTGGACCAAACTCAACCAAATTTTGTATACATAGTCTGTGGGTCACTAGGAGGGGGGGGTCAAAAATGAAAATCCTTATACTTAGAGCCAACTTAACCAAATCTTGTATATATAATCTGTGGGTGCGGGGAGGAGCCAGGGGTGGGTGGGGTGGTATGGTTGTGTGGGGCGAGGTGGAGGGCACGGGGTGAGGTCCAAGGGGTGTTGGGAGGAGTGGTGCAGGGTGGAGTGGGGGGCTCAGGTTAGGGTTCAGGGGGTAGTGGGGTGGTGAGGGTTCGGGGTATGGTTGGTGGGGGGAGGGGTTCGTGGGTTGGGAGTCCAGGGGGCATGCCCCTTGGCTAGCAAGAGGGCCGCCGAAGGAGGGCCTTGCAGCTATTTTATGTAATAAAATTAACAACTTTAATTTTTTATTAAAAATAGCTATTCAGGGAAATTGGATGTCGACCCTATCAAGTTTTGTTTATTAATACATTATATTATCAAAATATTAATTTCATTAGGAATCTCGATAGGTGAAGTTCGACCTAAGTCGGGATCTTAGACTAATACACTTTTTTTATTATAAATTAAAATATATATATATATATATATATATACAGGGTGCATAGGAAAGTCCCTTTAACCTGAAAATACTTGCGAACGGAGAGTGCTACAGCCACGCAAGTGAGGTAATGGTATAGTAAAGCGACTATGCCCGACCTAATGCAAACGACACCAGCGCCCCTAGTGGCGAAATGTGGAAGTTAGCCATTGCAAATCGAAAACGAAAAGAGATAGAGCAAAATTTCCAATTAAAAAGTTTTAGAGCATCAATTAATTAGTACGAAACGATATTTGGTTTACACGGAAAGGATAAATTACTGTCTGTATCCAAAAATGTCCGTAATCTATGCGCGACTGTTCTACTCTACATATTTACATTTCGGAAATGTAGCAGTGTGCAAATGCAGTTTGTGACTTTGTACTGTACTGTAATGTCTGAAAACTTTAATTTCCAATTTCCAATTTAAAATTTTAGTTTAAAGGGTGTTGGCGCTCGCTTGATACAAACGGATTACGGACATTTTTGGATACAGGCAGTAATTTGTCCTTTCCGTGTAAACCAACTATCCTTTCGTACTAATTAATTGATGCTCTAAAACTTTCTAATTGGAAATTTTGCTCTATCTCTTTTAGTTTTCGATTTGCAATGGCTAACTTCCACATTTCGCCACTAGGGGCGCTGGTGTTGTTTGCATTAGCTCGGGCATAGTCGCTTTACTATACCGTTACCTCACTTGCGTGGCTGTAGCACTCTCCGTTTGCAAGTATTTTCAGGTTAAAGGGGCTTTCCTATGCACCCTGTATATATATATATATATATATTCTGTGTGAGACGAGGTAAGTTTGATTGGGAAGGCTTCAAATACATTTTACTTAAACTTATCTTTGATTATTTCTATAGTTCTACAAATTTTCATTTATTCTACTTTATAATTTAGTTAATGAGCTGTTATTAAGAATTATAATTGTATTTATACCAAAACGTAAATTTTTTATTAATTTTGACTAGAAACAATTATTTTTTTCAAATAAATTTATTTTATCAAAATAAACTCATATTAGCAAAATAATTAAACTACTTTCAATTAGCTATTTAACAACAGCCAGGGTCTATCAAAACGCAGCCGAGTACTGATAATAAAGTGAAATTATTCTGGTCTAACAAATGTTTAGTATTTTTATTAGCAACATAATTTTTATTTCGAAAATTGTTTAAAAATGCAGTTAAAAGTGTAGCTCAGAATATTAACTTGCAATTCAGAAACGAGCCGTCAGGCTAATTGACGATTCTACCCTCACCGACTCCCTCGACTCGCTGGCTCATCGAAGAGATGTCTCTGCCCTTTCCCTTTTCTATAAATACTATCACGGCAGGTGCTCTGATGAGATAAAATCAATAATTCCATCCAAAGCATGCTTTGCACGCAGCACGCGTTTTGCCGACTCCCAACACTCTTTCGCGGTCAAATTGGAAAAGTGCCGGACCACTTCATTCGCGAATACATATATCCCCATGACTTCAAAGAACTCGAACTCACTCCCAGCCTCCATCTTTCCCAGCACCTATGATCTTCAAACCTTCAAAACCAGGGTGCATAGACACCTACGTCTACACTCCTCTCACTTAATCAACTTTCCTTCTCTTCGGTAATGCAAGAGTCTTTCGAGATCCATAGGGGCTGCATCTTTACTGGTGCACCCCTTCTTGCATTCGATTGCATTAAAAAAAAAAGTGTGAACTTTCTCTTCAAAATTGAACTAATCTAGTCCAGTCCCTCCGTATCTACTCCAGTGTTTGAATTTAATTCAGTATTATTTTGGTCTATACTTGTGATTCATTAAATAATTAATTATCCATGCTAGGATTAAAGCTTTTTCATGTTTATGGTGTGTTTTATGAGCTGAGTAATTATGCTAGGGACGTGACGATTGCCTGAATGTGATATCAATTAATAATGGTATGTTCACACCGTAATCAAACATTATTAGAAGGATAAATGGCTGTGATAAGCAAATACAAAACACCATCTATTATCTGTCTGTCATTAAAAACCCATAATTCCTGAAACTTGCATTCAAATTAGTCAATTTGATTTTCACACCTAATTCATTTAAAAGATAGCGCAAAAATATGGGATGACGACTGTTTCAAGACTTTTTATCCATAGTGGTAAAAATAACAACAGCTATAATTATTAATAATAAATTTATATTTTTATAATTTATTATAAATATAATATATATTATTTTAATTTTAAATAAATGCATTTTTAAGATTAGGCACAATTTTTGGTGATTAGGTAATTTTTCGTTAAAGAACTTTTAGCTATAAAAAATAAAACCTGATTGATACAAACTTTTGGGCTGAAAATCATTCAAGTGTTCCCCATTTTGAATTTTTTTTTCTGATTTTATGCATTGTTAAATCGGAAGTTCTGAAACTAGAAAGGCCAAAATACATACACCATATATTTTATGATTGACTATTCATTTCTTTGTATTATACATTCAAATATTTTGACATCAGAACGAACATTCTACGAACTTTTGGTCACGATTTAACGTGGGTATCAGAACCCCGACAGACACACAGATATTCTCTCTACGTTTCAGACATTTCGGAAACAAATAAGCAAAAAAAAAAAAAAAAAAATCATTGAATCTTCACTAGGTGAGAGTAATCAATGAAAATTTTTGATTCTAGAAGTTGATTAGGTACCCCCATTCTTTCAAAATTAGTACCATCTATCATCTATCAATGATTAAATATTTAAAAATTTAATGTCAAATTGTTTTCGTTTATTTATTTTTTTTCTATTTAGTATTTGATAAAAATCAGTAAAAATTTATTAAATTAAGTAACAAAATAATTATTTAATACTGGTAACCATTAATGGACTAATCTTCAAAAATGGAATATAATATGGTTAATCCTATCGTAGACATAGAGAAATAGGTTAGATTTTAAGTTCCTAAACATCTTCAGTTTTCGCTTAATATCAAAACAAATAGTGAATTTCTTCTCATTAAATACTCATCAATTAAAATCTATAAAAATATCTTGTGAATTAAAATTTTATTTTTCGATGAAAATCCAAGATTGAGATCACAAGGGGACCCTTTGTATACCTATCAGATTTTTTCAAGGGTGTAAAAATTAAATTTTTTCGCTTAATATCAAAACAAATAGGGAATTTATTATCTACTACCTGACGCCTGGCCTTCGGCCCAGCGTCACCTAACCCCTGCCGGGGAGCGTCTCGTTTTATGGTTAAAATTTATATAGATAATAGCTGACCCGACCACGAGTTGCTGTGACTAACATAATAGTTAGTCTTATGCTTCAAGCCTAAACCACTGGAGGTATCGAAACTATATTAGAAACATAAGTCCGTTTGGTGCTCCGATTGGTATATCTAAATTTTTGGCCAGGTTTATAATTATTGTTTCATTAACCAAAAATAATATTTACAGTTCAAAGATTTCTAAAAAGCTATTATCGGTTATCTTGTTTGTTTGTGGTTAGAACTATTGAGAATGAATGACACTCAAAAATCTTGCAAACAGGGCCGCCAACACTTGTTTTTTTGCTAGTTTAGTTCTTTTATTGTTTGGCAAGCTATGTTGGCTAACCTGAATTTTTTTTAGTTTTTCCTGAATTTTCCAATTTTCCGGGCAATTTTTCGAAATTTTTTTTACGTATTAACCTGAATTGGACTATTGCGAACATTTAAAAAAAAAATAGCCAAATCGGTCCAGGCATTTGAGAGATCTGCGCTTACGAAGAAACAGAAATTCATTTTTATTATATTATTATAGATAAATACTCATCTATTAAAATCTATAAAAATATATTTTTATTAAAATTTTATTTTTCGATGAAAATCCAAGATTGAGACCACACTTTATATACCTATCAGATTTTTCAAGGGTATGAAAATTAAATTTTTTCTCTTAATATCAAAACCAATAGCGAATTTCTTCTTTTTAAATATTCATCTATTAAACTCTTTAAAAATACTTTGTAAATTAAAATATTAGATTTTGGATCTATCCCCACTTTCTTATATAATAAACAACCTCTTTCAGTTTAAGAGGAATAAATTAAAGATTGTGTTTTTAATGTATTTTCTCATAAATTTAACAGCTATTCTAGTCTCAGCAAGTTACCTCTAAAAATTATTTTTATTGTAATTATTTTGTTTTTCTCCCCGATTCAAAAGAAAAAATAATAAAAAGAAAAACACAGCAGTGTCTTGAATGTAATATTGAATCAAATTTTATTATTAAAATTTTTTCTTGATCTTGTAATTGATATTAAATCTCCCCCATGGGAATGGCTTTGGAAAGAAACATTTTTTTCTTTTTATATCTATTTTGTTTGTATGTTTCTACTATTATTTAAGCTAAAGCTAATCTCACATTAAAATATTGGATCCAAAACAAAATAATTGTCAAAGGATTGGGAATATATAAGCTTTTGCGAGTGAAGTAGAATTTTTTCTTTGCAAATTCACAAGATTCTCTTCTACTGATTCGGAGTTGTTATGAATAATTTTTATTACATGTCACAAGGGTTATTTTGCCTCTTTTGATTTGAACCCAAGTGCCAAAAAGCATGTATGCCCTTAGAAGGGAACCAATATAAACAATATATCGTATAACCAATCTATATCATGATAAAACATTCCACTAAAATATGCAATCTTCATCATAGCAAAATTTAAACATCGAATAAAATTGTATAGTTTAAATTTAAATTAAATTGGTGAGGGTTTCATATGTTGAAAATTTTCTAAAATCGAGAATCAAAGGAATATAAAAGTTCAGGGTTGTAGAATTAAGATTGCTTTGGAAAATCAGGATGGCGTGTCTTCATAACACATCGGATTCAGTGTAGAAGACACCCTTCTAATTAAAAAAAAAAAGATTTGGGTCATATTTATTCGCAAATTTGCAAAATTTCTTTGATGATGAATTGGAGAATGGAGAAATGGCAAACGGTCCTTTAAGACCCAAGTGCATTTAGTATTTAGTCTTCATCCTTGGCAGCTTTGTGATTTGCCAAAGAACGATTTGAGCAGGAAAGCTGAAACTTGGCAGAAACTGTTATTATGGACCAAATTTCTTCTTATTAGCTACAAATATCTAATAATTCCATATTTAGTATATCAGTATTTTCTGAATTTTCCATATTCGAATCGGAACTTCAGATCTCGATTCCCTGAATGACTATTGAACTGGTTCTCCACTTTCTCTGTACTATAGTTACTACCATGGTGATTATTCAGACGAGTTGAAATCAATAATCCATCCTAAAGCCCTATTTCTAAGAAACACTCGGTTTTTGAACGCCCAATACCCCTTCGCTGTAAAATTGAATAAGAATCGAATCCTTCTGGCATCTATATCATTAAAAATAGTATGATAGAATGTTAAAAATATAATGAGATATTTTAGAAATAGAAACATTTTGGCACCAGAACAATCTTTCTACGACTTTCCGTGTTTTATGTTTTTTTTTTTAGTTATCGTGGGAATGTAAATAGTCAGGATGAAGTCATTTTAAAATAATTTTTCCCCTTGTTACACGCCGATTAGAAGAACAAAAGTAAAAAAGAATGGATATTTTCAAGATAATTGAATTGCAAATGTGAAGTAATATAGTTGACTTTCCGACTGTGTTTAATTAGTTGCTTGGTCTGTGATTAAGCTCGGATAATTTCGAATGCCATTTGAAATCGTCTGGCTACAAATCAATGAATTAATGAATATTAGGTCGTTTCAAATTGTATTGTATTTACCAATGTCAACGATATTGGCTAATAGTCAAGATAAGCAAATACTCCTCTTTTTACATTACCAAACAGGATATTGTTAAATGTGGATGAAAAAAGTGTTGTTTTTTATTTGTTTCGTTTTTTCGAAATATCTCACAAACGGCTGAAACTATTTTGATAAAAAAAATTTGAGCGAAACTATGGTATTTTGGGCTACAAAAAAGATCCAATAATTGAACATCAAAAAATTATATTTTACGAGATATTAATTATTTTGCCAAAATGTCAGTTAGTACTGTACCAAATACTTTGTTCGTTCTAGCTCATAAACTAGCTTGAATATCAAAAGAAATTTCACATGTAGTTTTGGTGCATTGAGATTAAGTGCTGATTAGATTTTGGTTGAAATCGAACCAAAAATTAATTGGGGTGGGGGGAAGGGCTAAATATTAAAATTATAAGATTTTCAAAGTAAAAACAAACAAAAAAAAAATTAAATATACTTACTATAAATTGATCCTATATTAAAAAAGTTAGTTATTATTTTTTTCGTCTGCCAAATTTGTGGGGGTTCAAAAAATAGACGACCTTGTGTGTGATCAAAAAGAAGGGGGGGGGGGGTTCAAAAATATTTTCAAACAAAAATCGAAGAAAGCTGATATTTCTTTTAGAATAGTATCATAATTAAAATGAGATATTATTAATTGCTAATGGGGGGGGGGGGGGGGGTTCTTTCATAAATACTTATAAATTATTTATTGCGATAAAGATGGTAATATTTTTTTTTATTATCATTATATTTTGTATTTATAAATAAAGTTACTTTGCATTTAGTAATTGTAATTATACTTTATTTGAAAATGGTTCAATCTTTTTTTCAAAATTGATTTTAAACAACTTCAAAGAATTGCAAACAAAAGAAAAAGGTAAAGCCAAAGTTTTTCAACTTTAACTCGTGGCAGTATAAACGAGTTGAGAAACTTTAAAATGTTCTAAAAGTGTGTTCATTTATTTAAAATATTTTTTTTCCAAGTGTTAGACACTGTCAAAGCAGAGGATCTTTTAATATTATGTGAAATTTATTTTTTAATTATGAAGAGAAGGTTTTTAAGATACGGTTAATGGCTGCTGAGTTGCATAATATAATGAATTTAGTAATAGTTAGGAAAAATCACTCTTGTTTAGTGACTTTGGTTTGGTCTAGAAAGCTGGTATATTTAATTTGTATAAATTTCAAATTATTAGCTACTTCTCAAGAACTTCCATATGAGTATACGATTTCTTGGATTTTCAGCATTTTAATTTTTTTCTACCAAAAATGATAAAAAAACAGAACCTCAAATGAGAGAAAAATAAATATATAAATTTTCATTAATTATTAGAGATTGTTTTGTAAGGTGAAACATCTTTAATAAAGATAAAAGTAAATAAATATTTTATGAAATATTAATTTACCATGAGGTTTCTAGGTGACTTGTTTCACGTTATAAATTAAAAAAAATAAAAGAGGTAAATTTTTTTAATATATTATATATTTTTGGCTATCAACCCAGGATAGTACAGAAATACAGAAAATAAAGAAGCTGGGAAGATAGCCCGAAATATTTACCGGGTGAGTTTTTTATCTTGAGACAGTCTTATAATACAAAAACAGTGCATTATATGGAAAAAAGTTTCAAATAAAAGTTTGTTTATATCGAGGGGAAACTAAATTACGCTATTATTTGTCGACCTAAAACAAGCTTTCAAGGGTATTTCAATGTCAAGTTCTGTTTTTTACGGAACTCTATATTTTTCTATACTTGTACTTAATCTACAAAAAAAACTTAACAACTTTCATAAGGACTATTTTTTTATACGACATCAAATTATCAAAATACATGAATCAATTAGATCTCAAAAAAGAATTCTTAATAATTATTTTTAACAATTATTTAACTTAATTATCAAATAATAATGATTAAATAATTAATTATTAAATAAATAATCATTAAATCGAAAAGTCACAACAATGAAAATAAGTGTCTATACTCAGATTTAAGAGATTGGTTTCTACTTAATAGAACTACTTAAAATTCTTGACTTTAAAAAAGTTTATTTCTCGTGTCAATCCAGTAGATAGTTATATTGTATTACTATAATAATAATGGAGTATTTTTTTTGAAAACAGAATTGAAATGGTCTTAATTTATGCGGTGAACTTGGAAGAAGTGTTAGGGGCTGCCATGGAAATGAATGCCGAGCTTTTTTCTGATAGGAATACACCCTCACAAGCTTCATTTTATTGTGTTGTAAAATCTGTTTAAAAAAAAAGGAAATATAAAGGCTACAAAGAAACTGAAAAAGGAAAATGTAAGGAAATTTGAACTGGAATTCATCCAGAAGACTTGCGATAACGCTTTGGAATGTCTCAGAACAGTGTCGACAAATTATTAAATTATTTATTTAATAATTAAATATTTAATCATTATTATTTGATAATTATTTTAAATAATTGTTAAAAATAATTATTAAGAATTTTTTTTTGAGATCTAATTGATTCATGTATACTTTGTTTATTTGATGTCGTATAAAAAAATAATTCTAATGAAAGTTGTTCAGTTTTTTTTTTTGTAAAATAAGTAGACGTTTAGAAAAATATAGAGTTCCATTTAAAAAACAGAACTTGACATTGAAATACCTTTGAAAGCTTGTACTGGGTCGACAAACAATAGCGTAGTTTAGTTTCCCTCTCGATATAAACAAAATTTTATTTGAAACTTGTTTCCATATAATGCACTGTTTTTGAATTATAAGAATGTCTCAAAATAAAAAACTCACCCGATATATTGAAAAAATTTACCTCTTTTATTTTTTTTTTTTTTTTTTTTAACGTGAAACAAGTGACCTAGAAAACTTAACTCATAGTAAATTAATAATTCATAAAATATTTATTTACTTTTATCTTTATAAATTTTCATTTATGAATAATGTTTCACTTAAAACCTATACCGCTTTCTTTAGAGGTAACCTTAAATCAGAGTTTGATCATTTTCTGTCTTGTTTTTTTAATGCAACAAGGGGACCCACAGGAAGAGAATATGAGCTGGAAATTTCTAAGACTTTTAATTCATAATCTTTAGAGAATTTGGTGTCGGTTCTAGGTGAAACATTTTAATAGATAATAAGTAAAAATATATTTTTCTAGGTGGGTTTCACAAATAAATGAGTTTTCTTTTGTAACTCCTGATGATGGGCCCATAACCCGAAATATATATCGAGATAAAAACTCAAAACATATATTTGTTTTATTTGTGAAACCCACCTAAAAAAATATATTTTTTGCTTATTAACTATTAATTCAGCCAAATGCAAATGGAACTCGCATACCAAGAGTTCCGTACCTAAAATGATATGTTATTATTATATAACGAGCTTTTCGTGCGTGCCTTCGGCACGCCCTCGAAACTCGGCCTTCCGGGCTGATGCTCTGGCGGGCGGCGTCTCGCTCCAAAAGTTTTATTCCTCTTAAAAAACCACACTCCAAATGTATAACTGTAAACTCCCGAAAATACATAGTCTCTTAAAAGTTTGGCCTTCATTTTGTAAAAATCAAAAAATAAGAATAACGAAATTTAGATTTTTTTAAAATTATAAAAAAGTGGCAAATTATTAAAAAATAAACAAATAATATATAAAATATAAATCACATAAGATAGAATTAATTTCTTCTTCTGTGAGCAAAGAAAAGCAAATTGAATATTTAATTTTTGAGTGGTGAGGGGGGCGGGGAGAAGGAATAATTATCAATATATTTAATGTTTCTTAATTTAAAATCAATTGGAGTGTTTCATTTCAAAATTCGAGTCCAAATTACGATTGTATTTCAAATTTGCCGCTAATATACCGATGGCGCTCCCTATCGGCAGCATTACGTCAGCGTTGTAACAAATTAATCTGGCTTATTCTATATAGTATATATGAAGGATCTGTCACTCCGTGAATTTAATCTTTTAACTCACTAAAAAAAAACCGCAAGCAGCAGAAAAAAGTTGAATAAAATTGGACTGGTACAAAAATCTTATAAAAACGACCAATTCCCACTCCGTTTTTTTAAAGCAAAATAAATTTAAAAATATTAAACATAATTCTAATTAAAATATCTTTAAAGGGGAAAATATATTTAATTTTGAACCTCTGCAAAAATTCGGCATTTCGCAAAATAAAAATTCGATTAAAATTTTAATACACTTTCGGGAGTTTGTATCTACAGACTGACAGACAAACAGATATTGTACAAATACTAATAGGATCTCACTTTATTTTTTAAACCGAAACCTAATAAGTATTATATAAAATATTTTAAAAACTTATTAAAAAACACATATTTATTGAATTAAAAGGAGTTAGTTAAATCAGCCAAAGTAAGGATTCACAGGGTACAATAAAATTCCAAGAAAATTTATTTCAAAAGACATTATTAAATATTAGAAAATAGATTTTTCTTTAGAATTCAAAATTTCATACTCACATGACTAAAAGTAAAAGCGTGGGCGCTTTTAACTTGAAATTAATTTTAAATTTAAATAAGCGTCTAAGCTTTTAATGTTACTATCTTGTGAGGTTGAAATTTTTATTGGTACTGAAAATAAATTTATTTTTTAAGTATTAAATTAAATGCTTATTTTTAATTTAAAATTGTAGATTTTTAATTTAACCAAATATTTCGGCAATTTTGTGCAATATTCCTTCTTCAGTGGACCTCACCCAAAAATCACCGAATTTGCTCACTCTTCAAAAATTCGAACACAGGGCCACAGAGACATTTCATTTTGTCATTTTTAATTCTGCCCTCAAAAAACTCTACCAATAACAATTTTTTTTTTATAAATTTATTTTTGATGAATTCTAGTATGCTAAATGACTTGTCTGATAAAGCATCAAAAATAAATTTATAAAAAAAATTGTTATTGGTAGAGTTTTTAATGACAATTATTATTATTAAAATGACAAAATGAAGTGTCTCTGTGTCCCTGTGTTCGAATTTTTGAAGAGTGAGCAGATACGGTGATTTTTGGGTGAGGTCCACTGAAGAAGGATTATTGTACAAAATTTCCGAAATATTTGGATAAATAAAAAAAAAACACCATTTAAAATTAAAAAAACTGCTGAAAAATAAGCCTTTCATTTAACACCTATAAGAATCCTTAGCACCACCGTGAATTAAGATATTTATTTTTTAAGTTCATTTTGAATGAAACTGTGTTTTTTATAATAAAGTTTTTTTTTAATATATTTTTTTTCTAGAGTATTTTCACTGTATTTTTAAACGACTTTAAAAAAAGGTGGAGGTTATCAATTCATTAATGTAAAAAATTTATACATGTCATTTTTTTCTGGCCTGTAATATAGGCTATATTGGTTGGCCCATTGCAAAAACCATTCCAATCGATAGACACTAACTACATACAACTGCCGGGTGTTAAACTAATTAAGCACGCGGAGCAACTTTCTCAGTCGAACTGTCTGTTCAATTTCTAGAACGAGAAGCCCGACAACTTTGCCTTTGCAAATCGAATTCGCTTAGAGAAAAAAAAACGTCGAGTCGCGTTGTAACCACATCCACACGACAGAGAAGACATTTATAGAGTCGCTATTTTATATTGTTATACATTGGGAGCTATATTAGATTATAATATAATATGTTTAAAAGAGATAATTTATAAATTGTATCTTCAATCATCAGAGATATATGTTAAAGTATTGTAGTTAGCACTCTTCGTTATTTCCGATCTAGTCCATACAAATTACGTGAAAAAATGGCATAATCAGGAAATAATTCCCGGTAAAGATTTTATTGCTGGGATACCTTTATTGGTACTCCAATATTACTACCCTAAGTTTTCCCCCAAATCTGTGTTGTGGAGATTTTTCTACGTGCCTCAAAATGAAAAAATTTCGGAGTTTTTTCAGTTTTTCTTGAATAACTCTAAAATGGCTTATCAAATCAAAAAGATATCTATTAGATAAATTAAATCTCTTTAAATTACACGTAAAATGATAAAAATTTCATTTATTTAGGTTTCGTAGAACCAGTACTAGCGCCTGTCATAAAACAGCCCCTGGAATCACTTTTGAATATCCCTAAAACTCGTACTTTTTTCGATTTTTCCCCATTTTGACTTTGAAGAAACACGTTTTCGACAAAAACCACTCTATACATTTTAAACTAGATTAAATTTGCTTCAATGTAAATAAAGTTTAATTCAAATTGGGTAATGGTAACATGAGGTTGAAGTTTTGAAAAAATGCAATTTGACATGCTTGAACTGACCAGGCAGGGGCTTGAAACATTCTATCCGCGTCCTTTTCGGAAAATCATTTATTTTAATTGCCCCTTGAAATTATGCAACCATTTTATTTCATTTCAAGAACCAATTTTTCAAAACAAAAATTTGTTTTTGTATAAATATTTGAAATAACGGATAATAATTTGAAAATTTAAAGATCCTTCTAAAAATTTGAAGCCAACCTTATATACTCTAAATTAGGGGTGTCCAACCCGTGGCCCACCACTGCAATGAAAGCTGCCCGATATAAAATGACATTTATACTTACTGGAAAATATATCGGATAAAATTTGCCTTGATATTTTTTTTTCTCTAAAATAAGAAATCTGAAAAAGTTTTCGAAAAATAAAAGAGATAATTTTAAATTTGGAATTAGATTTCTAGATTTCCGGTAAATAATCCTCGTTTTGGTCTATTTTCGACAACAATTTTTTTTTAATAATTAGTAGAAATTGTGGTGTTGGTGCAAGGTGAAGCATCTTTAATAAAGAAAAGAGTAAATAAATATTAAATATAATATTTATTTACTCTTTTCTTTAAAAACATTTTATCTAACGAGCAAACATTCTAACTGAATGTATAGAACTACAATTAGATACCGATTTGAAAGAAAAATTTATTAAAGTCTAATAATAATTATCTAGCCAGAAACAAATATTACTAGCTTCACAATATTCATGATACCGATCACTTTTTGTAAGTAGGTATGTATGTCTTTACATATATGATAAGCTATTTTCAAAAATAAAATTACTAAAAGTAAAATTAGAAGCTCACTATGAGGAAAGAAAATAACAAAATTCTTATTTTTTAAATACCAATCATCATTTCTAAAATATTTATTATTACTTCTTGATGTGCTTAATTATTTAAAAGAAAAATTCTGAACAAAATGATTAAAGATTATTGCCAGTTTTGCTTCTTTGGCTTGTTGGATTTCATTATAGTATATCATCTATATATATAAAATTAAGGTTTTGTCTGTACATTGGTCCAAATCACGTCAAATTTTGGTTGCACACGTTTCAAGCAAAGTTATGAACGAAAACACCCTCAACAAAATTCCTGTCTGTATGTCTGTCTGTATGACTGTTTCAGAGGTTTCCGCGAAAAGTTGCTCACGATTCACGTCAAAACGGCTTAAGGGATTATTATGAAATTTCATATTTGTATCAGAGGTCTTCTAACTTACATTTTTAGATATATAACGTTTGGATATTTTGACCCCAAAAGGGGGTTTGGGGGGGGGGTGCACGAATGAAAATTATCAAATAACTCTTAAACTATTAACTCTACGGGACATTTTATAATGAGCAAAGTTGTAGGGGATGTGATTTCTGACAACTTTTGTTTAAAAAAATTCCCCCAAAAACCACCCAAAAAGGGGGGAAGGAGAAAAATATATAAATTCTTGCCCTTGGAGCAAACTCAACCAAATTTTGTATACATAATCTGTGGGCCTCTAGAGAGCTAGAAATGCAAAAACTAACCACCCAAAATGGGGGGGGGTCAAAAAATGAAAATTCTTGCTCTTGGACCAAACTCAACCAAATTTTGTATACATAATCTGTGGGACTCTAGAGAGCTAGAAATGCAAAAACTAACCACCTAAAATGGGGGGGGGTCAAAAAATGAAAATTCTTGCTCTTGGACCAAACTCAATCAAATTTTGTTTACATAATCTGTGGGACACTAGAAGGCTAGAAATGCAAAGACTGAGTGCGGGGGTGGAGTGGGGGTGGGTTAGGGCATGGGATGCGCGGAGTGGAATGCCGGTGGAGTGAGGGAGTATGCCGGAGTAGGGGAGAGGGGGTGCAAGGTTGGTGGATGGGGGATTCAGGTGAGGGTCCAGTGGCGTAGTGGGGTGGTACGGGGTGGGGGTCCGAGGTGGGGGGTGCAGGTTAGAGTGTTGGAGTGGTGGTGTGGGGGCGGGGGTTGGGGTGCTGGGTGGGTTTCGTGGAGTGTGGTGGGTTGGAGTGGGGGGTGAGGTTGCGGTTCGTGGGTTGGGGGCCCGAGGTGGGTGGGGTGAGGGTTGGGGTGGTGGTGTGGGTGGCGGGGGTTGGGGTGCTGGGTGGGTTTCGGGGAGTGTGGTGGGTTGGAGTGGGGGTGAGGTTTGGGTTCTGTGGTATGGGGGCGGGGGTTGGGCACGGGTTCATGGTGCGGGGGTAGGGGTGCTGGATGGGTCGGGGGGGAGTGTAGTGTGAGGGTGGGATTCGTGGATTGAGGGTCCAGAGGGCGTGCCCCCTGGCTAGCAAGAGGGCCGCCGAAGGAGGGCCTTGCAGCTAGTTAACTATATTTTTTGATTAACAAAATTGGTAGAATTACAATAGTTTTAATATGTGGCCCAAAGCAATTTTTTTCTCGAAATGTGGCACGTGAAAACCAAAAGATTGGACACCCCTGCTCTAAATGTTTGAAATTATTGGGATGCACAGCATCCACAACATCCATGGACCGCACGCCACTGGTATAGATTAAAAAAAATTGAGCTAAATAACGGTGTTGTAGTACTTAATTGGTTAAATTTTTCTATTTTATTTTGATACTCTCATTGGTTTTTGAGCTAGAACTACACAATATTTGTTAACTAAACTTTTTTTATATCTGTTTAAACCTCTCGTGATTTCAACCGAAGAACAACCATAATAAGTCAATAACGATCGAAATCCAATGTAGGTATAAAACTATAATACATATATTGTTACGCTTATTTTCTCAAGGTTTAAAAATAATTTTTTTTTCAAATTGAAGTCATTGGTTCCTAAAGAAATAATAAGGTCAGTCAATTTTTATAAATAAAATGAAATTTTCTTTATATAATATGGAATTTATACGATAATGTATATGTGTTTGGGTAGGTATTAGTCACTAATAATTAGTGTGTCACGGAGAAGTTAGATTACATGTGTCATTTTCATTGAAAGATGGTTTTTTCATTCATATAAGAAATTAAATTCCATTGAAATTCGATCAGGTTCGATTGAGTGAAACGCAATCGTTCATAAATAAAATTAAATAGATATTTTCTTTCATTTGGCAAAAAGGAAATTTTACGATTATTAATTCGCAATTCAATTTTAATTGGATTATTATATAAAAGAGGTAGAAAATGACGCAATCGGCCATTTTTCAAAAGATACAAATACTTTTCAAAAGAGTTTTTTAAAACGAATAAAAGTAGCTGCAGCGGTGCAGAGGGAGCCCGAACATTCCCTTTAAAATATAGTACAGGTCACCCCCATCACAATATGTTTTTACCCAGGGGTGATCCACGATTTTGAAGTAGGTGTACACCTCTTTGAAAGTATTTTGAAAGTACTTGGAAATATTTGGAAGTATTTGGAAATATTTGGAAGTACTTGGAAATATTTTATTTGTTGCATTTAATTTTTTTGAAGTCGGATTTACTTTTTTTTTATAAAAATTATCTTATAAATAAATTAGTTAGTTGGGTGTCTATACCCTAACACTAGTAGTTGGCTGCAATAGCTCACCCATTCATTCAATATGCAAGATTTATTGAGAGCGTCCCGCGTCTTGTAAAAGGTTTTTTATTTTTCGTCCAATTTCATTTCAATAGTAACTTATTGTTTTATATTTTATTGAATTTATAGTTCAATACGTATATATTATATATATCTAAAAATATCTTTTGAGCACCCCTATGAAAAAATCATTCAGCTTCTCTTGGATAAAAGTAAAATGTACAAGAGTAGATGGCCCGGAAATTATCTCTCGTATCAAAGGAAATCAACTGAAGAAGATAAGAAGACTAAAATGCAAGAGGTAAGATCGAAAAATGATTTGAGGGTGGAAGAAAAATGCAGGGTTGATGATTAGAGATAAAATACAATACGGACGATAAAATCAGAGTATTGAGTCAAACCAGTTGACAATCCGAGCATTATCAGTACTAGAAGCCGGATTTTAGGGAATTTGCCAATCTCTTTTTTTTATTAATAGATAAAAATGTCAAGCTTTGATATCAATAGTCCTGCCTGGCAAATTACGTGAAAAAAATGGCATAAACAGGAAATAATTCCCGGTAAAGATTTTATTGTTGGAATACCTTTATTGGTACTCCAATATTACTACCCTAAGTTTTCCCCCAAATCTGTTTTGTGGAAATTTTTTTACGCGCCTAAAAATGACAAAATTTCGGAGTTTTTTCAGCTTTTCTTAAATAACTCTAAAATGGCTTATCAAATCACAAATATATGTATTAGAGCTCTTTAAATTATGCGTAAAATGATAAAATTTTTATCTATTTAGGTTAAGTAGAACCGGTACTAGCGTCTGTCAAAAAACAGCCCCCGGGATCACTTTTGAATATCTCTAAAACTCTACTTTTTTCAATTTTTTTCCATTTTGACCATGAAGGAGCACGTTTTCGACATAGACCACTCTATACATTTCTAAACTAGATTAAATTTTCTACAATTTAAACAAAGTTTCATCTTAATTTGATAATGGTAACCCGTTTCACAATGAGGTTGAAATTTGCAGTTTTTTGCAAAAATTCGCAGTTTCTCCTTCATAAAATGAAAACAACTCATCCTAGAAACTTGATTCTTATCTCATTTTCTAGGAAATTTTGTTGACTTGAACGTTTACTTGGACCGCTTTTTACTTTACCATACAGGGTATGGTCAAGTATTGTAATCGTGCATGAAAAAGTGTTTTTTTTCCTTCTTTTTTTTCAAAATATCTAAAAAACGGCTGAAACTATTTCGATTAAAAAAATTGAGCAAAACCATGGCATTTCGGTCTACAAAAAAGCTCTACTAAGTGAACATCGAAAAAATTATATTTTTTGAGATAATAATTGTTTTGTCAAAATGTCTGTTAGTTAGTCTGTGCGTTACCAAATTTGTGTACGAGCTAGCTCAAAAACTAGTGTGAATATCGAAACCAAATTTCACACGTAGTTTTGGTCCATTGAGATTAAGAGCTGATTAGATTTTCGTGCATATCGACCCCTAATTAAGGGGGGTCGAGGGGGGTTGAAAAATAAAAAATCTAGGTCGTTTGAGCAAACTCAACCAAATTTTGTATACATAATCAGAGGACCCCCAGAAGTCTAAATATGCAAAATCTAACCGTCCAAAATGGAGGGGGGGGGCGGAGGGTCAAAAAATGAAAATCTTTGCCATTTACCAAACTTAGCCTAATTTTGTATACATAATCAATGGGTCCCAGGAGTCTAAAAATGTAAAAACTAACCCCTCCCCCTACATGATTATAAATAATTTTATTATATCTCATATATAAGTGAGGGGCCATGTTGTAAGGTAAAGTCAAGTGGATGGCCACATCAGAACACGTCAGCTTATTTATTAAAATTCTTTGATTTATAGTCGCTATCTTCACACCGTATGATTGTTGATTTTTTTTCTCTCTCTCCTTGGATTCGTTGTTTTTTATGGTTTTATGCTTCTTTTTTTTGTACTATTATTGTTCTTTTCTTGTCGTATTGTTTGTTTTTCGGTTTACTTCACTTAGAACTGTTTTTTTTTCTTTATCTTTATTCAAAGGCATACTTATATTTTGTCCCGACCTGTCAGTGATAGGTTAGGCGGTTAGTTATCCACATTGATAGCTTTTTCTACTGGAATCTACCACAACTTTTAGTTCTGTGAGTATTTTATTTATTTCTATTCTAGTTTGTTGTTCTATTTTTTGCATTTTGCGTTCTTAGTCTGTTTATTTGTTTTTTTCTCATTTTTTTCTTTTGGCGGCAGATTCAATTCGATCTCTGTTGCTGGCAGCTTGAATTCACTTTTATCTTGTTTTTTTTTTTGTTTTTTGCCTCTATCTTTGTTATTTTTATTTTTATTTCTCCTCACATTCTTACTAAACCTACCAGGGCCGTCCATTTCCTGATAACCCCGATCGGTCTGGGGTGTACCTATACCTTATGTCCTCTTCTCTATTTTTCCCGTAATGGCGTTATTCAAGTGTGATAAGTGCAAGCGTAATATTTCAAAGGAGTCGTTCAAATGCTCCATCTGTCAGGCGTATTTCCATCCTAGCTGTTCGGCTTACCACAAGTCGTCCGCTGGAGGGTTATGTGCCAAGGGCACTCCTGATAAGGTCGCTAAGGTCGCTAAGGATGATAATGATGGGCCTGCCTTCCCTGCTTTGGGGGAGGGTGGGCATCCAGAGCGGGTGCCGATTGCTCGTGGCGACGGACTCTCTGTGGAGTTTTGCCGTCATCTAGAAATCATCCGTGGCCATGTTGACTCTATGGCGGGGACTGCAAAGACTGAGATTAAGGGGTCTCTTGATGAGTTGGAGCGTATATTTGGTGAAATTAACCTTTCACGAGATCAAACTGCTTGTTCTCTTGCCGGTGAGGTTGTGTCTTCCATTACTGGGTCTGGTGCGCTTCGGGATGTTATTGGTTCTGCGGTCAGAGAGGCTTTGGGGGTGAACAGGCTGAGGCCGTCGTACTCCTCTGTAGTGTCGGAAGTGCCTGGATCGGGGTCTGTGGAGGTTTTTCCTGGGACCTTTGTTCCTGTGCCTAAAACGAGGAATTTTATCGTTAAACCGTTGCCTGATAGGGAGGCTGATTTTACATCTTCTGATCAGACTATGAAGGTCATGCGTGAGGTATTGAAGCCTAGGGATGTTAATATGAGGATTCTTAGAGTTTCAAAGATTAAGAACAATGGAGTTGGTATTAGGGCTGAGTCTGTTGACGATGGTAAATTGAGTAGTATTGGGGCGTTGGCCGAGTCTGGCCTTGAGGTCAAGGAGGGCCCCTTGTTTCGGCCTCGACTTATTTGCAGGGGGTGCCCGCTGGTTTGTCTGCTGAGGAGGTTCGCGATGGACTCGTCGCCGGGAACCTTGATGTGGGTGATCTGGGAGACGTTAAGATGATATATAGGTTTCCTGATAGGAGTAGACCGGTCACCTCACATGTTATAGAGGTTTCTCCCGAGGTTAGGAGTAAATTGCTGGCCAAGCAGAGGGTTTTTATTGATTGGTCAGTATGCTATGTTTCCGATCACGTGGAGGTATTGCAATGTTATAAATGCCTCCAATTCGGCCACGTCTCCAGGACCTGTGCTCGCCCTGCCCACTGTAGGCATTGCGCTGGTGGTCATGATGGCCTGGAATGCGGGGATAAGTCGCTACTAAAGTGCTTCAACTGTGTTAGTGCTGGATTAACAGACGTTGATCATTCTGCTTTTGATGGGCGGAGATGTCCTGTTCGGAGAGGACGTATCATGGCCAGGATGAATGCTACCGCTTATGGCTAGTACTGGTTCATCCCCATCTACTGTCCTAGGCTCCCGGTCCCTGCTTTCGGATGGGGTTGATTCCCTTAAAGTGTGTCATTTAAACGCTCAGAGCCTGCCTTCAAGCATTGATGATATCAGATATTATCTGTACGATAGTTCTTTTCATGTCATGGCTGTTTCTGAGACGTGGCTCCGGGAGGACATTCCTGATTTGTTGGTGGCAGTGCCGGGTTATGTGTTGATACGGAATGACAGGGGGCGTGGTAGGGGTGGAGGTGTGGGGTTCTATCTTAAATCTGACTTGAAATATAGGGTCCTCTCACTTTCCTCCGATACAGTCATCGAACATCTAATTATTGATCTCAAGTTTGGGAGCTCATCCATTGTTATGGGTGTAATTTACCGCCCCCCTGCTCCTTTCTCTGATGTCTTAGATCTGGAGGAAGTTTTGGCTGGTTGCATACCTCCCTCTAATCACGTAATGGTTCTGGGGGACTTTAACTGTGATCTTTTATCCAGCTCTGGTAATAATGTCAGAACCCTTTGTAGCTCCCTCGAACTCACTATTCTCGATTCTGGCCCGACACATTACCCGGCTCATGGACGTCCGTCATTGCTCGATCTGTGTCTTGTCCGAGACTCTGCCAGGGTGTTGGCGTACGACCTTGTTGAGGTTCCTTGCGTCTCAGCACATATGATGTTGGTGTGCAGCTATGGTCTCCCCCGACCTGAGCGTGGATCCAGCTGGGTTCCGGGTCGTAAGGTTGGTGCAATCCCTGTGGAGCCACTTCTGATCAGGGCGTCTGAGCTTCCGTGGCATCACGTTTCTTACCATGTGAATGCTGATCCTATGCTGGATGAGTTTAATAGTTTGCTTCTTGTGCTTCTGAATGAGTTTGCGCCTGTTGTTTGGCGCAAAGTCCGTAGTTCTGGGTGCTCGTGGTTTGATTACGAAATCGCGTCCTACATCAGGCTGAGGGATGGTGCCTATCGTGCCTGGAGGGCGAGTGGCTGTAGCCTCGACTTTGAGAGATTTCGAATGCTCAGAAACAAAACTAAGGGACTTATTAGAGGTAAGAAGCGACATGTCATATCCAGGGACTTGAATCCGGATCTTCCACCTCAGACATTATGGCGTAATATTAGAAGGCATGGCTTAGTGAAGGGTGGCGCGCGCTGTACGGGGATTGACCCTGAGACTTTGGGTCGCTACTTTGCTGGGGATGATCCGTCGAGCATTGGATTGCCTGCTTGCCTGGAGTCTGTGGGCCAAGATGGTTTTTATTTCGACGTGGTGACTGGGTCTGATGTCTTAAGCGCATTTAACAAGATAAAATCTACGGCGGTCGGGTGTGATGATATCCCTCGCGATTTTATTGGGTTGCTATTGCCTTTAATTCTTCCTGTTATTGTTGATATGTTCAACTTCTTCCTCACGTCCTCTTCCTACCCGGGTGGGTGGAAGTGTGCGAGAGTGACGCCGGTTCCTAAGGTACGTACACCCCGTGATCCCTCTGATTTCAGGCCCATCAGTGTACTACCCGCGCTGTCCAAAGTCTTTGAAAACCTTGTGTTGTCCCAGATTAGGTGCTACTTGGCTAGTTCGGGCCTTCTTGTAGATCTCCAGTCTGGCTTCAGGCCACGCCATAGTTGTGCCACGGCACTACTGAAAGTGACTGATGATTGTCGGTCTCTGGTTGAGGATGGTGGAACGGCTTTTCTGGTGCTACTTGATTTTAAGAATGCATTTGGTTCTGTTGACCATGCCATTCTGGTTTCCAAGCTGCACAGGCTGGTGGGTTTTTCGGGGTCTGCATGCAGATTGATATATTCTTATTTGATCGGTAGACATCAGTGGGTTGAAGTTGACGGTGTGGCATCCTCACTTCGTGCGTTGACTAGGGGAGTCCCACAGGGTGGGGTGCTGTCTCCGATTCTGTTTGCTCTTTTTATTAATGATCTCCCCGAGGTCTTGACGTACTGCAAATACCACTTGTTTGCAGACGATCTACAAATCTACATGGGAGCTGCTAGGGGCGATTTAAATCAAACAGTAGATAAGATCAATAATGATATTGAGGCTATTGCGAGATGGACAGGTTTGAATGGCCTTCAGCTAAATCCCTTCAAGACCCAAGCACTGTGGATTGCGAATAGAAGATCGATGACACCTCCTCAGATTAGGGTTTGTGGATCGGCCATCCCATATTCTGACACTGTAAGAGATCTGGGAGTCTATTTGAACGGGGGGCTCACCTGGGGCGACCACGTGACGCAGGTCTGCCGTAGAGTGTATGGGGCCCTGGTTCCCCTGCGTCGACTGGCGGCATTCACGCCAATCGAGATCCGGCGGAAGATAATTGTAGCCGTTGTTCTTCCCCACTTCCTTTATTGTGATACAGTGCATTATAACCTGGACAGTATAAGCAGTCGACGTTTGTCGGTTGCCTTCAATGCCTGTGCAAGGTACATATACAATCTTGAGCCTAGAGCTAGTGTGTCCAGGTTCGCGGCCAGGATTGTGGGGATGAGCCTTGGTGCATATCGTATGTATAGATATGCGAAGTTTGTGCATGGGGTCCTCTCGGGACGTGCGCCCGACTACCTCGGTCGTGCGCTAGTCTGTGGGCCCTCGGAGCGGGCGCGTGCACTGGTCTGTCCACCCCACAGGAGCAAGATGGTAGCAGATTCTTTCAAAGTGACGGCGACGAAAGTGTGGAACGCGTTGCCGGTTGAATTGAGGAGGATAGTGCGCCCTGATCGTTTTGAGACAGAACTCCACCGGCATTTAGCCTAGCAATTCCGATGCATTCAGCGAGGTTTAAACTAGCAACCAACCAGTACACTTCGCCCTGAAGAAGCAGAGCTACGGAGGCACCTAGCCGAATATATATATATATGTTTGTTTTTATATCCTATATATTGTTATTTTGTTGTTTTTATATCCTATATATTGTTATTTTTTTTTTTTTGTTTTGTTTTTATATCCTGTTTATTGTAATTTTTGTTTTTATATCATACATATTGTAATTTTTTTTTTTTATATCCTATATATTGTAATTTATTTTTTCTTTTTCTCCTCCTCTCATTCTATATATTTTGTATCTTTTTTATTTTTGTTTCATATATTAAGTATGTATTTTTCTTCTTTTTGATTTTTTGCTTTTTCTTGTATTGTTTAATTAATTTTTTTTTTGTAAATATTTTGGTCTAAAATTGTACATTAAAGGGGCCAGATGGCCCTATAGATACAATGTTTTAATAAATAAATAAATAAATAAATAGATATCCAACATTTTCCGCACGAGTTATCATTATCCAATTAAGATGGAACTTTGTTTACTTTGTAGGAAATTTAATCTAGTTTAAAAATTAATAGAATGGTCTTTGTCGATAAACGTGATCCTTCATGGTCAAAATGGGAAAAAATCGAAAAAAGTATGAGTTTTAGGGATATTCAAAAGTGATCCCGGGGGCTGTTTTTTGACAGACGCTAGTACCGGATCTACTTAACCTAAATAGATGAAATTGTTATCATTTTACGCGTAATTTAAAGAGCTTTAATTTATCTAATGGATATACTTTTGATTCGATAAGCCGTTTTAGAGTTATTCAAGATAAGCTAAACTCCTAAATTTTCTCGTTTTGAGGCGCGTAGAAAAATTTCCACAACATGTGTATCACTTTTTTGATACACATTTTCGAATATATTTTCTTCTTTTCATTTATATTATATTGACAAAGCAACAAGACATGTTTAGAAATAATCTACTCTCTGATTTTTCCCCTGATCGAATGGAGAAAATAAATGTTCTGATCAATATCAAAATAGGGTGCTCTAGTATTTTTGGTGATAATTAGAAGTCGTGAGTTGACCCTATCAGCGGATCTCTGATTGAACTGGCTGGCCGGACCGCGGTCTTTAATTAAATCAGAGACCAACCACACTCTGCAACTTGACACTCAATTAAACCAACACAGCCACACGTCCAATCGGAACATAGCTAAACGTGAAATTTCGTTAGTTGCTAAAGACTAGAAGAGTGATCATTTACACTAAAATAAACTGATTTGAACACGAGAATGTCAAGATTTATTGATTACAACTCGCCCTCTCTTCTACCCTATCATTGGGTTTAATAATTTTATGTTGACCTTACTCTTCTAAGGGCCAGTTTCATAAAAAAAATAATCCTCGGCTCACTCAACTCCAGGTTGAGAGTTACCCTGGAGTTCCAAACAATATGAATTTCATAAAACAAAATAGGGTCGAGTTAGCTCACCCTGAGTCAAGGGTAGGAAAATAGGTTGGCAACGGCGAAATTACCTGCATTTTAGTTATTTTTAGAGAAAAAAAAACAATAACGTTTAAATTTTTTTTATTTTGTATTCATTAAATAAATGAATGTCTTGTATTCTTTTATTATTTAAAAACAATCAATTTTTTTTATCTATATATCATATAAAAATAAAGTGGTAAAAAAAGTAAGTATATAGATACAACAAAACTGAGACAAATCATGTAATTTTAAAAAATTTGTAATGTATTGAATAATTGAATATTAAATTTTAGATAGAATATGGACCAATTTTAAATTAAGAGTAAAAGATTTCCCAATTTCACAATCGAAGAGGAGAAACGTCTTGTTTTTCTTGTTAATAAATATAAAGATGTGTTGGAATCTAAGCGTTCAGATTCTGATGCTAATTTAAAGAAAAATAAACTGCAATGGATCGTTGCTAAACTTTATCCAAATTCATTTGAAATATTAATATGTTTATTCCTTTATTATTAATAAGATATCACTCAAGCTTGAGTTGTTTACCAAAAAAGAATTTAGTCTTTTTGATTTTAAGTCGATTCTTCCACGTTTTCAGTAGAGGTTGCCATTAATAGTCACAACATCAAAAATGAAATACAATAAGGTTATTCCTCTAGTATTAGATAAGAATCGATCGTTATTTTTTATTTTAAGTCGACTCCTCCATGTCTTCAGCAATGGTTACCAATAATAATCAAAGCGTCAACAATCTAATGTGGAATTGTTATTCCTCAAGTAATAGGTGAGAATCAATCGCTATTTTTGATTTTAACTCGATTCTTCTATGTCTTCAGCAATGGTTACCAATAAAAACCGAAACGTCAAAAATCCAATATAGAATGGTTATTCCTCAAGTACTAGATGAGAATCAATCGCTATTTTTTATTTTAACTCGATTCCTCCATGTCTTCAGCAATGGTAACTGATAAGAAAACAACGCGGTTGCTATGGTTACTTATAAAATTTCCTCCCAAATTTTTACCATTTCACAGCGATAAGCCAAACCATTCTTACTTAAGTTAGGTTAAATGAGCTATATTAAAACGATCAAATGAATAAATTTTAAAGAATTTAAAATTAAAAAAAGTACTATTTTACTCTAGAGTAAAGTACTTTAAAATATGATTTTACTAAAAACTTTATTTAACCTTTTTTTGTGGTCCACACGGTACTTAATTAGGATATTAAATTTCATCAAAATTGGTTAAGTCATTTTCAAGATATTTAGAAAAAACTAAAAAAGTACTGAAATAAAGTACTAATGTTTGTGGGCCGATATGTACCAAAAACTAATCAGCGCTTTATTTTGTTAAACTAATGGTAGGTTTTAAATTTCATTTCAATCGGTGCAACGGTGTGGAAAAAATCGTGGACGAAAAAAACGATAACACACACACACACACATACATACATCCCCCACGCACTTCCAAAAAAAATGGCACTTTTTGGCCTCTCGGCGAGATTCCAGGTAATTTTTGGCAAAACCATCACGTGCTAAAATTCAATCTCACTGAATACTTCAATTTGTGACCTTAATTGAGTCTATGGGTTCCGTAGTCTTTACCTGAGGACACTTTGAAGTCGCGCTTGCCGCGAGAGCGATTCCAATACTTTCTCCCATGCTTCGCATTGGATAAAGTAAAAATATGGGATGATTTGGCATCAGAATTTAATGCTGACTCCAATCGTTTCTGATCTAATTTTATTCCACGAAATAAATATAAACATTTAACTATTTAATTATAAATATCTGCTTTCTTAGATTTTAGTTTGAAATTTTTTTAATTTAATTTATTAGATACTTACTTTTAAAAAATATACCTATATCATGAATTCTTTTTGTTTTGTTCTAGTTCCGAGTTAACATAAATTAAAATTCTATATACATGTATATTTGAATATATTTAATATTATATAAAAATAATAATATTATAAAAATAAATAATTTAACGATTTGTTTTGAATTATTATAATTTGAACATCTAACCTATATAATGTTTTTCTAATGTAAATAAACACAGGGTTATCCCCAGGATAAAGGTTAACCCATCAATTTCGGAGAGTTAAATATAGGGGGGTTAAGTTTAAGATCACCCTCTCTTTTTTTATGAAACACATTTCGAGAGGTAACCCCAGGATGTTCCCTAGCATAGGGTCATCCTATTTTTATGAAACTGGCCCTAAGAGGGTTACTCTTAAAATAATTAGAATAAAGATTATACATTATCTATAAAAGGAACGCATCTTTGGAAGAAATCACTTAGATCATATCAATAAAGAACACCTGTAGACCGAGTGTCTGTTCGGCTTTTTTTTGTATTGTTGAAAGCAGTAGGTATATTAATATTATTTTAAATTCTAAATTCAGGAAAAAAGACAGACGATTTCTATTTGCAGACAGTATTAAATAAAATTGAAATAAAAGTTTATTTCTTTGATAAAGTTTCGAGCCCCTCTGATTCGAGTCCCAAATTGTAAAACCTACTACATATTTTGTTTTTTGCTTTCTACGACAATTTGATGTTGAAATTTTGAAATTTTTACTCTCAATTTCTACCTCAATAGTGGATTAAAATTCAATAAAAGTGAATTTTTTCGAAAAATAAAAGCTAGAATTTACCTTACCATCGATCAAACATATTCTCTCACGTGGTTTTTCATCTGAATCTTAAGTGATGATTTTAAATCAATCCTAATAATTCATCGGAATTATTCAAGCTAAGCTGGTTTATTTATATATTTATAGGCAAAATAAATCTGTACATGTAATTTATCAAGGAAATCCACAGGGGGGCGGGGGTTAAGACCCAGAGTGCTTCTTAAAATTTAGTGTGTGTGTGTGAGGCCCCCCCCCCCCCGGGGGGGGGGTTGAAAATTGTTACATTTTACCATTATATGCTAAAACTAAAAACGGTCTTATAACTTCAAAAAAAGCTCTTCTAATTCTTTAGTAGTGAATAAAATGGGAGAGGGCCGTACTTTTTATGAAACTGGGGGTTGATTTATGATATATAGGGAAGAGGGGCACACCTGAATTTATTGTAAATAAAATTTTATAACCATTGAAAAAAATTTCACAATGAATTAGATATTATCTACTTACTTAAAAATTAATTTTACAAAAAAAGCGAAAAAAGATAATCCTATTTAATTGAAACTGGTTTCCAAAGGGCAATCAAATTAGAAGTTCTGTCGTTTGTTTAGACCAGATAAAATCAATAATCCCAGCTTAAGCATAATTTTTTATCCGAAACTCGATTTTCAAACATTTCCGTGTCGAGATCAAATTAGATATCAAATCATT
This sequence comes from Forficula auricularia, assembly GCA_024734495.1. Taxonomy (NCBI): domain Eukaryota; kingdom Metazoa; phylum Arthropoda; class Insecta; order Dermaptera; family Forficulidae; genus Forficula; species Forficula auricularia. The sequence continues at coordinate 5,600,393 of JALMQS010000828.1, read as the reverse complement.
TCATCATTTATCCTTATGACTGGAACTCTTTTTCCCTCATTCGTCTTTTCCATGAAATATAATAGTCTTTAGAATTTAAAACCCACATTTACAGGTACTTTCAACTCCTCCCAATCATTAAAATTACGTCCTTTCTCCAACTTCTTTTCACGATGAAGGGATTTCTCCCAGACTAAATAAATAAATACATCTTTATTACTTGACCTGTTTAGAGGCACAAATCCTCGGTGGCTAGGTCAACAAAATATCAATACAAATTAACTACAGAAATTAATAAAACATCAATACAAATCTATTACAATAAATTAACAATTAACAAACAAGAAAAAAAAAATAGAAATATATGCTCATTGACAAATAACATGATCATAGATTTCCATCAAAAGACAAAACGTAATTTAAATATATACGCGCAAAAACCCGATACCAGGACCAAACGACGCATTAGCCATCCCCACATTTGCCATAAGTTGTTAAGGAAACCAGGTCAAAACCTTAACAAGGATGGTATGACCTCTCTCTACCTCAGGTAATCTCTGCTTGTGAGAACTAAATACAATTTTGCACGACTCTAGGACAATAGGACCTGACAAAATTTATAATTGACTTAATCATAGGAGGGCAGAGAACTATAATCCCAAGTAGTAACAGACAGACTGTTCCACAAATCAATGCCAGATCCTAGAAATGAAAGTAAGCCGATATTTTTCAAGAATCTTTGCTTATGAATCTTTTTTCTATGATCAGCTCTTCCTAAATAACTTTGTTCCTGAAATCTATTCGTTATTTTCTCAAAACTCCAAAACCCCTTATAGGCTTTGAAAATCACTTCCAATTTAGCCCATTCTCTTCTCTCCAATAAGCTAGACCAATTCATTAATCATTGAAGTGATACTACTAAAACTATCAAATTTACCAAAAACAAATCTAGCCGCCCTCCTTTGTTCCCTATCAATTTTTCTCTCTAATCGTTGCGGATGTTGCATCTTGGTGTAACACTTTCTTGAATCAATATCATAAAAAATAATATTTCAAAGAAAATATTTTTAATATCGAATTATTAAAAAAAACCAAAACTATGTGATCCAAAAATATTAAAAGCTTACGCATTTGAAATTGCATCATATTATGTTGTTCATTGTAAGAACTACGAAGCTACGACTAAATTCGTCCCTTGGCTTTTAACTATGCGCATACTATAATATCTAATCAAACTGTTGGATCTGGCTGGCCGCAAAATATAGTCTCACTTTAAAGTATAATAGGCAAACCCAGATTGACACACTATTTGAAAACGATAAAAAGTTCTTCTTATAAAAGTTAATATTTCATTAGCATTTTCTTAATGCTTCTGTTCATCACTTCAAGATCCTCAGACTGATTTTTCCACCATTTCGTCGTCGTTGTTTTTTTTTACTGGCTGATTTTTCTTTCATGGTTAGATATGATGATATTTGAAGTGGCTAGACATCCAGATTAAATCAATGCTGGTGAATAAATTTGAATTACAGATAATACAAGGAGACAAACTGAGAAGAAAATTCAATTTATTCCATTACAGAATTGCAAATTATTATGTTAATCGACTAAGAACAGCAGGCATTTTCCTTTTATACATACATATTTATGTATACCTAAATGTATTATTTAAATATACATCTAGAATCGAAGAAAAAAGTGAGTACTTTTTCAAGATTTATATTCTCTTTTCCAATTTTTAAGATTCTCAATTTTTTTTATTAGACAACGATTGAGCTAGAAAATTAGCAGAAAGGTTCAAGTTTATTAATATACTAGGGTGGGGCAGAGCACCTTGCTTATTTGGAAATTCACTTAAGAAAAAAGTAACCCAGATTTATATTTAATTTTTTGATCAGCATCAAGGACAACGTTTAAATTTTATGTTTACACATTTTTTTAAAGATAACAATTTTATCAGGCAGATGGCGTCCATTGTTCTCAATACACTGCGTAAATCGAACTCGGAAGTTTCGTTCAATTCTTTCCAGCATATCAACGGGTATTTTGTTGGCGGTGATGCTGTTCAAATAATTACTTTTTCTTAATTGAATTTCTAAATAAACAAGGTGCTCTGCCTCACGCTATATAAACCTTTCTGCCAAATTTAGCTTTAATAATTACATTTGTTCAAGAGGTTCTCATATGAAAATTCGATTTCTTCTGTTTTTTTACATTTTTCATCCGAAAATGCTGAAGAGCCTTAAAAGAAATCAGTTTTTTGCAATAGAAATACAATCATTTTGGCATCAAAACGAGAAACTTACTTACTTGAGCTATCGTCGTGAGTTTAGAGATTTAGACAAAAAAAAACAAGTTTAAAAATATTTTTTTTTTCACATTTAATATATTTTTAAATTTGAATAAAAAAAAAAATTAAAATAATTAAAATAAGCCACCCTACAAGCTTTGTCCACTGAACGTACCGAATAATGTTCTTTATAAATAAAAGTTAAATATTTTCCTTTTATTTGATAAAACACATTTTTTACCATTGAAAAAATTATGACATTTATTTATTATTATTTTTTTTTTTAATAATATAAAAACGCCATTAATTTTTTTTTCATTTCTCGTGGAAATGATTTTATTTCACTCTATATTTATTTGAAATAACATTTAGGTGTTGTCACAAACAAATATAAATTAAAATCAATAAAATAATATTATATGATACATTATAAAATAAAACAATAGAATATTATTGAAAACATCCCTTAAATTAAAAATTTATTCACTATATTATATGCATTTATTTTATACAATGAATTAAATATACAATTTTACATATATTGTTTACCTCAACATTTTTTTTTTTGGCTTTACGGCCTTTCTAGCCATAAGCCTAATTACGATACTAGTTATATTTTTTTTTAAATTTGTCTCTACCCCCGGGGGTCAGATTAGCTGGATGCCTCGAGTCGGATTCGAACCCGGGTCCCCTGGTTAGCTCGCTGTCACGCTACCGCCTAGCCTATCTGACCCCCCCTTACCTCAACATTAAACCTGTCAGCTCAGCCGCTTCCCTCCCTCATTTTTTATTTATTTATAATATAATAATATAAAAAATTATTTTACTTTAAGTATTGTAATCGGTTTGATACATATAGACCAACAAACATTAGTATGAATGATGTCGTCAGAGATCTGTTTCTCATCTCAAATACTCTATGATAAAAAATTTTCTGAAGAAATTGTTCAGAGTGGTGGTTTTCCGTTGACCAATATTTTTTGAGGTGTCTTGTATTTTTAATAGAGATAAAAATTGTTCTGACTGAAGCGAGATTTGATTTATATTGTACATAAATTTAAGAATTATATTACTCGAGCAGGGGCGGATCTATATATGGGCTTTTTGGGCTGCAGCCCGTGGATATAACGGGCCTTTTTGAATTCTTTTTGAAATTATCGAAAAGAGGAGACGACGATGTCTCTCGGTGGTCGGATATAAATGGATGGTGGGCCGGATGGATCCATAAAGAAGAGAGAGACATCCTAACACGATTTGGGAACACAAGAGATCGAGTGTTTCTTACAACAATGTACCATACAGCCATCCGAGGGGTGAACTACGATTGAAATTAGGTGTACACGTCTTTGGAATTATGGGGAATTATTTTTTAATTCATTAGATAATGCCCCTTCATCTACGAGCCTCATCCCATCTCAATTGGCCCACCAATATTTTTTCTTTTTAAATAAAATTATGCTAATTCACGGTAAATTTAATTTAAATATTTATTTTTATTATCATTTGGAACAACATTTTATTGTAACATTTAACTTAAAATTATTTTTTAATTATTAAAAACAAGGAAAACATACAAAATCCAAAACCTTTACCACTGTGTGACGTCGCCTTTATTTTTAATTACGGCTTGAATTCTTTTGGCCAACGTACTTATTAAGTTTTGACACTCATCTTGAGTGAAAGTATGACAAATATTTTGAAGTTTGTGTTTTAATTTGACTACGTTTCTAGCTGGTTGTATTCGTAATAGCTTTTTCATCGTGTGCCAAAGAGTTTCTATTGGTGACAAGTCGGGACTGTTTGCCACCCACTCCAAAAGTGGAACATTATGATCAGAAAGCCAAAAAAAACTAGTAAAATTACAAAAAAAAAATTTTGGAATAAGTTTCAATAAAATTACCTTAAACCTAACTTAAGGGCTTTTTCTATGGCAAGTGGATTTTTAAACACTTCGACCCACAGCATAGCTCCAAAGAACAGATAATTCACCATAGACCGAACGCCTGTTTTTTCTAATAATCTTCTTCAATGCCCTTCTATCAGCATCTGATATTTTGAATTTCGACGCATACCGAGGTTTTGGAGCTATTGTACCCGTTGTTTTATAAACTCGAATAATATTTATGACATTAAACTTTGATAAATTAACTAGATCGGCAATTTCCGCTTTTGATTTTCCCTTTTTAAATAAATTGATATTAATTGAGCGATTTTTTTCATCAACAACCTTTCCACGAGTCATTTTTACTAATAATAAACAAAACAAACTTTCTTTTGTTGGAAAAAGGCAAAACCTACTTGATTATTTCACATATTCAAAGATTCTTAAAAAAAAATCGTGAAAAGCAAAGAACTATTTTTTATATAAAAATATGTTTTTAACAATTAAAAAATAATTTTAGGTAAAATGTTACAATAAAATGTTTTTAATTGTTTAAATTGTTGTTCCAAATGATAATAAAAATAAATATTTAAATTAAATTTACCGTGAATTAGCATAATTTTATTTAAAAAGAAAATATTGGTGACCCAATTGTGATGGGACGGGGCTCGTATTGTCTTTTACTTGGAAATGAAACTGGAAGTGGAAGTAGGTGTACACGATATCAGGTCGCGGTTCACCCCTCGCATCCACCCATCATACCATCCAATTTACTCAGCATTCACATTCTGCCTTCCATCCTTCCTTTTGAGATTATCAAAAAGAGGAGACTGCGATGTCCATCGGTGGTCGGGTATAAATTGATGTTGGGCGGATGGGTCCCTAAAGATTTATTTCAATTGAGTTAAATATAAAAATATATTATAATATACTGAATAGTGGATTTAGATGTATTTGAAATACATTTGTATTTTCTCTATTTGCATTTCCAATACTGAAAGACTTTAATTTAAAATATCAATTAATGTCGAAATTGGTAAATTTAAATTCTCTGTACATACCCTAATGTTTTCCTTTAATACGACTCCGTGGGATTTCACCTTTTATAATGCAAACATTACTTTCCCAGGCTTTGCTTTTATGGATTATATTAATGAAGAAGAGTAAAGTAAATAAAGTATTTTTTTACTTCAGGTGTATTTTCTATATGAAAAATCACTTTTACATTTTTTTAAAATTATTTGAATTCATATTTAAGTTCAATAAAATGACCTTTGATATTAAAATTTATGTATGTTTTCCCATCATTCAGAAATAAATTGAGAGTGCTTATAAATGAAGTTCTACTTCCGGTAGCCGTACCTACTTATACTAAAAGTTTCTACTTCCGGTAATTGTACTATTATCAAAAGTTTTAACTTAGTTAAAACAAGATTGAAATATGAATTTTCATTTGAATCGATTGCTTAACAACCCACAGTCGCGATTTTAGTTTAAACATGACCTATCAAGATTTGAAAATAATCAGAAAATTTATCTTCTCTACTTATATAAATATTAAATATATATAATCTTCTTAATTTGACGTTGGAATGGGCTTCTTGATTCGTGATTGAATTATTGTGTCAAGTTGACACTATTTATGTTTCGGAGGTTTAAGACGTAAAGTATGAATTTTATTTTACTATTATTTCGGCGTTTTTAAGTTGGTTCCCCATCCAATGCTATTATACTATGTTATGAACTTATGAATATCACTCAGGATCAAAAAAGTTATGAATATTTTGAGAGATTAGAATCTAATATTCTACAGATATCCATGCAAGTACTATAGAAATTTTCAAAAAGAATAGTCTCAATTTTTTTCCAACTTAGTCTTTTTCCAAAAGAAAATATAAGAAGTTAGAAAGTCGTAGAATGTTCATTCTGGTGACAAAATGTTTATTTCATGAACCAAACTTTGGATTTCGGGATCTCTATCTTCATAATTTTATTTTGAAAATTACAAATAGTCCAGTCAAATTACGATTTTAACAATAAATAATTCCCGGTAAAGATTTTATTTCTGGAATACCTTTATTGGTACTCAAATATTACTACCTTAAGTTTTCTCCAAATCTGTGTTGTGGAATTTTTTTACGCACCTCAAAATGAAAAAATTTCGGAGTTTTTTCAGTTTTTCTTAAATAATTCTAAATTAAGCAATTATCAAATCAAAAAATATTCATTAGATAAATTAAAGCTCTTTAAATTACGCGTAAAATGATAACAATTTCATCTATTTAGGTTAAGTAGGACCGGTACTAGAGCCTGTCAAAAAACAGACCCCGGGATCCCTTTTGAATATCCCTTAGACTGTACTTTTTTCGATTTTTAAACCACTCATCCTAGAATCTTGATTTTTATCTCATTCTCTAGTAAATTTTGTTGATTTGAACGTTTACTTGACCACATTTTTGATAAAACTCTTATATTTATAGATATCCAGTATTTTCCACCGTTTTCCATGTCGAAAAAGTGCTCCTTCATGGTCAAAATGAGGGAAAATCGAAAAAAGTACGATATCAAGCATATCGAGAGTTCTATAGCTTCTAAAATACTTGCGATATCAGATTCCTTTAATTTGTCATTAATAAAAGGCGAATGAGTTAATTTTTAGATTTTTTTCATTTTTTCCTTTAAATTATATTTTAAGATGAACGGAAAAAAATGATCGTAATGAATATTTCATTGGATGAATTTTCCGTGAAATCCCGGCGAGCTGTTGCGTCATATCGGTCTTCAGTCTGATGACCTTATAATGTTGTTGACAGAAACTTTGTTTTATTTCGTTTTCCATTGTTAAAAATAATTTGATACAATTATTAATATTAATGAATTGATTTTCTAAAGCGTATTGAATGTCTAAAAGTACGAAAATTAGTTGTTTAGAAAATCAATACCGGAGAGAGTCATAATTGCACTTTCAAAAGATTATTTTCCTTTTATTAATTATTCGTGAAAGGCAATACTAAAAAAATACCTCAATCAGCTTTATTAAAGGAGGTTATTTGTTACTTTTGTTTTTTTCGCGATGGAGGTAAATCCACTTTATTATGCACCCATGAATAGCTTTTAATTAAAGCTTCTCGTAAAAATCGCCATGTCTGACGCACACCAGCCCGCTTGGTGGGAATCCCAGCAAACAAAGCCCAAAATGGATTCGCACTGACGTAAATGGAAACGTAAATCACCTGAAGGCGGCCTTCAGGAAACTTCTGAAGAGGATTTCATAGAATCGGTTGTTTTCCTTCGCTGCACAATTAAGATTTTGATAGCATTGCCCAATTACGTAATAGAACAGCAATCGGAGAATGATTACATGACAGAATTACGATTTGTATAATTTATAATGGATAGATTGGCACTTGCACGTGGGTTAAATCCAAAAAAATAATGAGAAGAACAAACACTACATCTTCAAACTCATTATAATTTATAATAAGCTTTTATTTTTGTTAAATTGAAAGTTTTTGCCGAGAGTAGCAGAATTTTTATATATTGAAGGAGACAATAAAAGAGTGTGTCTTCTGCTGGAATAATAAATTTTATTTATTTATAACGAGACTATAGTTTCGAGGGCTTTGCCCTCTTCATCAGTCTATTACAATGTATTCACAGGAATTAATTAATAATAAACTACGACTTTTCGATCGACTTATTCTGCGATCGTTTTCAAGTATCAGCATTGAGCACCCACTAATCTAAAATCTGAGTACGTGCTCCTACTTGTTTTTTATGATAATGATGAGAGAAGGAGTTACACCAAAAAGGTGCAACCCCTAAAGGCCTGGGTTGGCCCCTCCATCGTGAAAAGAAGAAGAAATAATTTTATGGGTTGGGCGGGGGTCGAAGGTATCTGTGGATACGGGTCTTAAATAGCTGAAGGTTATAAGTCGCGGGAAAGATGGTGGCAGGAAGCGAGTTCCAGTCTCTGGAGTTCATAGGGATAAAAGAGTTGGCGAAAGCGCTTGTTCGACTTTTATCCAATTTGACAGCGAAGGGGTGCTGAGCGTTAGAAAACCGCGTGTTTCTCGTAAAGAGGGCATTAGGGGGGATAATTGATTTCAGCTCGACTGAACAGACACCGTGATAGTATCTGTAGTACAGCGAAAGGGCAGAAACGGTTCTTCGGTGAGCCAGGGAGTCGAGTGAGTTGGTTAGAGCCGGGTCTCCTATTAGTTTAATTGCTCGCTTCTGAATTGCATCCAGTGTAGCTAGCAAGAGAATGCTTGGAGGCACCCCTTGAGAACGATCGCAGAATAAGTCCATCGAATAATCATAGTTTTATTGTATTATTTATTCGTGTTCAATAAATAATTATTTATAATTAATTATGTGTGATTTTTCTAAAAATTCAAATCTTACAATTTAACGAAACGTTTCACTATCAAGCAACAATGCCTTTCCTATAAGTATTATAGAGTTTACCTATTTTGAAATAAACTTGATTACCTTAGTAAATACGCTTGACTTGGATATTTCCGAGATTTCTTTTCTCTTTTTGACAATATGTCTGTCATGGTTTCTAGATTCCGATATTCAGGATAACTAAATAAATTGACACGTTCTGATGTGGCCATGCACTTGACTTTACCATACATTTCTGGTTGAGTTTGGTACAAGGGCCTAGAATTTCATTTTTTGACTCCCCCTCCCCCGCCTCTCATTTTGGACGATTTGTTTTTGCATTTTTAGTGTTCTGGGGGACCACTGATTATGTATACAAAATTTGGTTGTGTTTGATCAAATGGCCTAGAATATTATTTTTTGACCCCCCGCCTCCTAATTTTGGCTCCAGAGAAAAAAATACTTTCATTATTATAGGTTCATTCTATAGTATATTTCATTTTTCTTGTTTTTTTAATTTGAAAATATTATAATTTTAAATTTTATCCACCCTTTAATTTTGGGTCGATATGCACCAAAATCTAATCAGCTCTTAATCTCAATGAACCAAAACTACGTGTAAAATTTGGTTTTGATATTCAGACTAGTTTTTGAGATAGCTAGTCCACAAAAATTTGATAACGCACAGACTAACAGACTAACTAACAGACTAACATACATTTTGACAAAACAATTATTATCTTGAAAAATATAATTTTTTCCATGTTCACTTATTAGGGATATTTTGTAGACCGAAATGCCATGGTTTCGCCCAATTTTTTTAATCAAAATAGTTTCTGCCGTTTTTGAGATATTTTGGAAAAAAGAAGCAAAAAAAGACTTTTTTCTTGCATGATTTCAATACTTGACTATACCCTGTATGGTAAAGTAAAAAAAGTCAGTCATAGAAAGTTCATTTTGATACCAAAAATTCCTGAATTTAGCCTGACGTATTCTATGAATTCTCCCAAATTGAAACTTGAAGAAAAAATGCAGATATTGTAAAATTAAAAAACCCCTCAATGTACGAACTTGATATGCCTGGTATTCAAGAGGGAATTTCCCACAATGCGAAGTAGGCTTGGTAAGTCTACAACGGCAGATTTCAAGGGGATGTAAAATTGTTTTATTCTATCAAGTGCCAAAAAATCTATGCTTGTCGTTAAGTGCCTGAGACTGCCTCAATCTACTAAAATTAACACAAAGATAATATACTAAACAAAACAACAAACAAAATTCCATTATCTTGTTTATTAATTCACTTTCCGCACAATATTTGTTCTTCCATTTAGGAATCTTCATTTCCTATCAATATTTAATTTGCTTGATGAAATACCATGATGAAAATTTAATTTATTAGATATTTTTTTAATCCACCCATCCCTTCCTCATGTCGACCGTTCGTTATTAAAATTCCTGAATAAAAGATCGATGATGGTGTCCAGCTGAAGAAGTTTTTTTTGCTTAACAGCGTAAATTTGGTTGATTTTGGTGGAAAGGTCTAGAATTTTCATTTTTGAACCCCCTCTCACATTTAGGTGGTTATTTTTAAAAAAACTTTAAATATAAATATCAAAATTACATCCTCTACATCTTTGCTTTTAATGGAATGTGACGTCGAGTATACAGTTTAGGGGTTATAATCAAATAATTCCTAAGGGGGGGTACAGACATTGGGGGGGGGACATATAAATAAAAAGATACAGGCACAAATGCCCTTCAGTAGTATGTGATTATACATATACTTAAATTTCTATAGGTTATTCCTAAGCAAACATTTACTAGTATATTACTCATAAAGAAAAATTCTGGCCTTGTACTCTCCATGCGCCTGAATTTAGGCAATCATTTCGTCAGCTCTTGTTCAAGGCTGCGTAAGATTTAGGCTCTATCGTTCAGTACTTGAGTAGATCAGTCAATAAAACAAGCTTGACTGACGGGATGACCAAAGTATTATTAAATTCATTAATATTTTTATCTACTCTTATTAAACAAGCAAAAATTGTTTCTATATATATATATATATTTGTATCATTGTTCTATTTTGAAAACGGCTTTACCGATTTTGATGAAACAAATTCTATTAACAAGTTTTGAGGATGAGAAAGCGATCTGGCTAGGTCTGGACCTCGACAAATTTAATCTTAATTGATCTTTTCTTAATTAAAGTAATTATTGATAGATGAAAATCTCAATAAAAAAGTTTGTTTACATTTTTTTCAATTATGTTTTATTTTTAATTGGTTTTTTAATTTTAAAACCCACTAATAGGTTGTTTGTTTTTAATTAACAGGTGTCTAAATGATAACATTACAGGTGTGTTTACAAATAAAGTGGTTCAAGTGCCTTTTTTTTATATAACTTGTAAACAAATCTTATTTAATTTTATGTTTTTATTTCAGATCTTATACGATTATTTTTTTATTATTATTTTCCTATTTCTTTTTTATAATGTTTATCAATATGAACGAATGTGGGCAAATTGGTGTACGAGTAAACAAATATACACATAATATATATGTGGATCATTAGAAAGCTTGAAATGCAAAAACTGGGTGTGGGGTGGGGTGGATGTGGGAAGTGCAGGAGGTGGAGTGCAGTTGTGGGGGATCCGGGGGTGGGAGGCGCGGTTGAGGTGGAGGTGCATTGGTGGGGGCGAGGTGTGTGGTTTCAGGAGGGGGGGTCAGGGGCTACCGTGCATCGCTCGGTGGCTCCAGGTATTTTATTTATTATAAGGAAATTCAAAGTAAAAAAATCATTTGGCAATAGATTTGTCCTTATTAATTTTAAAATAACATGTATGGGGATAGATTTCTCATCATTATTTTTAAAATATGTATTAATTATTACACTCAAAATATTCTCGATTGTTCTAATTATTAGTATAACTTCCCTACTCTTCTTATCAATCTTGTATAATTAAAAAAGAAAGAAAAAATTTCTTAATTTTTGAAAAATGTATTATTGTTAAAACATGTTTCGGGCCTATTTGAACCCATCATCAGTTAACACTTTTTATTCTACATAATTCTTTTATACATATATTAAAACTTTCTCAAGCATATCTGAACAAAATCATCATCATCATCATTGAGTATACAGTCCTAAGACTGGTTTGATGCAACAATCCGTCTCCACTCGATCTGAGCAAAATCGAAAAGAAAGACAATCAGGAAACTCAAATGTAATATCTTTGTCATGTTTCTTTTGTAATATACAAATTCCATTTTTGCTTTTGTTTATATATGTTTGTGAAAGTTGTAATATATGAAAGAATTATAAAGAAGAAAAATAAAAAGTTTTTTGTGTTAAATGAAGATGGATTCGACTAGGTCCGAAACATGTTTTAACAATAATAATTTTTACAAAAATAAGAAGTTTTTTCTTTCTTTTTTAATAATGCAAGATTGATATAAAGAATAGGGAAGTTAAAATAAATATTATTAAATTAAGTATTATAAATTTAACAACAAATAAAAATAATAATAAAAGATTCTCATATAATACTTGAGGATTAACCATTATTGCATTTTTGACGTTTCAATTATTATTTGTAACCATTGCTGAAGACATAGAAGAATCCACTTAAAACCAGTTGTCACTTTTGGAAAAAAAATATTTTGATAGGTTTTTTTAATTAAACTAATATTAGTATCAGGTGGTTGAATAAAAATGAATTGTGTAGTTGTATCAAAATAAAACAAGCAATTGATTAAATAACAAACAAACAAATAACTGAACTAAGCTCGGTCCTCCAGTACTAATAATAATAATACCTATAATAATAATTTTCTTGTTTCCAGTAATTTTATTTAATTTATTTAATTTAAAGTGATTAATAGATTCAAATAATCCGATAATTTGCAGCACACCTGTCATTGGTGGATACTTTCATTTTTGCCTCACCCCCCCCCCCCCATTTAGGGTTCTAGTTTTTGCATTTCTAGCCTTCTGAGGGCCCACAGAATATGTATATAAAATTTGTTTGAGTTTGGTTCAAAGCGCTAGAATTTTTATTTTTGACCCTTACACTCATTTGGGTGAATATTTTCAAATATTTTTTAAACAAACATGTCAAAAAATTACATCCTCTACAATTGTGTTTCTAATAGAAATAGTCGTAGAGTAAAAAGTTTAGGAGTTATATGTAATCAATGAAGTGATTTTACGATATTTTTTGACATCTTCAGGGGTCGATTACCCCTAAAAACGACACGAATTTGACTTTCGGGGTGTGTGCTGTTCACACTAGAGTATGGGATATGTTATTTTGGTTCTGAAATCATCTTCCAAAATTAATCAATTAACAAAATAAAATTACTAGAAAAAAGGCCAATTTTTAATAACACATAGTATCGACTGAGAATAGCTGTTACAAGCCTACATTCACTTAATAAATAAAAATTAAATTATTTATTACAATGTGAAATGTGTTTAAAAAGATGTGCATGTGAGTAAGGGTTGTATTAGTGTGTGTAAATAGTGAATATTAGTGAGTATAGGTATGTAAACTAGTGAATGAATGATAGTAAATGCGTGGGCGGGGCGCAGGTGTGGTGTTGTTTGTCTGGTGTTTTTGCCTCTGTCAGGTTGTGGTCTGTTTGACGGCGAGTCTACTCTACTCTAGGCTAAATGTAGCATCTGTCAGCCAGCCAGCCAGCCAGCCAGCACGCGCTCTCACAAAGGAATTCTCCACTCAGGCAGGGAGTTGAAGTTGAATCGTACTTGCCTGTTTGACCAGGGGCAGCAATGTCCTCTCGATACTCCTGGTTTTGATTTCCAGATGGTCGAGGGCGAATTCCTGGTGGGCGTTGTTCGCCATCCCCAGGCAGGCATATGGGACATAGGCCCATAGACGCGCTCGCTCAACAGAGAGCCAGCCAGCCACCCACTCGGCTTTCTCGCTTAGTTAGGCTCGAGGGATTCGACAGCTGACTAAACGGCCCCGCCGGCTACATACGGCCTATGCGCATGCCCAATGACGTCACGACACAAGTCGCGTGGACCCCCCTGCCTGCCTGCCTGCCACACACCCCCAACATCCAAGAATAATAATAATAATATGTAGTAATAAATATTCTTCCATGTGCATGTGCACATGGATTTGTTTTGCATTTGTAGTGTCAAATTAAAAACAAATTTCAATTCAAATTTAACATTTCCTTAGTGATTTAAATTATGTAATTGGAAGAAAAAATGATAACTTTTTCAATATTCATTTTACTCTTTGATTAAAGCCGCCCTCAGGGCCGAGACAAGAGGGCCTGGCTGGTAAAACAACCAAAAAATAAAATTGTAAAGGTACACCGAATATATCTTAAATTCTGGACAATTATTTTTTTAATTCGAACACGGGTGTATACATATTTTTTTTAGGGAGGGTGGGGGGGGGGTCCGAACTTATATAGATATTTAATTTGACGGAGAATAAGGAGTCTTTATAAAATTTTTTGAGGAATTCAAAAGATGTTCTGACGTATTTAATTTCAGGGATGCGTCGCATCCACAGCATCCATGGACCGCACGCCATTGATAGATATGTATGTATGTTTGTATATGTTATTTGTAAATTAAGGAAAAGTTATCAAAATAGTTTTCAAAAAATATCTATCTATATATATAAAATTAAGGTTTTGTCTGTACATTGCTCCAAATCAGGCCAAATTTTAGTTGCACACTTTTCAAGCAAAGTTATGAACGAAAACACTCTCAACAAAATTCCTGTCTGTCTGTCTGTTTCTGTGGTTTCCGCGAAAAGTTGCTCACGATTCACTGCTGAAGGGATATTACGAAATTTCTTATTTACATCAGACTTACGTTTTTAGCTATATAACGTTTTGATATTTTGACCCCAAAAGGGGTTGGGGGGGGGGCGCTCGAATGAAAATTATCAAATAACTCCTAAACTATTAACTCTACGGCAAATTTTTTTATGAGCAAAGTTTAGAGGATGTGATTTCTGACAACTTTTGTTTATAAAATTCCCCGAATAACCACCCAAAAATGTGGGAGGGCTCAAAATATGAAAAATTTTGCTCTTGGACCAAACTCAAACCAAATTTTGTATACATAATCTCTGGGTCACTAAAAGGCTAGAAATTCAAAAACTAACCACCCAAAATGGGGGGGGGGTCAAAAAATAAAATTCTTACCCTTAGAGCCAACTTAACCAAATTTTTTATACATAATCTGTGGGTCGCTAGAAGGCTAAAAATGCAAACACTGGATGCGGGGGGGGGGCGCAGGGTGGAAGGGGTTCAGGTGAGGATCCAGAGTCTTAGTGGGGTGGTGCGGGTGGGGGTGGGGGGATGGTCACGTGGTGGGTGGGGGTGGGATGGTGGTGTGGGGCGAGGTGGGGGGCACGGGGTGGTGTCCAGGGGATGGTGGGCCTTGCAGCTAGTTTATTATAAATTAGTGATGTTTTCGTCCATGCTAAATTTTTTTTATAGTACTTAGCTCTTGGGAACTTGGACTTTGAAATAAGTGGATGTTAAATTTTTAAAAGTTGCATCGTTTCGTCATTTATTTTTCGATTTCTTAAGACAATCTACAAAACAATTGCAAGCATCTAAAATCATCAAACGAAATACAAACAAAATATATTACACAATTTATTTTTAAGGTTAACCTCCTCGTAAGCAATATCCCTGCACACATGTTCTAGAACAGTGGTTCTTAACCTTTTATTAGTCGCGGCCCCCTTAAAATACGAAAGTATATTCGCGGCCCCTTAAAATCCTTAAAATATGTTTGTGGCTAGTACCCTCCGCCCCCCCCCCCCACCATTAGGCAACATACTCGTAATTACTCGTACAAAAAACTCTCAAATGTAACAATAATTCATAAAAAATCAGAACTTAACATAACATTTATATATGTATATTTTTTAACGTTGAGGGAGCAGCAATTCTTGGCAATTCCTGGCAATGTGTCGCAAATGCAATGAACAAAAAATGTTTTATCAGATTGTAAGTAATAACATATTTCTTGAAAATAGATATATTTGCAAATGAAAGTTTATTTACTATAGTATACAAATTATAAACCTGGACTTATAGAAAATATTTACACGGTTTTATTCAACTTGTAATTTTGTCTGTCTGTTTGGGTCAAATTTACCTATACGCTCAAAGTTTTCATTTAGTTTAATCATGTTTAAAAATATTGACATGTCATTATATTCATCTGTCATACAGAGTATGGTCAAGTATTGTAATCCGTGCATGAAAAAAGTGTTATTTTTTGTTTCTTTTTTAGAAATATCTCAAATACGGCTGAAACTATTTTGATTAAAAAAATTGGGCGAAACCATCGCATTTCGCTTTACAGAAAATCCCCAATAAGTAAATATCGAAAAAATTATATTTTTCGAGATAATAATTGTTTTGTCAAAATGTCTGTTAGTTTGTCTAGTTGTCTGTTACTCTGTGATTTAACAAATTATTGTGGACGAGCTAGCTCAAAAACTAGTGTGAATATCGAAACCAAATTTCACAGGTAGTTTTGGTTCATTGAGATTAAGAGCTGATTAGAATTTTGGTGCATATCGAACCAAAATTAAGGGGAGTGGAGCGGGGGTTAAAAATTAAAATTATAAGATTTTCAAACTAAAAAAAACAATCAAAATGAAATATACTATAAAATGAACCTATAATAACGAAAATATTTTTTTCCTTGAGTCAAATTAGGGGGGGGGGTCTTAAAATTAAAATCTAGGCCATTTGAGCAAACTCTACGATATTTTGTAAACATAATCAATGGGCCCCCAGAACACTAAAAATGTAATAACTAACCTCCAAAAGGGGAGGGGGATTTAAAATCTAGGCCCTTGTACCAAACTCAACCAAAAGTTTATGGTAAAGTCAAGTGGATGGCCACATCAGAAGGTGTCAATTTATTTTATTTGAAAAGATATAAAAACTTGAATAAATTCTAATATTTTCCCGGCCCCCCTACATACTTTCCGCGGACCCCCTGTTAAGAATCGCTGTCCTAGAACAACAATTAGATAAACCGATCTGAAAGAAAAATTGAATATTGTCTCTTAATTAGAATTTTATAATAATTATCTAGCCAGGAAAAAATTTAAGCAAATACTAATATATGATATCACTTTTGTATTTATGTAGATATGTATTTACATATACGAGAAGCTATTTTCAGGTATAAAATTTACGAAAAGTAAAATTAGAAGCTAAAAAAATAATTAAGTTCTTATTTCTACATTATTAACTATCTTTTTTGAATAACAAATATCAATAGAACTATAACATATTATCCGCGGTCCGAGAAAATTTTTATTCTTCAAATGTGGCCCGTGTATGCCAAAAAGGTTGGACACCCCTCCCATATAATATTGAACAAAAATAGTTTACTAATAATATATAGGGTATAGTGGCGCAGTCGCTTTAAAAACTATATTTTTTTCCTTTTCTTGTGCCGTGAGACCTTGCTTCTTGCCAAATTTCATGATTCTATATCAACGGGAAGTACCCTATAGGTTTTGATTTGTTTGCAAGTATCAAAATATGTGACATAAATGACCGTATCTTTTGATAGCGTCGACTAAGGGCAGGTTGTATGTCGCAAAGTAAATGCTTTTTACCATTAACCAAAGGTAGATGGTAAATGGAGTGGCTAGGATGGCCAGTCAGATGACAGGAACTTTCAGTGCTTGTTATCTGATTGGCCATCCCAGGCCCTCCATTTACCATCTACCCTTGGTTAGTGGTAAAAAACATTTACTTTGCGACATACAACCGGGCCTTAGAAGCTTGAATTTTTTACATCTCCAGGGGACCGTAAACCTTAGTTACTATTCAAGTTGAAATTAATATCAAATCCTAAGGCTTAGTATTTGATATTAATTTCAACTTGATACTGCTAGCCGTTTTTGAGAAAAATGGTCTTGACAGACAAACGGCCAACGAAAAGTGATCCTATAAGATCCTTCCTTTTACGGAACTGTAAAAATGATCAAATTATTTACTTGGTTTAAATTAATTCTTACTTTATTACAAAATCTAATCTTCTATTACCATTATTGGCTGGTAAAACAAAATTTAAAACAATAAAAAAAATAATTGAAAAGTTTTTGTTTTGCCGAGAGTAGCAGAGTTGTTGATTCACAAAGAGAAACAAAGAAGTTGTCCTCTGCTTGATGCAAATAAACATACACACATATATATATCGAGATGAAATATCTGTATATATATATTATTTATTTGTTTGAGACTATAGTTTCGAAGACTTGGTCTTCATCATCAGTCTTTCTTCAATTATAAATGTTTTTCATGAGTCAATATCATATGGATATTGAAGACTGAGAGAAATCCTAAAAATTCGATTAAATGAACACATAAGAGATTTTAAAAATAAAAAGTGCGAAAATTCTATTGCAGAACATTTAAATTCAAACAATCACTCCTTCTCCAGAAGGTATTAGATTAATAAAAGGAAAAAAGAGCCCAAAATTAATTAGCGCAATCGAATCTTTAGAAATTTTGAAATCATTCAATAGAAATTCAAAACTCTGTTTGAACAATCAAATAGAGTTATCCAATAGTAATCTGCTTAAGATGTTTGATAACAAAAGATAAAAGAAAAAGAAAAACCCTTCTTTTGTAAGCCTTCTAAGGAGAAAGGAGAAAGGGAAACATATTGTTATATTTGAATGTGAACCCGAGATAGAATGTCTTTATTAGTTCCTAGCCGAACAGCAGTGACGAAGGAACACCAAGTTTTCAATATCCATATGATATTGACTCCATGAAAAACATTTATAATTGAAGAAAGACTGATGATGAAGACCAAGTCTTCGAAACTATAGTCTCAAACAAATAAATAATATATATACAGATATTTCATCTCGATGTATATATATGTGTGTATGTTTATTTGCATCAAGCAGAGGACAAACTCTTTGTTTCTCTTTGTGAATAAAAAATAGAATTGTAAAGATACAACGAAGATTCTGGACAATCATTATTTTAATTAGAGAAGGTGCATAATCAGAAATTTATTTCTGGGGTGGCGGGAAGCAGGTTGCCAACTTATAAATATATATGTTTGTATGTTATTTGTAAATTAAATAAAAGTCATAAAAATACTTTAAAAAAAATGTTTATTTCGAACTTTTAAATAAAGTATATCAAAAATTAAATTCGTCGTTTGAACAAATTATTTATTTATGTATTTATTAAAAATATTGTATCTGTAGGGCGATTTAGCCCCTTTAAATGATATACACTGCTCTACATGATACTCAGTTTCTGTTGTTTGCTGACGACTTAAAGATTTATCTCTTGCAGACTGTGAGAGATTACAGACAACTGTAGACAGACTTCAGGAGTGGTGTTGTACTAACCAACTGCAGTTGAATCTTTCTAAATGTTCCATAATTTCATTCTCTCGTAAAGTTAATCCTGTTATGCAATTCTTACTCTCTTCTTGGCCAACAACTTGTTCGAACTGAGAATTACGTGACCTTGGTGTCCTCTTTGATAGTAAACTGTGTTTCAAGGATCATATCCATGACATCTACAGACGATCTCTTAGAACACTCGGTTTCATTACCCGCAATTCTTACGAATTTAGAAATATCCAATGCTACATCCATCTTTACAAATCCTTAGTTCGTTCAATTGTTGAGTATGCCACTGAAGTATGGAGTCCTTTTTACTCCGTAGAAAAAAACTTCTCCAATCTGTACAGAATAAATTTCTTCGTAAGCTATCCTTTAAACTCTTTATCCTAAATGATACCTCTTCAAATGTCTCCTTGCAAACTCAATTTAATCTTCCTGGATCTTGATAGGAGACGTGAATTTTTTGATGTGTCAGTTATACCTGGCAGCTATCCAGTTGCCGATATCACATCCTACCTCTATAAATTCATTAGATTAATTATATCTGGCAACCCTTCAGGTGCCAATACTAAACTTCACCTTTGTATTATAATAATGTTTAGAATAATAAGAATTGTAAAATGCAAGTCGTTATCTCAAGACAAAGATGACCCTTGCCACCCTTGCCTCATTTTGCCACCCTTACCTCAATTTGCCGCCTTTGCCTCAATTTGCCGCCTTTGCCTCATCCAGACAAATGCTACGACCTAGCTGCACCCGGATTGGCCATATTAAGAGATGCGCCGATTGGCTGTTTCAAGGGCCTATCATCGGCAGCCCTAGATGTCGGCTCAACGCCTATAAAGGTCGTCTCCCAAATTGAAGAGAGGCACTTACTATTACCCATCCGACGTGAACAGTGTACCTCATGCTAGTGAAGACTGATCTATTATTATTTAAAGTTTCAGTACCTTCACTAACTCCTGTATTTATATTCACCTTTTAATAAATCGTGTTCCATCTTAAAACTTTGTTTTATTTGAAATCAACACAAACCATCAAATAACATAATTTGTCCTTTGTTTATAAATTATTAAACAGCCAGATAGATAGCAGTTTCCTACTATCCCAACTAAAAATAAATGTTACATGTCGCAGTTTGAGATCGCAAGACATGTTTTACATTGACTGCCCGAGATCAAACCATATGATGGCTTCCCCCTAAACCGAATGATGAACATATGTAATGGTTCATTGGCGTTGACGTTGACAATTGTTCTCTTGGTAGTGTTAGGAGACTGATGCTGGGTAGATAGACTTTGCTGATGTTTGGTTGAGTCTGGATTGTATGATTTGTATTCTTATATAATTATGTATTCTTGTAATTTATATAAAAAATTAATAGGTTTTTGGACAATTTTATATTTTATTAACGTATTTTATTAATTTTGATCAACGTTTCGTCCGTTTCGGACTTTATCAAGTGCTCAATCAGTTAACACATTAAACGTCTATAAATAGTGAGACCATCGAGAAAACAATCAGAGACACGAGCCATATAATTTCTATATGATCAAAGTTTTCAATTGATTGCTCGTTGAATATATATGTTGGCTAATATTATAGTACACTGAGTGTTTTCTCGATGGTCTCACTATTTTATAGACGTTTAATGTGTTAACTGATTGAGCACTTGATAAAGTCCGTAAACGGACGAAACGTTGTGCAAAAATTAATAAAATACGTTAATAAAATATAAAATTGTCCAAAAAACTTATTAATTTTTTATTTAAATAAAAAATGGACATGAAACAACTGAACTTGTAATTTATGTAAATGTATGCTTGTAAATATGTAAAAGGAATTGTTCCGTTCAAAATAAATAAATAACGTACAATTTTTGACCAATTTAATTACATAAAAATTAATTAATATAATACAAAAAAACAAAACAAGGAAAAGAGACAAAGCTAATATAACAAGCAAGAAAAAAAGCTCTGTGACTTATCGTAGACTACATATGAACGATTAAAATAAAAAATGTTTTTATTATAAACCCCGAAATGAATACGTATTGCACGCCACCTGTCGATGCAACCTGAAGCACAGAGCGTTCTATTTGAATGCATAACCTAGAGAATGCAGGCGGCGCTATGCCTTTCTAATCAGTCTGGCTGGCTGGCTTAATTATTATTCTAACATTTTCGAAAGTTTGAAAAATAATTAAAGACCCCAAAAATCTGTTAATATCTTGTTTTAAATTTTTTAGTAACATCAAAAAATCATGTTTTTGTTTTGTTTTTTAATTACAGAATAGGGGGGGTCAGATAGGCTAGGCGGTAGCGTGACAGCGAGCTAACCAGGGGACCCGGGTTCAAATCCGACTCGAGGCATCCAGGTAAAATCTGACCCCCGGGGGTAGAGACAAATTTAAAAAAATATAACTAGTATCCTAATTAGGCTTATGGCTAGAAAGGCTTGTATTGGATTGTATCTAACTTTCTGAGATTTGGCTCGTGATCCCGGCTTCTTTTCCTCCTACTCTGTTCTTTTCACGATGGACGGGCCATCCCATTCAGGCCTTTAGGGGATGCACCTTCTGCTGTATCTTCTTCTCTCATCAATATCATTAAAAAAAAAAAAAAAAAAGAACTAAACTAGCAAAAAACAAGTGTTGGCGGACCTGCTTGTAAGATTTTTGAGTGTCGTTCATTCTCAATAGTTCTAACCACATTATCATTGTTTAATACTGCAACAAAGATTTAAAAAACTATCTATTTTTTTAATGTACATTTAAAACTAAAACTAAATTTTTGAAAAAGTTATGGTTATTTAAAAAAAAGCTATTTTTTTCAAAAATTCCTAACTTCTTTTGGGTCGGGTGAAAAAATTGGAAAAAAATTCTGAAAACCGTCTTTAATAGGGTAGAAAAAACTAAAAAAAGTTTCAGCCAAGCTATTGATTATATATATAGATGAAAAATATTTAATTTAAAATAAAATATGTTATTTAAAAATCATTTTTCTTAAAAATACCCTTGGGAATCTCACCTCATCTTTTTTCTATTGTATTTAAGACCCTCAGCCATTTCAAAAGAACTAAGCCTTTTGGCTTTTGTATTCGAGCTCATTCATTCATTTCAATATTATTTATTTATTTCAAAGTTAATTATAAAGGATTATTGAAACTACACTAACTAAACTAACTGAAAGGAATTAATTAGCTTTTGGAATTTCTTTAAAAATATATTTTAAAGATTAAAACCAAAATTCAACTAGACCGTAGAATTCTTTAAAGAAAACAAAATCATTTGAAAACCCATTGTTATATTGTTTTGAAATCTAGGAATTTCAGCCTATTGAAATTATTAAAACCCTATTTTGAGCCTAATTAAACCTAAATTTTCTATAATCTAATAATAAACTTTTAAAGTTTACAATAAAACAGCCATGTGGGCGTCCAGGTGGCTGAAGCGGGCCTTGAAGCTAGTATTAAATATAAGAGAGGTCCCAGGAGTATAGTAAAATCATGTTGATGGCCGCATCAGATTATTACTTTATCATACAAGGTACAGTCAAATATTGTAATCGTGAATGAAAAAAAAGTGTTTTTTTTGCTTCGTTTTTTCAAAATATCTCACAAACGGCTGAAAATATTTTTATTAAAAAAATTGAGCTAAACCAAGGGTTTTTTTGTTCTACAAAAAACCTCCAATGAATAAACATCGAAAAAATTATATTTTTCGAGATATTAATTATTATCCCTGTTAATACGTTCTCTAATTTTCTGTATAAACGCTCTAGCTCAAAAACTAGTGAGAATATCAAAACGAAATTTGATATGTAGATTCTTTATATTAAGATTAAGAGCTGATTATATTTTTGTTGAAATCGATTTAAAAATTAAAGAGGAGGTGGGGGAATTAAAATTATAAGATTTTCAAACTAAAAAAAATATAATAATAAAGAAAGCGAATCATTGTTTTTTTTTTGGCGGGCCAGAATTGTGTGGAGGGCCTCCAAAAAATAGATATATCAATACAACTTCAAGACCCTTTGATCGATTTATATGAAATTTCGCATATTATGCAACCTATACAGGTTTTACACTTCAAATCGAACACTTTACAAATCAAATTGGATAGTTAAATAATGTATTCATTAGATATTTATTTACAAACATAATAATTTAGTACATAATATATATATATATATATATATATATATATATATATATATATATATGTACATGTACAAATTGTCAATAGGTATAAATAAGGATTATTCTTAATGAAAGAGAATTAGTTAAATTATATATTTATTATAATTATAACATAAATTTGACACACTAAAATAATTACAACAAAAAAGATACATAAATACATATGTATGTACGTAAATTTAATTTATAAACGTTCTTATTCAGCAGTTACTGACGGTATCTTATGTAGGTACGTTAATTTTTTTTCCAAAAACATTAAAATGTTCAATTTGATTTATAAAATTTTCAATTTGATATGTAAAATGTTCATTTTGATTTGTAAAATGTTCAATTTGAAGTGTATGGTAAAATTTCTATAACAGTATGAAAATTACTCACTATGTGAAATTGATAGTGACCAAAAAAGAGGGGGTCAAAAATAATTTAAAATAATAAAATTTTCAAAACTGATATTTACATTATCAAGATCAAGATTCTCATTTATAAAGAGGTTTCATAAATTGATAATAGCGTAAAATTAGAAGAGAGCTGGGTTTTTTGTAATCTATATAAATAAAAATGTACTGTTACGCTTAAGTGATACGTTGAAGGATCTCCGAAAGTTCTTCACCGATTTCTTTGAAATTTTCACCCAACATTCCATTCAAATACACAAGTGTTTTTATATATAGTGTTTTTATAGATATCACACCTGTGGCATGTAAAAAATATGTTTTTAAGGAAACAACGCCAGCGTCTCTCTGGGGGCTAAAAGCAAACAAACAAGATAATAGCTTTTTGGAAATCTTTCAGCTGTCAATATTATTTTTTTGGTTAAAGGAACAATTTTGACAAGTAATATATAATTCTTTACTGTTTTAATAGCTATTCTATAATTATTTGCATTTTCAATTTATTTTCAAAACTATTATTATTTTTTAAATATTTTACGGACATATGTTGCGAATATAGTTTCGTGGTTTAGGTGTGAAGCATAAAAGTTAGTCACAGCAACGCGTGGTCGGGTCAGCTATTATCTATATAAATTTTAACTATAAAATGAGACGCTCCCCGCCAGGGGCTAGGTGACGCCGGGCCGGAGGCCCGGACGTCAGCTAGTTGATTATAAATTATTTTATTAAAAATAAGAGAGGTAGCAGGCAGGTGTATGGAAAAGTGATGTGGGTGGCCACATCTCAGCTTATTTACTAATTTTGAATAGATTGGTTGTAAAAATAAAAAACAATTTAAACGGAATAGAAAGAAGGTAGTAAACAGAATGAAAGAACGCTTGAAGGCATTTCAAGGTAGACACCGACACACTGCTGGTTCGTTTGGACTGTGTCCGTCTATTTTTAGGAAATTTAATTTTAAAACATTCAAATAGAAAAATTTAATCGTCTCATAGATTACCTTTGATGTGAACATATTTCATTCGATAAACCACATAATAGTTTGTTTTCATCTTTTCTATTTCATTTAAGAAATAGTTTCTTTCTTATTCTTGTTATATTTTGTGACATAATATGAGTTATTTTACTCATATGCTATCGTTAAATTATTGCTAATAATTTTTTGAAATGTTAGAAACTGAAGTTGTATAGATTATACACTCTGATTGATCTATTTATAAAGCTTGGGGATTCATATATTTGTAATATACTAGCTGTTCCCCGTCGCTTCGGTCAGGGCAACACCTAGGTCCTGCGAGCGCTGTTCTTATCTTGGTTACCAGTAAAGATGTAGCCCCTATGGATCTCGAAAGACCCTTGCATTACTGAAGAGAAGGGAAAGTTGTTTAAGTGAGAGGGTGTAGACGTAGGTGTCTATGCACCCTGGTTTTGAAGGTTTGAAGATCATAGGTGCTGGGAAAGATAGAGGCTGGGAGAGAGTTCCAGTTCCTTGACGTCATGGGGATATATGAATTCGCGAATGAAGTGGTCCGGCACTTTTCTAATTTGACCGCGAAAGAGTGTTGGGAGTCGGCAAAACGTGTGCTGCGTGCAAAGCATGCTTTGGGGGGAATTATTGATTTTATCTCATCAGAGCACTTGCCGTGATAGTATCTATAGAAAAGGGAAAGGGCGGAGACATCTCTTCGATGAGCCAGCGAGTCGAGGGAGTCGGTGAGGGTAGAATCGTCAATTAGCCTGACGGCTCGTTTCTGAATTGCATCAAGGGTAGCAAGAGAATATTTTGAGGCTCCTCTCCACAGATGAGAGCCGTATTCGAGATAGGGGCGGATTTGGGCCTTGTAGATGGTGAGAAGTTGTGGGGGTTTGTAAAATCGCTTGGACCTGAATAAGAAGCCAATCTTCCTTGCTGCAGATTTCGCCACAGAGGAGATGTGTTCATTCCAAGACAGGTCAGATGCGACAGAGACGCCCAACATGGATAGGCTGTCACACATTTTCAGGGTATTCGAATCGAAGTGAATATCAGGGAAATCTCTATTTTCGCGCCTAGAAATTAGACAACATTGAGTCTTGTTTGAATTGAAGTTAACTAAATTTTGAGAGCCCCATTTATTCAGTTTGTCTAGGTCGAGAGTAATTGAGGAGGCAATATTGATTCGATTATTCGGGAGAGAGGGTTTGCCGTGTAGAGTGCTATCGTCGGCGTAACAATGAGTGGGGTTTGCCGTTTGATCAATAAGGTCGTTTATATAAATAAGGAAGAGTGTGGAGGAGATTACAGAGCCTTGGGGAACACCAGAGTTTGTGGAGAACGATTCAGAAGATGTTCCATCCACCACAACTTTTATACTTCGGTTTGTCAGAAAGCTTTCAATCCATTTGCGAAGTGTTGGTGTGAATCCAAAGGCTGGTAGTTTGGCAAGAAGATTTTTGTGCCAAACCTGGTCAAAAGCTTTGGAGATATCAAGGGCTACAGCGAGGGTTTCTTTTCCGGCCTCTAGAGTATTGTTCAAGGTGTGGGTGACATAGGTTAAGATGTCGCCTGTGGAACGATTTTGTCTGAATCCATATTGCCTATCGTGAATTAATTTATTGTTTTCTAAGTGATGAAGGACGTGTTGGTTTATGACTAATTCCATTAATTTGGAAAGAACAGAGGTGATCGAGATAGGCCTGTAATTAGAGATTTGTGATGTGTCTCCTTTTTTAGGAATAGGTGTGACTCTGGCTATTTTCCAGCTTTTGGGGAATATGCCCGACTCGTAAGAGAGTTGGAATAGCTTGGATAAGATAGGGGCAAGTTCAGGGGCGCATTTTTTAATGAGAATTGGTGGGATGTTATCCGGGCCTGCGGCGGATTTGGAATTTAATTTATTAATGGCTTTTATGATTATTTGGGGCCTGAAAATTATTTTGCCCATGAGGTTGGTTTGGGGGTATAAGTGGGCGGGTTAAGCCCTTTGTCATCTAAAGTGGAGTTAGTTGCGAAATAGGATGCTAGTGATTCGGCTTTTTCAGCGGGGGTCGTGGCTACTGAACCATTTGGGTGAAAGAGGGGCGGAAGTGAGGGGGACGCGAAATTTCTATTTATTGCCTTGTGTAACGAGAAAAAGGCCCGTTTTCCATTGGGGCAAGATGCGAGACGGTCAGCTATCCTCTGGTCGAATGATTTCTTTGCCTAA
Organism: Forficula auricularia; assembly: GCA_024734495.1. NCBI lineage: Eukaryota > Metazoa > Arthropoda > Insecta > Dermaptera > Forficulidae > Forficula > Forficula auricularia. Next base: position 5,573,671 of record JALMQS010000828.1, on the reverse strand, counting down.
AATATAATAATCTAATTATCTATTACAGTAGTTCCTAAACTTGTTTGCCGCGAACCACTGGTTGGTCGTGAGCGGATATTAAGAGCGGGGCACATTTAGGCGCTTTTTTTATTTTTTATAATTTTATCATTTGACTTAATGTGTTTAAAACTGTTTAGGCTAATAATATAGTTATTAAAGTATATTGATATGAATATATACATTTATTTTAGCTTTTTATTTTATTTTATTGACCCATTTAGTCGAGATTTCAAAATGGTACTTGGTACAGCACTTTGTACTTCCTTCTTTAGAAAAGAAAATGTTTCTATTTTTTTGGAAAAATTAGCTAATTTAAAAACATATTTTGATCGTAGTTATTTATTTAATATGTTAATCAATTATGTCGCACCTTGATTGATCTCTTCTTTGGCTAATATAGACAACGTAATCGTCTAGGCCAGGGGTGGCCACTAACCTTAACTTTGGGAGCCGCAAATTTATAAAACTGTTTCAAAGGGAGCCACATTGTTTGGAGATTAATCATTAATGGTTTATTAAAAAAAACACATTTTTTATTTTATAAAATATAAATGAAGTAATATATATTTTTTGCTCTACTTATAAAATTACAAAAATAATTTTTGTATTATTATTTTTTAAATTTAATTATTATACAGGGTGTGGCATAAAGATCTACCACATTTTGAAGAGATTTAAAAAAAATGAAAAAATTTTACTAGAAAAAAAACTAAATTTATTTTTGAAAAGAAAATAAATGAAATTTTTTTTAAATGAATTTTTAACATTATCAGAGAAAAAGTGGAAGTGGGGGGTCAAAATAAATTCAGCTTTTGATCAAACTCAACCAAATTTTGTATACATATTCTGTGGATCCCCAGAAGGCTAGAAATGCAAAAACTAACCAAATTTTGTATACATAGTTTGATCGAAAGGGCTAGTATTTTCATTTTTGACCCTCCCCCGTTTTGGGTGGTTAGTTTTTGCATTTCTGCATTTCTGGGGGTCCACAGAATATGTATATAAAATTTGGTTGAGTTTGGTCAAAAGGGCTAGAAATTTCATTTTTCACCCTCCCCCCCCTTTTTTTTTGTCTGATAATGTTTAAAATACATTAAAAAAAAATTATTTTATGTTCTTTTCAAAAATATATTCCGTTTTTCCTAGTTAAATTTTTTTCATTTTTTTATACCTCTTCAAAATGTGGTAGATCTTTATGCCACACCATGTACTTTTTAAAACCAGTATTATTCAAGAGGGTTCAAGAGCCGCACGTTGTGGCCACCTCGGGTCTAGGCAGTAAAATTCCCGCCGAAGGCGGGCTTCCTAACTGGCCTCTTATAGTGTATTTATCAAGTATAAATAAAATAATCATTATTAGTTTAATAACACAATTAAAATTTGAAAAAAAATTTCTATTTTATGCTTCTGCTAAGGAAGGTAAAAATTTCAAACACTACTGAGGAGAGAGGAAGGAAGCATCTTGTTTCCTTCCTTCATTGACATTTTGAAACACTGAAGAAGGAGGGAAGAATTCTCCGAAACGTTGGTTTAAAAGGAAAGGAGGAAAGAAAGAAGGGAATGACAATCAAATAAATACACCTTATATGGAAATGGGATAGTTTTTTCTTTCTTCACTACCCTTGGGGTGCTTTTTACTTATAGTCCAAGAGCTGGTGACACATTTTTGAGTACCGATTTGACCGAACTAGAAATAATGCGTAATAGTACCGTCTATGATAGTTGTACAAGGAATGGCCAGTCTGCCTGGTCTAAGCAGGTGGACCAGGTACTGCGCATGGTGTGAGTGCGGTAAAAAATACATATGTGTTAAAAAATATTTTTGACCCACAATGAAATTATAAAAATTATAATTTATAGTCAATTATAAACATAATATATTCACTCCAGACCATTTGAGTGGTGGGACGTGGAACCAGACCACCCAAAGTGTATTTTTGCAATGTTGTAAAAATACACTTTGGGTGGTCTGGTTCCACGTCCCACCACTCAAATGGTCTGGAGTGAATATATTATGTTTATAATTGACTATAAATTATAATTTTTATAATTTCATTGTGGGTCAAAAATATTTTTTAACACATATGTATTTTTTACCGCACTCACACCATGCGCAGTACCTGGTCCACCTGCTTAGACCAGCCAGACTGGCCATTCCTTGTACAACTATCATAGACGGTACTATTACGCATTATTTCTAGTTCGGTCAAATCGGTACTCAAAAATGTGTCACCAGCTCTTGGACTATTACTTTTAGCTGAAAATTCTACCAGTCCGCCTCTCTCCAAAGAAAAATTTCATTCAATTATATAATAATGTTTTTAAGTTAAAATTGTGTTAATCAACATATTTGATCTTTATAATAATTAGTAAAAACATTAAATAAAAGTAGAATTATAAGAAGTGATTTGCGAAATTCAGATGCGTAGGATTTATTTAATGCCCCCACCAAAATACTTGCTTAGCGCCTAGTTGGAACGCGGATGGGCAGATGGCGGACAAAGGCTCGAATTCAACTTAAAAAGATTTTTCATTCTCACTATGTTTTTGAAAATATTTATTAACTAAATCGCTAAACTTAAGTGTTCATATATTCACGATTTATATAATTATGTTATAGTAAATAATTCACATGGCATTGATTTTCGCTATATATATTAATAAGCTGACATATTCTGATGTGGCCATCCACTTGACTTTACCATACAACCTGGGCCCTCACTTAAATTTAATATTTAATAAAATTATTAAGAATCATGTAAGGGAGGGGGGTTAGTTTTTGCATTTTTAGATTACTCTGAGCCCGCTGATTATGTGTACAAAATTTGGTGGAGTTTGGTACAAGGGCCTAGATTTTCATCCCCCCCCCCCCTTGGAGGGTTAGTTTGCATTTTTAGACTTTTGGGGTTCTACTGATTATCTATACAAAATTTGGTTGAGTTTGGTAAATGGCCAAGATTTTCATTTTTTGACCCCCCCCCCCCCGCCCCTTCCCATTTTGGGCGGTTAGTTTTTGAATTTTTAAACTTCCGGGGGTCCACTGATTATGTATTCAAAATTTGGTTGAGTTTTCTCAAATGGCCTAGATTTTTAATTTTTAACCCCCTTCCACCCCCCCTTAATTTTCGGTCGATGTGCACCAAAATCTAATCAACTCTTAATCCCAATGCACCAATACTAAGTGTGAAATTTGGTTTCGATAATCACACTAGTTTTTGAGCTAGCTGGTCCATAAAATTTGGTAACGCACAGACTAACTAACAGACATTTTGACAAAACAATTATTATCTCAAAAAATATAATTTTTTCGACGTTCACTTATTTGGGAATTTTTGTAGACCGAAATGCCACGGTTTTGCTCAATTTTTTTAATCAAAATATTTTCTTCCGTTTTTGAGATATTTCGAAAAAAATGAAGGAAAAAAACACTTTTTTTCATACACGTTTACAATATTTAAGCATACCCTGTATGGTAAAGTAAAAATACTGGGTATGGTCAAGAATTATAATCGTGCATGAAAAAGGAGTTCTTTAGCTTCGTTTTTTCGAAATATCTCAAAAACGGCTCAAACTATTTTGCTAAAAAAAAAATTGAGCAAAACCATGGCAAAAAAATAGTTTTTATATGAAAGTTGTTCAGTTTTATTTGTAGATTAAGTAGACGTAACGAAAAATACATAGTTCCTTTTCAAAAACAGAAGTTGACCTTGAAATACCCTTGAAATCTTGTTCTGCGACAACAAATAATAGCGTAGTTTAGTTTCCCCCTCGATATAAATAAACTTTTATTTGAAACTTTTTTCAATATAATGCACTGTTTTTGAGTTATAAGACTGTCTCAAGATAAAATAAAAACTCACCCGGTATATTATAAGATTTATTTTAAGGTTTGTAAGTGTAAATTCAAATTTATTTGAAATTCAAAATACTTATAGAAATGTATTTGAACTAACAATTAGAAAATAATTTAACTGCAAGCATTGTAAATACAAATATATATTAAAAATAAATGTATATTTAAATAGGAAATACAATGGTAAAATTATCATTTAGGAAAATATTTTTTTTCAATTTTATAAGTTAATTTAATTAGTTAATTCTGCATATTATCGTCAGAAGAAATTTCGTTTCTAGAGTTCAGGAAAGCAGGCTTATTGACCCTCAGATTCTACTTCTGAGGGTGCAAACAAGCAAACCCTTCAGATATATAATCAAACATAAAAATCTAGAAAAGTTTAAGATTTAAACAGTACTCCTTACTTTCCTAGTTTTTAAATTTATATTATTATTAATAAATAATAAACAAATAGATAATAAATAAATAGCTAAACTCACCGGGATGCTGTGAATCTGCTGTAGCACCTCGTGGTCACCCATCCACACGATGTTGCCTCGTCGAAAGCTGATCCTCTACTAAAAAGAAAATAATGAATAAATTCCCGTTAGGTTTTTGTTCTTATCATTATCGGCTGGACAGAGTAGAAAAAATTAATATTAAAAATAAAAGTTCACTTATATTACTTATCGCAAATTCTCTTATTTTCAAATTACAAGTACACTTGTCAATTGCAATCCACAGTAGAGGAGTGTTTCTCAACCTTTTGTAGAGCGAGGAACCCTAGAGCACTTATATTTATTTCTGAGGAGCCCCGAGAACTAAAATATAAGATATTTAATTTTTTGTCAAAATATCAACATCATGCTAGTTTGATAGCTTCCAAATATAACATACCGCCGACGGTGTTGCCACATTTTAAAAATTTGCTAGATTTTGGGCAAATTGGATACAAAAAACCTGTATTTTAAATTAGAATAACTAACATTTTTACTTTACTAAACAGGGTAAGGTCAAGTATTGTAATCGTGCATGAAAAAAGTAGTTTTTTTCCTTCTTTTTTTTTCGAAATATCTCAAAAACGGCTGAAACGATTTCGATTAAAAAAATTGAGCAAAACTATGGCATTTTGCTCTACAAAAAAGCCCTAATAAGTGAACATCGAAAAAAATATATTTTTCGAGATAATAATTGTTTTGTCAAAATATCTGTTAGTTAGTCTGTTAGTTGGTTAATAGTTTTTAAGAAATTTGGTGTTGGTACTTGGTGAAACATTTTTTAAATTATTGGATAAAAAATATTTGGTAGGTTTCAGTTACTTTCTGTTACTCCTGAAGATGGGTTAGCCACCCGAAATATATACTAATCGAGATTAAAGACCCTCCAAAAATAAATTCGTTTTATTTTTATATCTTAATGTGAAACCTACCAAGTATTTTTTATCCAATAATGTTAGTTAGTTAGTCTGTTATTCTGTTAGTCTGCGTTACCAAATTTTGTGTACCGGCTAGCTCAAAAACTAGTATGAATATCGAAATAAAATTTCACACGTAGTTTTGGTCCATTGAGATTAAGAGCTGATTAGATTTTGGTGCATATCGACTCAAAATTAAGGGGGGTGGAGGGGGGTTAAAAATTAAAAATCTAGGCTATTTGAGCTAACTCAACCAAATTTTGTAGACATAATCAGTGGGACCCCAGAAGTCTAAAAATGGAAAAACTAACCCTACATGCCTACATAATTATAAATAATTTTATTAAATATAGATGCGGAAATATTTATAACAAAAGAATAAGAGAGGGAGAAACAACAGAACAGAAAGGAGAAGAGAGAAGAACAGAGAAGCTGTGGAAGAACCTGGTAGAACCGTTAAAGGAGGCAAGGATGGAAGATGATGTAATAAGACGGATGAAGGATGAAGACGAGCTAGAAAAAATATTTTTAAGAAAAAAATAAAACCAACTTCAAAAAAATTAAATGCAACAAATAAAATAAGGTATAAAATAATTATTATCTTATTTAGTTACAACTAAATAACGAAATATTAACATGAAATTACTTTTTGAAGTCGGTGCCAAACATAATACTTTTTATGAATCGCACTCGACGGATCTTACTTAGTACGTTTGGAAGGTATTCTCGCTTATAGGTATAGTTTGTCAAAGTCATAAGAAGACTTGAAAATTACAATTATTATTCATTTTATAAATAAATAAATAAATCTATGGCTCGACAACCCTTCATGGGTCTTGGCCTACTGAATTGGTTGCTGTCCTAATTGGAAACAGTACCGAGGGGTCAAGTGGTTAGCTCAACGCACATCTACAACCTTCGTTTCAGTTTTCTTAACCGAGATTCGCTACTTCTCAATCAAGCAGCTACTCATTTATCCTCACGAGGCTGAGTGAACCCCGTTCCAGACCCTATACTTACAGAAAAATTTCTGAGCATAGCCGGGAATCGAACCCGGGACCTCCGGGTTGCCAGTCAGTTACTCTGACCATTAGACCACGGAGGCGGTTATTATTCATTTTGCTAGACACAAAAGTATATACAATACAATCTATTTATAAAAAATTCTCTTATTCTCAAGCTTGAGTTGTTTATCATAAAAGATTTTGTCTTATTGATTTTAAGTCGATTCTTCCACGTTTTCAGTAGAGCTTGCCATTAATATTCAAAACATCAAAAATGGAATGCAATAAGGCTATTCCTCTAGTATTAGATAAGAATCGATCGTTATTTTTGATTTTAAGTCGATTCCTCCATGTCTTCAGCAATGGTTACTAATAATAATCGAAGAGTCAAAAATCTAATGTAGAATTATTATTCCTCAAGTATTAGATGAGAATCGATGGCTATTTTTGATTTTAAGTCGATTCCTCCATGTCTTCACCAATGTCTACCAATAAAAACCGAAACGTCAAAAATCGAATGTAGAATGGTTATTCCTCGACTGTATTTTTGAATTAAAGTCAACATGAACTGCAAATAGCAAGTGATATCTGATTAATAATAAAGAAATAAACATATTAATATTTCAAATGAATTTCGATAAAGTTTAGCAACGATCCGTTGCAGTTTATTTTTTATACAAACAGGGCCGCCAACACTTGTTTTTTTGCTCGTTTAGTTCTAGCCAAGCTATGTTGGCTAACCTGATTTTTTTTTAGATTTTCCTGAATTTTCCAATTTTCCGGGCAACTTTTCTAATTTTTTTTGCGTATTAAGCTGAATTGGACTATTACGAACATTAAAAAAAAAATTAGCCAAATCGGTCCCGGCATTTGAGAGATCTGCGCTTACAAAGAAACAGAAATTCATTTTTATTATATAGATTAATGATGTTTGAAATAATATTGTTTTTCAAATAGATGAGAATATTATTTATGAGTATAGGTACATTGAATATGTAAAAAAACCTGTCCGATCCGAAAGGGACATATGGGTATCCCAATGATATTACCAAATAAGCTGACGTGTTCTGATGTGGCCATCCACTTGACTTGACCATACAACCTGGCCCCTCACTTATATTTAATATTTAATATTTTTGTTTATTTAGTAAGTAACCAACTTATTGTACAATTTTACTTACAATTTTTTTGCAACGAAATTTTCTCTGGAGAGAGACGGACTGGTAGAAATTTTAATTGAATGTAATGGAAGGCAGCCCAGAGGTAGTGAGGAAAGAAAAATTTAACACATATAAAATAAGGTGTAATTTATTGGAATCCTTCCTCCTTTCCTTTCAAACCGACGTTTCGGAGGATTTTTCCCTCCTTCTTCAGGGTTTCAAAGGGTCACTAAATGAAACAAATAAAATGTTTCCTTCTTCTCTCCAAAGTAGTGTTCAAAAACTTTCTTCATTTTTAACAAAGGCATAGAAAAACAAGTTTTTTCCTCCTTTTCTTAATTAGGATAACTAGGGCTAACTTCTTTGTTTATGAACCGATTTCAATGATTCTTTTTTTATTCGAAAGGGGTATCTTAGGGATAGTGTCATATTAATTTGGTCACGTTCTGATGATATGATCACTATTAATAACATCACTAAAAAGAGAAAAATAAAAAATAATTTTTAAGAAAAAAACGACGAAATATTAACATGAAATTACTTTTTGATGACGAAGGCGGGCCTTGAAGCTAGTAACAAAATAATAATAAAATAATATAAATGATTTAAGTGGATATTGATGAGGCAGTCCAAAAAAAGAAGAAGATAATTTACACTATCTTTTTATTCATAAAACCGACGTTTCGGAGGCTATTCCCTCCTTCTTCAGGGTTTTGAAAAGTCAGTGAAGGAAATCCAATGCGGCATTTCCCTCTGTCTCCTCTTTCAGTGGCAGTAACAATAATATCTTGTATTTCATTCTCAGCAGAATTATAATGTAATAATACATTATAATTCTGCTGAGAATGAAATACAAGATATTATTGTTACTGCCACTGAAAGAGGAGACATGTAATTATTACATTATAATTCTGCTGAGAATGAAATACAAGATATTATTGTTACTGCCACTGAAAGAGGAGACATGTAATTATTACATTATAATTCTGCTGAGAATGAAATACAAGATATTATTGTTACTGCCACTGAAAGAGGAGACATGTAATTATTACATTATAATTCTGCTGAGAATGAAATACAAGATATTATTGTTACTGCCACTGAAAGAGGAGACATGTAATTATTACATTATAATTCTGCTGAGAATGAAATACAAGATATTATTGTTACTGCCACTGAAAGAGGAGACATGTAATTATTACATTATAATTCTGCTGAGAATGAAATACAAGATATTATTGTTACTGCCACTGAAAGAGGAGACATGTAATTATTACATTATAATTCTGCTGAGAATGAAATACAAGATATTATTGTTACTGCCACTGAAAGAGGAGACATGTAATTATTACATTATAATTCTAGGCTAGAGAATGAAATACAATGATATTAGTCTTACTGCCACTGAAATAGAATACATTTGTAATTATTCTAGCAGACTATAATTCTGATGCATTGCCTTCATCATGAATATCACAAGATATTTCATTAGTTACACACTGAAAGATGGAGACATGAAAATTTTGACAATTATAATGTCTTGCTGCAGTAATGGAAGATTAGAATATTATTGCTAATCTCCCACGAAGAAACATGAGAAAGAGACATGTATATTATTCAAAATTTTCTATGTATAAATCTTAGTCTGTAGCTAATTTGAAATATTCAAGATAGACTATTGATGAAGGCAATGCCTACTGAAAATATAGTCTCTAGAAATAATTACAATATAATTCTGTTTAAAGAACAGAAGACTCACTCATTTGATATTATTGTTAACCTAAAATAAAGCAATTCTGTTACCATCGACAGTGAGATCTTTTATTCAACTAATATTACATTATAATTCTGCTGAGAATGAAATACAAGATATTATTGTTACTGCCACTGAAAGAGGAGACATGTAATTATTACATTATAATTCTGCTGAGAATGAAATACAAGATATTATTGTTACTGCCACTGAAAGAGGAGACATGTAATTATTACATTATAATTCTGCTGAGAATGAAATACAAGATATTATTGTTACTGCCACTGAAAGAGGAGACATGTAATTATTACATTATAATTCTGCTGAGAATGAAATACAAGATATTATTGTTACTGCCACTGAAAGAGGAGACATGTAATTATTACATTATAATTCTGCTGAGAATGAAATACAAGATATTATTGTTACTGCCACTGAAAGAGGAGACATGTAATTATTACATTATAATTCTGCTGAGAATGAAATACAAGATATTATTGTTACTGCCACTGAAAGAGGAGACATGTAATTATTACATTATAATTCTGCTGAGAATGAAATACAAGATATTATTGTTACTGCCACTGAAAGAGGAGACATGTAATTATTACATTATAATTCTGCTGAGAATGAAATACAAGATATTATTGTTACTGCCACTGAAAGAGGAGACATGTAATTATTACATTATAATTCTGCTGAGAATGAAATACAAGATATTATTGTTACTGCCACTGAAAGAGGAGACAGAGGGGAATGCCGCATTGGATTTCCTTCACTGACTTTTCAAAACCCTGAAGAAGGAGGGAATAGCCTCCGAAACGTCGGTTTTATGAATAAAAAGATAGTGTAAATTATCTTCTTCTTTTTTTGGACTGCCTCATCAATATCCACTTAATTCACTTATCAGTCCGTCTCCAAAAATTACTCCAATATAAATGATGTTTTCATTTTGTTACTAATGTAACGTTGTATTATAAGAAAATGAATTAAGGAACTTTAGAGCAAGAAAAATGGTATCACTGAGACAATAATAGTGATGTTCATCGCATTATTAAGTACCAATGGTTTTATTTTTATATAAGGTAATACATATACTCTAAATTTAATATTTTTTTCTTTACATGACACATTTTTGAGGGATGATATTACTAAATACTATTTTTGTTTTTTTATTTTTTATTTTATTGACCTTCTAGGAACCCCAAACCTCCCTTTGTGGAACCCTGGGTTTCCGGGAATCCCAAATTGAGAATCACCTGGTTAGAGAATATTTCAAAGAAATTGTATTTATTTATTACAAAAAACAATTAATAAATTATTTCCATATAATATGTAGATATTTGTAAAACAAAAATATACAGGGTGTATTGTATCACAATGATAAACCATGGACAGGGGATAGGGCAATTTATGACTGTCTAGAACGTAATTTATTTAAGATAAAAGTCTCATAGTTTTCGAGTTATAGGCATTTTTTTGAAAATGATGAAAATCGCTACCCTTCTCTAAATACCGAGATGCTGTGGCTACAAATTTACATACTTTATTATTCTAATTGTTGTTACACAATTTTTAATAATCTTGTTATTTAACAAAATTAAAAATTAAACCATAAGTACTATACTTTTATAGAAAAAAATTATTTTTTTGACTTAGCATGTATTGAAAAATTTTCATCAGCTAAATTTGAATCATTTTTAATGCAAAAAAAGTCTAGTAAACAAGCATGGCAAGTTATTTAAATCAACTGGTGTGTTCACCACACGACATTCACATTTTCATTTATTTGATGTCATCGTGACACTACTAATTTACACTATTTCGTTTTTTTGTATTTTCTCAAAAACGGCTGTAACGATATTTTTAAAAATTAGTGGATTTATAAAGTGTCATGAGTTATTAGTTGTGTCAAATTTTTATTCTGATTGAAATAAAGGAAGGGGTTGTAAATTAGGAATGTCGCAAAATAACGATTTTAATCGTTCATATCTCGTCTTCGGAAAGTCGCAAAGCCTTGAAATTTGAAAGTTAAGATATCTAGAGGCTAAAAGAAGTATAACAAGATTTTGGCTAAAATAGGAAAACCGGAAGTTGATGTTTACGTAGGTAAGAATTTACATCCCCTGCGTTTTTCAACCATAAATCTCAGAGACACGAAATTCGAAAATTAAGCTTGATATAGGCTAGAAGGAGTACAGGAAGCTTTTGGTTGAAATCGGAAAACCGGAAGTGGGCATTTACATGAAAGATTTTTCGTTTTTTTTTTTTTTTTATTTTCTCAAAATCATTAGAGCCCTTTTTGAGAAAATAAAAAATTTTTAATGTAAATGTCCACTTCCGGTTTTCCTTTACAAAGAAGATAACAGATTTTTTACAAAAAATAATTTAACAAACACATCATCAGCCGTCCAAATAAAGCGCCAGATGTTGTGGCTAATAATTAGACTAATGCATATATGGGCGCCAGTAGATCAATATCTCCAGAACAGCGGCCAGAGTGTTGGGAGCACTAACAGTGCCCCACAACTGTACAGTGCGATTAACACATTAAGATAAATAAAAAAAAAAATATGATAAGTAGTATAAATAAACCAAAAGGTTTATGTACTCCTTCTAGCCTATATCGCACTTAAGTTTCGAATTTCGTATCTCTGAGACTTATGGTTGCGAAACGCAGGGGGAGGTACATACGTACTTACGAACGCACTGACCACCGGATTCTTGGCCTCTTTTTGGCCTCTGGGGACCACAATTTCTGGTATTATGTCTTAAATCCGATTTTCAACTATTAAGGGCATCGATTCCTTCCACCTAGAAGTTACAAAAGGAAATTAACTTTTTTCATCTCTGAGATACAAAGCTCTCAAAGAGTCAGGACCCAGACTGGCCATCGCAATACTCTCCCATTATATTCTATGAATAGAAATCTGAAAGTAAAAATTGGCCCATTTAGTCAAGATTTCAAAATGGTAACAGCACTTTCTACTTCTTTAGAAAAAAAATATTTCTATTTTTTTTGGCTAAATTAGGTAATTTAAAAACATATTTTGATAGTGGTTATTTATTTAATATGTTAATCATTTATGTCGCATCGTAATTGAACTAATCTTAAAATTTTCTTTACTTTATTTAAAATGTTTCACCAAAAACACACACCATTCTCCCTTAACAAAATTTCTTCGACTTATTGTTTATTGATGACGTATTAGAGATTCCGAATCATCTTTTTATATTGCATTGAAATTCCACTTAATATTTATTAATCTATGATGTAATTATTAGTAGGTACTATTGCAATAAAAATTAATTCTTCGAGTTATTTCAAATTAAAAAAAAATAATCCAAGTTGTTTCCTAATATGAATTGGTTTAGGTTTATTTAAATAGCCTTGATAGTTGGTTTCGCACACACACACACACACACACACACACACACACACACAGATGGACGTGTCGGACACCCGCACTTTGCGTCTAGACAGATCAAAAATACTTGGCGTCGTTTGTTTTGCACTAATAAAACTAACGAATAAATGCCCTTTGGCTTCTCACCAGGGGATTTTAATGTTAACATGTTTATTTACATTGCTAATCATTATTCATTATCATAATACTTTCACAATACCTACTCTGTGTCATATTCTTTAAACTATTGTACTAAATTAATCTGAATACAAAAAAGTAAAATTATAGACTTTAACTAATAGTTTATTAACTGGTTCAAGTGTTGTATACTAGTCGATAATTTTTTTTTTTATCCATTCGAAGCATATAAAGTACCTATTGTTTGTATTTCTTATACAGAAAAGGGTACCGCGACATTTCAGCCCCCGACAAAATATCCCCGACAAAATATCCCCCGACAAAATATCCCAAGGACAAAATATCCCCCGACATAATATCTTCTGGCAAAATATTCCCCAGTATAAGGGAGAATACAAAAGAAATTAAGTGAGAAGCTTATAATCATAGTTTTGAATAATATAAACAGACTTTCATATTTTGGCGGCTAATTAGCCGTTTGAAAGTGCTGCTGTCTGTCGTTAGATTTTCTAGCTAACAATTTATTATTTTTACTATCTATAATATAGTATTTATCATCTATATTTACTTATTTATCGTCTATGTTTACATTACACAATTATTGATTGTTTGTTAAAAGTATTATTAATCATTATCGTTATTAATTATTATTATAATATTGGGGGAAAATATAGCGCCCCAAACACACCCCGCCCGACAATTGGCTGGTTCGGTTTTCAATGTGTGTTTGATTAGGAAAAAATGGGAGCCCCAAACACACCCCGCCCGAGGATTGGCTGGTTCGGTTTTCAATGTGTGTTTGATTAGAAAAAAAAATGGGAGCCCGAAACACACCCCGCCAGGACTAAACTTTCGGAGGTTCGGTTAATATATATTCAGTTCGGCTCGGTTGGGTTCGTATAGCTCCTTTTTGGGCTGGTTTTTAGACGGTTCGGTTGGCGTCAGCCCGAAAAGGAGCTAATACGAACCCAACCGAGCCGAACTGAATATATATTAACCGAACCGGAGCCGATTTGCATTACTCATAAGATTCACGAAGGGAAGGGTGATTTTGTCATGAGATATTTTGTCTGAAGGATATTTTGTCGGGGGCTGAAATGTCTCGGAATCACAGAAAAGTTATTAGATTTTAGCGAGGGGTGAACAGCGACCTAAAATTTTGTACACCTACTTCCACTTCAACTTTCATTTCCAAGTAGAAGACAATAGATAACAATAGATTTTCTAATAAATTTCAAAGTAATTCCAAATAATTCCAAAGACGGTGTACACCTAATTCCAATTTTGGTTAACCCCTCGGATTTTAGGCTCTTTAATTTGAAAACTTTTGGTTCAAAAATACAGAAAATATATTTTTTTGAATGATTATTATGTATTAAGTTTTAAGGCGTTGTTATGATAAAATAATAAACAAATAAACAGCTGTTTTTAATCTTAATTATTTTTGAATTAAAAAATTTTATTATTTATTTAAAACCCATTAAGTAATTGTTTATTACAAATATTATTATATAAGTACTTGGCGGATTGAGCGTTGATTAAAAGCGATATATTAATATTATTTTAAATTTTAGATGAAAAAGTCGACTTTTAAGTACTTGTAGCCAGAAATATTTTTTTTTTTTTATTTACTTATTGTCTGTCACCGGGAACAAAGCCCATTTAGACAGCACATCAGTAAAGTGTTAGTACTGTTAGTGAGGGAGCCGAGTTTTAGCCGGTCGAAATTTTATATGCTAGCCAGGCTCGAATCCGGGTCTCCCGCTTGAACATCGTCATCAACGATGCTGAAGCGGGGCCAGCGCCTTAGCCAGCTCGGACAACCCGACTCCCTAAGAAATAACTAATATCTCTTAAGAAATATTTTTTTCTTTTGTCATTGTACAAGGTTTTCTTGTAGACCGAAACGCCGTGAATTTGCTTAAAATTTTATCTTTAATAGAACGTACCTGGAGCCACCGGGCGATGCACGGTAACCCCGGACCCTCGCTCCCAAAACCACACACCCCGCCCCCACCAATGCACCCCCACCCCGCCCCACCCCACCTCAACCGCGCCTCCCATCCCCGGATCCCCCACAACTGCACCCCACCATCCTGCACCTCCCACATACACCCCACCCCGCACCCAGTTTTTGCATTTCAAGCTTTCTAATGGTCCACATATATATTATGTGTATATTTGTTTACTCGTACACCAATTTGCCCACATTCGTTCATATTGATAAACATTATAAAAAATAAATAGGAAAAAAATAATAAAAAAAATAATCGTATAGGATCTGAAATAAAAACATAAAATTAAATAAGATTTGTTTCCAAGTTATATAAAAAAAAGCCACTTGAACCACTTTATTTGTAAACAAACCTGTTTTGTTATGATTTAGACACCTGTTAATTAAAAACAAACAAAAAATTATTAAACCAATTATTTTACATGAATTTATGCATACATTGTATTTGAGCTACTTCTCCACCATCGACTGTCCTTGATCATCTTTTAGTCCTTGTTTTTTAATAAGAGGAAAAAACTAATTAAAGAAAAAACCTCTTTTCCGATAATTATTCCAATTCCATTATCCTCTCTCTATTCATTTAACGCTTCACAAACAAAAAATCCCTAATTTTAATATAATATATTAGTATTTGCTATAACCCATTAGTGGGTTTTAAAATTAAAAAAAACAATTAAAAATAAATCACAATTGAAAAAAATGTAAACAAACTTTTTTATTGAGATTTTCATTTGTCAATAATTACTTAAATTAAGAAAAGATCAATTAAGATTAAATTTGTCGAGGTCCAGACCTAGCCAGATCGTTTTCTCATCCTAAACACTTGTTAATAGAGTTGGTTTCATCAAAATCGGTAGAGCCGTTTTCAAAATAGAACAATGATACAAATATATATATATAAACAAACAAACAAACATTTTTTGCTAGTTTAATAAGAGTAGATAGATATACATTTATTTGCGCATTTGTTTTCAGAGTTGGAAGAATAATTTATTTCTATTTATTAGCAGTAAAAATATTTAATTCTTAATAATTTCAGAATATATGCAATTAATTTTATTGATAGAGATTTTCTTTAGGAGACGGACTGGTATAAATATGCAATTGGATGTTGATGAAAGCAGTCCACGGTGGTTGTAAAAAATAAGACTATAGAGGTTTTATTATTTTACATTTATTTGTTAAACCGACGTTTCGGAGATTTATTCTCTCCTTCTTCAGGGTAACAAAAAGTCAATGAAAGTAGTTCAAAAAATAGTTACTTTCTGTCTCCTTTGACAATGCCAAAACATTATAAAAATTCTTTTTCATCTCGAATAGAAAACAGTGGAATTGCTTTTTACTGTTTTCTATTCGAGATGAAAAAGAATTTTTATAATGTTTTTTTGGCATTGTCAAAGGAGACAGAAAGTAACTATTTTTTGAACTACTTTCATTGACTTTTTGTTACCCTGAAGAAGGAGAGAATAAATCTCCGAAACGTCGGTTTAACAAATAAATGTAAAATAATAAAACCTCTATAGTCTTATTTTTTACAACCACCGTGGACTGCTTTCATCAACATCCAATTACAAATTAATTTTATTTTTAACCGACTTCAAAAAAGGAGGAGGTTCTCTATTCGATTGAATTTTTTTTTTTTTTTTTTTTTTTTTTTGTGCCTATGTTACCTCATATCTCCGCCAATTCTCAACCGATTTTTGAAAATTTTTTTTGCATTGGGTCCAGTCTAGCTTCCGATTGGTCCCATTTTTTTTTCGTATTTTTTCTCATAGGTATTAGACCTTTTTTATTAGGTTTGTTTAGACCTAACCTCTTTTGTTTATGAACCGATTTCGATGGTTCTTTTTTTATCGAAAGGGGGTGTCTTAGGGATGGTGTCATATTAATTTGGTCAAGTTCTGATGATATGATCACTATTAATAACATCACTAAAAAGAGAAAAATAAAAATAATTTTTAAGAAAAAAATAAAAACCGACTTCAAAAAATTAAATGCAACAAATAAAATACACTAAAAGGTATAAAATAATTATTATCTTATTTAGTTACAACTAAACGACGAAATATTAACATGAAATTACTTTTTGAAGTTGGTGCCAAACATATACCTTTTATGAATCGCACTCGACGGATCTTACTTAGTACGTTTGGAGGGTATGCTCGCTTATAGGTATAGTTAGTTTGGCACCGACTTCAAAAAGTAATTTCATGTTAATATTTCGTCGTTTAGTTGTAACTAAATAAGATAATAATTATTTTATACCTTTTAGTGTATTTTATTTGTTGCATTTAATTTTTGAAGTCGGTTTTTATTTTTTCTTAAAAATTATTTTTTAATTTTCGGGAGTACCTATCAAAAATTGAACAAAACGTTTATTTATTCATATTTTATGTTTTCATTACGTAAATCATTGCAGGATTATAATTTTTTGGTGGAATCTAAAACAACTCCTAATTTATCAAAATTATAACTTGTAACTTTATTATAAATTTCTTTTTCAAAACAATACAACGGCTCATATTGAATTCTATGAAGAAAATAAACATACAAAATTTGAATGTATTAGGTTGTTTCAAAAGTTTTGTCTGTTTTTATGAATCTACTTTAAACTGTAATATTCCAGTGAATACTTATTCAATTTAATCGAAATAAGCGCCATTTGAATCCGTCTTTTCCCAACGTAACACAAGTCTATTAATTCCGTCGGCATAAAAATTGGGTGTTCGGGATTCGATGAAAAGTCGAGAAAAGCCATTTTTGCTTGGTCCTGATTGGCAAAGGTTCTACCGGTGAGAAAGTTATCGAATTGCTTGAAAAGATGGTAGTCGGTTGTCGAGAGGTCTGGGGAGTATGGTGGGTGAGGCAGAACTTTGACGCTCAATTCGTTTAATTTTCGGACGGTGAATTGTGAAACGTGCACACGGGCGTTGTCGTGGAGCAGGATCGGACCTCTTCGGTTGACCAGTGCCGGCTGCTGCTGACGCAATTTTAGGTACATTTCGTCGATTTCCGCACAATAGGACTCTGCGATGATTTGGCCCGGTTGCAAAAAGTTATAGTGAATCACACCAGCCGCTGACCACCATACAGTAACCATGGTCTTTTTTTGGTGGTTTTCGCCTTTGGGCAGTGCCTGAGTGGCTCATCGATGTCTAACCACTTTTTTCATCACATTTGAGGATCTGACCCAAAAAAGGATCGTTTTGGTTGCGCAAAAGCAAAGAAGAACAGACCTCGAAACGTGACAATTTCTGTCGATCATTCAAATCGTGGGGAACCCACTTTTCGAGCTTTTTGACCTGTCCAATACGTTTTAAACCAACAAAAACCGCATGGGAGCTTACGCCCAGTTCTTCCGCCATCCCACGCACCGTTTGTGATGAGTAGTATCTACCAGGGTCCTCAAATCCTCCTCCTGGATTTCTCTAGGTCGACCACTTCGGGGCTCATCTTCGAGGCTAAAATCTCCGGAACGAAATTTCGCAAACCAACGTCGAACAGTGCGTTCAATAACACTATCATTTCCAAATGCTTGGTTAATTTTTCGGGCTTTTTCGGCAGAGCTTTGGTTCAATTTGAAAAAGTGGCCAAAAATCGCTTAACGGCATCATATTGTAATAACCTGAAAAGAGAGAAAAAATTAAAATTTGGAAAAAAATGAACAGCATCAATGTATAGAGTACGAAATTCTCTATCAATCAGTATACCACGACACAGTAGAATAAATATTTATTGAGATATGGAGCTACAAAAACACATGACATTAAAACGGACAAAAACATTTGAAACAACCTAATATATTGTTGTAGTGTAAATCGGATTAAAATTTATACACGACTAGTAGGTATTTATGGTTGCGAAACAGAGGGGGTACTTAGGTACATACACACTGACAAATGAATTTTAAGCGGCTTTTTGGCCTCTAGTGTCAATAATATTTGATTTTATGTCCTAAATCCGGTTTCAAACTATTAAGGGCATCGATTCTTTCGACCAAGAAGTTACAAAATGAAATTAACTACTTTTTTCTCTGAGATAGAATCTCTCAAAGTGTCAGGAACCAGGCAGGCAATTCTATAGAATATAAATGTGAAAGTAAAAAGTCTCGATGGAAACACCTAATGGAAGAAGACCTCTCGGGCGTCCTAGACTCCGTTGGAAAGACAGGGATTTATTAGCCATCGGAGTTTCTACAAATATCGAAAATATTGCGCTAGATCGAACCGGGAGGAGAGGAATAATTCGTGCAGCCGAGACCCACCGAGAGTTGTAAACCTACGAAGTATAAGAAAAAAAGAAAACCGACTTCAAAAAAATTAAATGCAACAAATAAAACACACTAAAAGATATAAAAATAATTATTATCTTATTTAGTTACAACTAAACGACGAAATATTAGCATGAAATTACTTTTTGAAGTCGGTGCCAAACAAACTATACCTATAAGCGAGCGTACCCGCCAACCGTACTAAGTAAGATCCGTCGAGTGCGATTCATAAAATGTATATGTTTGGCACCGACTTCAAAAAGTAATTTCATGTTAATATTTCGTCGTTTAGTTGTAACTAAATAAGATAATAATTATTTTATACCTTTTAGTGTATTTTATCTGTTGCATTTAATTTTTTGAAGTCGGTTTTATTTTTTTCTTAAAAATTATTTTTATTTTTCTCTTTTTAGTGATGTTATTAATAGTGATCATATCATCAGAACTTGACCAAATTAATATGGCACCATCCCTAAGATACCCCCTTTCCAATAAAAAAGAATCATCGAAATCGGTTCATGAACAAAGAAGTTAGGCCTGAACAAACCTAACAAAAAAGTCTAATACCAATGAAAAAAAACCGGGACCAATCGGAAGCTAGACTGAACCCAATGCAAAAAAAAATTCAAAATCGGTTCACAATTGGCGGAGATATGAGGTAACATAGGCACAAAAAAAAAATACAGTCGAATAGAGAACCTCCTCCTTTTTTGAAGTTGGTTAAAAAGTGCTTCTAGGGATCGAATTTCCGACCCAAAAGCCCTCTAATCTGCGATTATCATCAAAATCGATAAATCTGTTTTCGAGAAAACGATTCTATATAGTAAATAGATTGTTAACTTCAAATTCCGACTTTTCTATATCAAATTCAGGATTTTAAAAATCAAGTGCAGACTTTTCTATTTCAAATTTAGTATTTTAAAAATCAAATGCAGACTTTTCCATATCAAATTCAGGATATTAAAAATCAAATTCAGGAAGTTTCAAACCATGAATATTTTACATATTAAATTTTTACCAGAAAACGTTTCATGAAATTACAAAATGCTAATCTTGAAAGATTTTAGTTGATGAGATGAAAATAGGTTCGCAAATATCTTACAATCCACCAAATTTTAGCCTTTTACTTGTAAACGTTTCTTGAAATTACAAAATTCTAATCTTGAAAGTTTTTAGTTGATGAGCTGAAAATTGGTACGCAAATATATGTATTTCAATGCACCAAATTTTAGATTTTTATCTGAAAACTTTTCCTGAGATTTGAATTAAATTAAAACTTTTTCTTAACTATAACTTTTTTCTATTTTTTAAATAAATTCTGGGGGAGTCGAGTAGCTCAGTCAGCTAACGCGCTGGCTTCGCTTCGGCATCGATCGCTTATGACGATGTTGAGGTGGAGGTCCGGGGTTCGATCCTAGCTGGCAAATAAACATTTCAACCGGCTGAAAACTCGGCTCCCTCACTAACCCTACTAACACTCTACTCTGTGCTGTCTAAATGGGCTTTGTTCCCGGTGACATTAAATAAAAAAAAATAAAAAAAATAAAAAAAAAAAAATTCTGAATTTGATTTGAAAAAGTCTGATTTTGATTTTTAAAATCCTGAATTTGATATGGAAATGTCCGAATTAGAAGTTAAAAACTTATATATACAAGAATTGTTCATTTAATACTTAGTATAACAGGATTAATCGAGGGGTGAACCGCGATTGGAATTAGGTGTACACCGTTTTTGGAATTATTTGGAATTACTTTGAAATTTTTTAGATAATCTATTGCCATCTTTTGACTTCTACTTGGAAATGAAAGTGGAAGTAGGTGTACACGATTTTAGGTCGCGGTTCACCCCTCGGGATTAACACTAGCTGATTGCGATATCTCACGCTTTCCTTGTACGTTTTGCGTCAATCCCAGAGAGCGTCGTCCATTTGTCCTAAAAAAATTATTTCTCTTTTTCCTCCAATTTAAATTTGATATCTTATCATTAATAATATCGATTATTTAATCAACTTTAATCATAAATCTGTGATTAACTCACTAATAATCCATTGTGTCGAGTGAATAACAAAAGATTAAATTAAACATCTTTCTTAGTTTTTATTCAATTTTATTGAAAGGCAACTACCTTAATATTGTGTAGAATTAATGAATGACTCATGTATAACATTATATATAATACATACAAGGAAAAAATTTTTACGACAAATACTTATATAAAGACATTAATTCAACATCACGTGTGTGTCTGATTTTTATTTCATTCTTAATTATAGATTTAATATAAATAGAAAATGTCATAGAAAATGTCATTGCAATGAATTAAAACATCTGTATTAATTGCATAAACACGCATTTTTAACCGACTTCAAAAAAGGAGGAGGTTCTCTATTCGATTGAATTTTTTTTTTTTTTTTTTTTTTGTGCCTATGTTACCTCATATCTCCGCCAATTGTCAACCGATTTTGAAAATTTTTTTTGCATTGGGTCCAGTCTAGCTTCCGATTGGTCCCATTTTTTTTTCGATTTTTTTTCATAGGTATTAGACCTTTTTTATTAGGTTTGTTTAGGTTTGTTTAGACCTAACCTCTTTGTTTATGAACCGATTTCGATGGTTCTTTTTTTATCCGAAAGGGGTGTCTTGGGGATGGTGTCATATTAATTTGGTCAAGTTCTGATGATATAATCACTATTAATAACATCACTAAAAAGAGAAAAATAAAAATTTTTAAGAAAAAAGTGAAAACCGACTTCAAAAAGTTAAGTGCAACAAATATAAAAATACACTAAAAGGTATAAAATAATTATTATCTTATTTAGTTACAACTAAACGACGAAATATTAACACGAAATTACTTTTTGAAGTCGGTGCCAAACATATACCTTTTATGAATCGCACTCGACGGATCTTACTTAGTACGTTTGGCGGGTACGCTCGCTTATAGGTATAGTTTGTTTGGCACCGACTTTAAAAAGTAATTTCGTGTTAATATTTCGTCATTTAGTTGTAACTAAATAAGATAATAATTATTTTATGCCTTTTAGTGTATTTTTATATTTGTTGCACTTAATTTTTTTGAAGTCGGTTTTTATTTTTTTCTTAAAAATTTTTGTAACTTATCCATACATCTGAATATGATATTATAATAAGTACCCGGAAGACTTTGTGATGGATTAGCTCAAAGCAATAAATTAATATTATTTATTTATTCATCTGCTTGTTGTATTATTATTCAACCATCTGTTAACAATTAGTTTCATTAATAAAAACTATGATTTTTCCTAAAGTTGAGACTTTAGATCAGCGGTCTCCAATTTTAATATGTGCTTGAGCTAGTTTCGAAGTAAAAATCATCCTGTGAGCAGTGGTGGATTTAGGCTTAGCCCCATGAGGCCCGGGCATAGGGCGGCAAAAAGACAGAGATAATTCAGATTAAAAATTGATCTGGATATGTTTTATTATAAATGGATGGAAAGTTTAAGTAAATTTTATTACGGAATTTAGTTTTAGTTTGTGAAGTATACTCTTAATCTTTTTAATTTATCAATATTTGGCTTTTTTTTTTATTTAATGCAATCAAATCCAAGAAGGGGCACACCAGTAAAGAAGCAGCCCCTATTGATCTCGAAAAGACCCTTGCATTACCGAAGAGAAGGGAAAGTTGATTAAGTGAGGGGGTGTAGACGTAGGTGTCTATGCACTCGGGTTTTAAAGGTTTGAAGATTATACGTGCTGGGAGAGAGTTCCAGATATATAAGAACTTGAGATGCCATGTCCCTCTGTGTGGTCCGGGGTGGGGTATCATGCGGGCTATACGCGGATTGATACCGGGTAACATCTAGATGGACCATATCTTTTTTCGCTCTCTTGGTTCAGGATGGAGAATCAGCTGGACCTCAATGGTTCTTATAAAACGGTAGTCTCGCTAAGTATTCTCTAAATTTCGCTTTATAAAAACATCTTTGAATTTCTCTTTGAATTTCTTAAGATTAATTTAATTAATTTGATAATTTTCTATATTTGTATAAATATACTAGAAAAACAAATTTACTTATAATTTGTTAAAAATTCCGTTGAGTGGATTTGCTCGCGAGTTTACTCCGCGGAATTCTAAATTAATTTAGTTCCAGTTCCTTGAAGTCAGGGGATATACGTATTGGCGAATGAAGTGGTCCGGCACTTTTCTAATTTGACCGCGAAAGAGTGTTGGGAGTCGGCAAAACGCGTGCTACGCACAAAGTCATGCTTTGGGGGGGATTATTGATTTTATCTCATCAGAGCACCTGCCGTGATAGTATCTATAGAAAAGGGAAAGGGCAGAGACATTTCTTCGATGACCCACCGAGTCGGTGAGGGTAGAATCGTCAATTAGCCTGACGGATCGTTTCTGAATTGCATCCAGGGTAGCAAGAGAATATTTTGAGGCTCCTCTCCATAGATGAGAGCCGTATTCGAGACAGGGGCGGATTTGGGCCTTGTAGATGGTGAGAAGATGTGGGGCTTGTAAAATCGCTTGGACCCGAATAAGTAGCCAATCTTCCTTGCCGAAGATTTCGCCACAGAGGAGATGTGTTCATTCCAAGACGCCCAGCATGGATAGGATTTATTTAAAATCTCTTTCGTTTTTATTTAAAAGCCACGGAACCCTGAAAAAGGGTAAAAAACTATTTACGTGCAAGTATGGGTCAAGATAGACACTTAATGAACTCGCATTATTGTCTATCGAGGGTAAATTAGTTCAAGAAATTGATTACAGCGATATAATCGACATTTTCGCGTGAACCAAAGCTAGAAAAGAAGAAATTGATCTTATAGGTTAATTAAAAAAATGTATTTACTATTTATTAGTGAAAATTATATTTTGTGAATTCATCATCATCATCATCATCATTGAGTATACAGTCCTAAGACTGGTTTGATGCAACAATCCGTCTCCACTCGACTCTGTCCTCCGCCGCGTGAATTAGTAACTTATATTTGCAATTATTTTTGAAAAATTTATAGCCCATTAGACATTCGGATGGACTGGAAGATTAAATATATAACATCTGAGATTTCAAATTCACTTGGTGATCAATCCGAATGTCTAGCGGGCTATACGCGAAATGACGTTGGATTGTAGCTAAGTGGATCGCATCTTTTTCTCTCTTGGTCCAGACTTAAGACTCTGCAGACTCCAATAGCGTAATCCGCAGTAGTCTCGCGATAAATATCTTTTTCAAATAAGCGCGGTCAAAAACAATTCTCATTGATATAGCAATTATTCTTTGTTATATTAATTAGAAAAATTATAAAAATTTATATACAGGGTGTCCCGTGTCACAAAAATAAACCGTAAACAGGAGATAGTCCAGTTTATAACGGACCTAGAAAATTATTTTAATAAAAGTCTCATAGTTTTCGAGTTATAGGCATTTTTTGAAAATGGTGACAATCTCTACCCTGCCCTAAATAATGAAATGTTGTGGCTACAAATTTTCATATATTATGATTCTAATTTTTGTTACGCAATCCTGAATAAACCTGGTGACCAGAAATCAAAATAAAACCATAAGTACCTACTATACTTTTGGAGAAAAAATATTTTTGCCGGATTCATAGACATTAATGGTATAATAGCTATTAATAATATTATTAATAACCAAAGATTAGTTAAATCAAGATCGGACATAATTTGATAACATATTAAATAAAAAAACACTATCGAAATATGTTTTTAAATTAGATAATTTTGCCAAAAAAAATAAAACATTTTTTCTAAAGAAGGAAGTACTGTATCATTTTAAAATCTTGACTAAATGGGCCAAAAAATATAATATTTTTTTTCTCCAAAAGTTTAGTAAGTATTAATGGTTTTATTTTGATTTCTGGTCACCAGGATTATTCAGGATTGCGTAACAAAAATTAGAATTATAATATATAAAAATTTGTGGCCACAACATCTCATTATTTAGGCCAGGGTAGCTCCATTTCAAAAAATACCTCTAACTCGAAAACTATGAGACTTTTATTAAAAGAATTTTCTAGGTTCTTGGCCGTCATAAACTGGACTATCTCCTGTTCACGGTGGGACACGGGACACCCTGTATACATATAACAAAGTCTCAGTTTTGAAGAAATAATATTTTCATAAGTTTTTTGAATTAATTATTAACTGGTGGTTGAATAAAAACAAAACAAGTTGTGGATTAAATAAACTATAGTTAAAATCAGAAAAATTACCAAGATGCCACTTCATTCGCAAATACGTTTGTCTCCATGACTTCAAGGAACTGGAACTCTCTCCCAGCCTCCATCTTTCCCAGCACTTATAATCTTCAAACCTTCAAAACCCGGACGCACAAACACCTACGGCTCAACTCTCTCGCCTAACTAACTTTGCAAGGGTCTTTCGAGATCTATATGGGCTGCATCTTTACTGGGGCGTCCTTTCTTGCATTCGATTACATTAAAAAAAAAAACTATTTTTAACCGACTTCAAAAAA